>CM030837.1:15287224-15789724 GCA_018105865.1 Metaphire vulgaris
CATTGATCATACATTTCTATGTAATGAGACTCGTCCCAATCTGATTGGCTCTAATCAAATCATGTGCTATATTGTTTTCACTAACTTTGCTTTCCATTACTTTGCTTTGATCAACTCAAAATCCGTGCCTGGCCACCATGTTCAATAATGATCATTGCAGCAGAAATTTTATATTCTGGTTTCAATCAAGGTCTAAATATGAAAATATGAATTGAACCCATAATACGACTTAAAAAGAAACTTTTCTTTTCTGACAATGACTTTTAATAATGTGTGAATTGGCCACAAATTGTGCAGCAGTGGCCGGAGAATTTTGTCCTCGGAGAAACTATCTCAAGGCTGTTCTGCAAAAAATCCTCTCCCAAAAATCCTATGCCATTTCTTATCTATTGTTATTATTGTGCAGCTCATTTATGTCAGTAATACAGATAAATAGACACTCTTATTGAATATCTTCATATTTACCATATTTTTCATGGCAAATTGTCAACAAGCAGCAAATTACTTGGAAAAATATGACAAAAATGACCGATAATTAATCAAATAACATAAACAGTACTTCGCTCCAGTACTCGATTACTGTTGTATGTCCCTCCTCTGCCCAAGACTGCAAAGCTAGGCGAAAGATCCATCAGTCGAGGGAACCCGCACCTCTGGAACTCTCCCTGAATATGTCACCAATGCCACTATAATTAACAATCGAGCAATAACACTAAAGAAGTTTTCTCTAAGAACCTTAAATCTGACCTATTTAGGTCATCAACATCTAAAGACCTATCAAAAAGGTCAAAAAGCGCCCTTGTTTTTGACAACTTAGGGCCATGACAATGGAACTCTATAGACCATTAAATTGCCCAATTATATAATATAATAATAATAAAATAAAAATATAATAATAAATACAAAATATTTATATATAAATAGAATTATAATAATAATATAATAAAAATATTATAAAAAATTCAAATATAATTCTGACTACTTCTTTGCATAGAACCATTAAAACGTCTATATAATCACTAATTGGGCCTTTACATCTTAAAGAGCCGTTGTATGCTGCATCCATGTTGAGTCAGAAGTGAAGATTTTTCGGGGAGAGAAGAAATTCGGTTAAAATCTTATTTATTTGTCGGCTGAGGCGCATCTGTGTAAAAGTGCGCCAGAGAAATGGACTCATTCATTCATTCATTCATTCATTCAAATTCATTCAGTCCACAACGCAATAAATATGATAGCATTCAAAGTGGATGAAAAGCCACTAGCACAAAACGGTAATGAATGCTTCTAGGTTTAGCGATGATGAAGCAAAGCACATTTTCATCGGCTGTTCAGTGCTTCAAATGGTTACCTGCTGTTCGAACATTGAAGCAAAGAGAAGTTTCTCGTCGTTCGAAGAATCCCCGTTCATCTTTGGAACAACGTCGTCGCTAATCTCCTTCTTGATCAACGATAGGTCAATGGCTTCGTTGTGGTTAGAAGTTGGCTCGGCAGTCGCCATCATCATCATCTCAACACATGAACCAACAACTCACAGGTTCACCTGAACAAAAATAAAATTGCAATCGGACATCGTTACCTACTGTACTGTACATCCGAACTGCATAAACAAAATCAAATTTAACTAGTGAAGCAGAGATTTGCTCTAAATAAGTGCAGGATGGGGTCGTAATTACCAAAAACATGCAACACGTTATACGTTATCGGTGAAGAAAGTGAAAGTTGTGGGAGTGAATCATAGGCAAAATAAAGAATCATGTCTTTACAGCAAAACACACATATACAAATACATATTATGTGTGTATATATACACTGTGGTCCAATAAATCCCTCACCCTTGTTATTTTGGCTGTAACTTTGTCACATTTGTCAAATTTGACAAAGTTATAGCCAAAATAGAAAGGGTGCAGTATTTTTTGGACCACAGTGTATGCATGTATATATAGATATGTATGTATACATATATATACACATATATATACACACATATATATACACATATATATATACATATATAAGTGTATATATATATGTGCATATAAATATATAACACATCATATTAATTCTATATGCTATAAAATTTAAGGGCATAAATAAAACCAGAGACATCTTCGACTTTAGCAAGTGGAACATAATTTTTTTCAAGATCAACTTGTAAAAGGCTTAGCACTTCTCCAACATGAGCCCCCCCCCATCTCTAAGTAAAACTTGCAAAGTAAATAAAATACGAAATTCCAAACAGAGTACGTAATTCCAAAGAGTTCTGAGATGATGTCACCCATTTAAAATATGACTATAAACCTAAATGCATAGATTTTAACTTTAAAATGTTTCAGACTTATAGTCGGCAAGTATGGCAGTCAGGTCCATAATGTCACCTGTTTTGAAATCTCCCAAAGAAATCATCTGACTTCATTAAGGTCAACACTGCACTTGGTTGAGTTTGTGAATTATCATTATAACAAGTAAGTAAAAGTTTCCAAGAGGGGCCGTCCATAAATTACGTCACACACTTAGGGGGAGGGGGTCCAAACATTTCACATATAACATGTAAGTAAAATTTTCCAAGAGTGCAAAGGTAGGACATTCTCTCAGCAGTAGTTGTTCAAGAGGTCAAGGCTCCTTGGCCTCATTACTAAAAGGGTCATTCAGCCGATGAGAGGGTTAGGAAGGAGATCAGTAAGTCAGTTTTCTATTTTAGGTAAGAATTTTCCTACTTCCTGGATCACTCTGCTTCCGTGTCGTTAATCTCTCTCTCTCTCTTTCCATAATCTCTGTGTTCTCCACCATATGCGCTTGTTTGCATCTGCCACTATAAAGGTTCTGAATGTTAGCAAGGAGGGGGCCACAACAAGGCGATTAATCAACACCAATGATAAACCAAGCCACCCAATCAGGTTTGCACAGAGAAAGACCAGAACTAAGACGATAAAAACATAACATAGGGCCTAAATTCACAAGATTAACTATAATAATATACATTGGCTGTTCAAACAGAACATCACTTTCTCTTATATTTTCAGCCACTGATCAATCATAAGATTTTCCCCATTTATTCTTCCTCTTTCTATCACGTCAATTCACACGATTACACCAAAAACAAAACTGCACTTCTGTTTTAATAAAAGAGCAACAAGACATAGAAAAATCTTGACAACTGTGCTTTCAAAACAAATAAAAAGTTTTACATTAATCTCATAAAAAACAATAAAAGCATTTAAAACCATAAGAAATGGAGCAATAGGATATTACAAAAAAAAATTGAAATCAATGACCAAGAACTACAGAACATAATTAATAGATCAGCAGTAAGTACTAAATAATGAACATAATCAAAGATGATTCAAAGAAGTATCAATATTAAGTTCAAGATATTAATGGTAATGGACAACAATGCTCAAATAATAAGAAGCCCTGCAAAAAGACGAAATCAAGAACTATAATCAGATGAGAAAAACAAGCTGCTACTTCATTCCTAGGCTTTATTCTCATATAATATTAATATCTCGGAAAATCCATAAGCAAAACAAAGATTATGTATGGCATCTGACTGCAGCATAGATTCCAGATTATTTTTATAAATGCAATCCTATAAGGGGCAGATCTGAATATTGCATATAAAAATTAGAAATCGGGAAATAAACAGCAGCTGATTACCGGTAATTCATATAGCATAAATTTCAACATTACCAATGTCGCTTATAACTGGACCATGCATGGTCGCAGATGTGAACAGAAGAGAGAGAGATAAGAAAATCTGAAAATCTTATATCGGTCAATGGAAAAGGGAATTTGTGTAGCAAGTAAGAGAGAGAGAGAGAGAGAGAGAGAGAGAGAGAGAGAGAGAGAGAGAGAGAGAGAACTACTACGGTTCTATAAAAAATATGTAGAGGTCTCATCCGAGAAGTCTGTTGAGGGTCGGCGGTCAGCCAGACTGGCCGGCTGAGTGGTAAGTAGAATCAACCTTGTTTTAAATATATATCAGGCCCAGAGACAGGAGGTTACCCGCCTAGGCCTGCATAACTTTTTAAAAATACAGACAAAAATTTCTATTTGGGCCTATCAGCTACTGAAAGTCTGGAAGTTGGTGAATTTCGGTTTGGGAAGACAAAAACCAGAGAAGACGAAAAGGAATAGAGTAGGCCTATTAAGTAGGCAGAAATCTTACTATATCATAATTGTGGAATTGTATGCAAGCTTGTTTGTTTTCATATATTATATTTTAGAGTTACGTCTGATTATTTTATTATCAATTTCCTTGCTAGATAATAATAAGTAAGTGAACCAGTATCCCTAGATCTCATATAAGCCTCTAGCTTATACCATAATCCTGCCAAAGACTACCGGTATACTCCAAGTTCAGTCAGTTAAGGAGTTGTATTTATTACTTGAACTAGGACCACTAGGAGAAAGAAATAAAGATGTCATGTCATGTCACTTAATTACTGGTAAATGCATTTGGTTAAGTTGTTGAGATCAACAAACAGCAATGACACATTTTAAAGTTAACATTGTGCACTACACACACACACACACACACACACACACACTGGTTAATTCACTTAATTTTTGTCAGTATTTGTCAAATCAGAGAGCTTTACAAACGGGTCTCTTTCTATCCAATTACAAATCAATAACAAACTGTATAGCATTAAAGTCATTCAAGTTTCCCCAGTTTTGATTAACATATATATATATATATATATATATATATATATATATATATATATATATATATATATATATATATATATATATATATATATATATATATATATATATATATAACACAAATCTAAGTCTCTAGTATACTGCACAATTAATTATCATATTAATATACTCTGCCTAGAAAAATGCAGAACTCTGACAATCATGAGTAACATTTGACACCTTTCTGCAGGGGCAAGTAATTCACAATTTCTCAACAACCTTTCATTACTAAATGACAATATGAAACGGCAGCAGTGCCTGGTATAAAAAAACCTGCACAGTCAGTGTTAAGAACCAGGCACAGAGTACCCGGTACATAACTTCTTAACCTGGATATTTGATGACCTCCCTGCTCACAGCCAGCAATAAATTAGACATTGTCATCCGATTGAGACAGCAGTCACGAATATAATTTAACCACTTAAATTTTTCAAGAATATACTTTAACCATTTTAATTTTTAAGTTTTATTTATAACAAACACTGTAATCATAATCACTAGCCTATATATAAGCTTTAATCTCTATATATATAATTCTCGATGTCCGACGGACGGACGGCACGTCCGACGGCAACACGGCGGATATTGCAAGACGCTGTTGTCATTGACAACCAAATATTGTTTAATCAAAACGGAGCGTTTAACGAAGCGTCTTAATTGCAGCTTAACCCCCGTCCCCTTCCTCACCCAATCCCTCTCCCAATCGCCCAGGATTTAAACCCATAAGAAATGGCCCCACAGGCCCCAAAACCCCGTTCCCCTCCCCTCCCCATCTCTCCCAAAAAATCGCCTCGGCTCCAAACATCCCCTGCCCAGGCCCCAAGAACCCCCAAACCCCACAGGCCCCAAAACCCCGTTCCCTTCCCCTCCCAACCCCTTTCCCCTCTCCCCATTCCTCTCCCAATCGCCCCAGTCCCCAACCCATACCTGTCCCGCCTAACAGGCCCCAAAGATGATTCCCATTCCCTCTCACCATCCTTCTCCCACCCCCATTCCTCTCACCATCTCTTTCCCAATCGCCCTGACCCCAACCCATCATGCTCCGCCCTACCCCACCTGGCCCCAAACCCTGTTCCCAAACCAAGCCACAAACCCCGTTCCCAAACCTACACAACGCTGCTCCGAAAAAAACAACCCACTACTCCTCCTCCCAAACCTCCCTTCCCTCTCCCAATGCCCTGCCCCCGTTATTATAATATTTATTCCTTCCTAGCCTCAATACCTATTTTTAAAATTTAACCCCTCAAGTGGGGATTAAATTTTCAGACGGTCACCGTACTGGGATTTGATTTTTGGAAAAGCGTTCTTCAGAAATGATTGCTGTTTTTAAATTTGCTATATCTCAGGCTATATAGAAGTTAAAAGATGAGGTTTGACCATTGTTTAGATTGTTTATTCCTCTTTCTAACCGTCCGTGCAAAACAAAAAAATTGGGAGTAGAGTCCACTTTACGGTCTAAAATATCACCCTCTCCCCCAAAACATTTTTTATAGCCCCTAGCAAAATATTTTCAGCGGTAACCCCACTTTTGTCAGCGGCAAAGTTGTTAAGGTATGTCAGAGGAACAAAATAAACCAAAAGTTTGAAAATCGGTTGACATTTGGCAAAGATGTATCAATTCTAATGATGACCCCAATGTTTGAACATAATTATTATCGGTGAATTTATGAAAGTTTTGAATTCTGAGAATTCTGATCAAAATTACATGATCCAGCGAGGCATTTTGTCCATTCCCATTGATGCTATTGCTGGATCATGACTGAATAATTCCTAAATCGATTTCTGCTCCATTAAATATTTTAATTTTAGTTTCCTACTTTTTTGAAATATCTCAGGCTATATAAGAGCTAAGAAGATGAGATTTGACCATTGTTTCTTTTTATTCCTCTTTCTAACCGTCCGTGCAAAACAAAAAGTCTAGCGTTCACGAGGTTTGGACAATAAAGTGAGAATGAGGAGCAGGCTATTGGTCGGAGTGAAAAAGCAGTACAGCAAACAGGAGAATCAAGCACTGCATGTCGTTCGACACTGCCTAATCAGTACATTTTACGTTGACTATCAAGTTTCAGAAAATTCACGCGATTGGGCGTTAACTCGGTTGAAGGAAAAGGCGGCGAGTTAGGAAATTAATTAATTGCGCAAAATCCTATTGCATTTTGCACAAAATCGGGTGGTAAAACAGCCAATATCCCCCGTCATTTTTGACGGGTAAAAATCTTAGTATATATATAATTCTCGATGTCCGACGGACGGACTTCCGACGGCAACACGGCGGGTATTGCAAGACGCTGTTGTCATTGACAACCAAATATTGTTTAATCAAAACGGAGCGTTTAACGAAGCGTCTTAATTTAGCTTAAACCCCCGTCCCCCTTCCTCACCCCAATCTCTTTCGCCCAGGCTACAATACCCGCCCTGCCCCCGCCCCAACCCCCAAACCCCTGTTCCCCCTTCTCCCCCCATCTAAGCCAATCCGCCTTCCCCTCCCCATCCATCTCCCAATCGCCTCGGCTCCAACACATCCCCGCCCAGGCCCCAACCTATACCTGCCCCACCCTACCCCACAGGCCCCAAAGTTGTTTATCCCCCTCCCAACCCCTTCCCTCTCCCCAACTCCCAATCGCCCCAGGCCCCAACCCATACCTGTCCTGGGCCTACCCCACAGGCCCCAAACCCCTGTTCCCATTCCCTCTCACCATCCTTCTCCCCATTCCCTCTAACCATCTCTTTCCCAATCGTTGACCCCAACCCATCACCGCTCCGCCCTACCCCACCGGCCCCAAACCCTGTTCTAAAACCTAATGACAAACCCCGTTTTAAAGTTAACGCTGTCTGAAAACCCACAACCCACTTTCCTCCTCCCAAACCTCCCTTCCCTTCCCAATGCCCTGCCCCCCGTTATATATATATTTATTCCTTCCTAGCCTCAAACCTATTTTTAAAATTTAACCCCTCAAGTGGGGATTAAATTTTCAGACGCCGTCACCGTACTGGGGATTTGATTTTTGGAAAAGCGTTCTTCAGAAATGATTGCTGTAAAGTTTTAAATTTGCTATATCTCAGGCTATATAGGAGTTAAAAAGATGAGGTTTACCATTGTTTAGATTGTTTATTCCTCTTTCTAATATCCGTGCAAAACAAAAAATTTGGGGTAGAGTCCACTTTCGGTCTAAAATATCACCATCTCTCCTCCAAAACATTTTTAATTATCAAAATATTTTAGCGGTAACCCCACTTTGGTCAGAAAAATGTAAAGAACTCAGAGGAACAAAATAAACCAAAAAGTTTGAAAAGTTGACATTTGGCAAAGACATCAATTCTTCGATGCAATGTTTGGGCATGAAAGTTTTAATTCTGAGAATTTCTGATCAAAATTACATGAACCATTTTTCCATTCCCATTGATGCTAAATGATCATGACTGAATAATTCCTAAATCGATTTCTGCTCCATTAAATATTTTAATTTTAGTTTCTACTTTTTTGAATTTGCTATATCTCAGGCTATATAAGCTAAGAATATGAGACATACCATTGTTTAACCTTTATATTTGATCACCGTCGTGCAAAACAAAAAGTCTAGCGTTCACGAGGCCAGCGACAATAAAAAGTGAGAATGAGGAGCAGGCTATTGTCATGAAAAAGCAGTACAGCAAACAGGAGAATCAAGCACTGCATGTCGTTCGACACTGCCTAATTTAACTTACGTTGACTATCAAGTTTCAGAAAATTCACGCGAATGGGCGTTAACTCGGTTTTTAACGAGTTAGGAAATTTTAATTGCGCAAAATTTTATTGCATTTGCACAAAACACTGGTAAAATCATAATCATTTTTGGCGGGTAAACCTAGTACTTTAATAATTTTAATAATTATATATATATTTTTAATTATATATATACACACACACACACACACACACACACATATATATATATATATATATATATATATATATATATATATATATATAGAGAGAGAGAGAGAGAGAGAGAGAGAGAGAGAGATCTCCCTGAATATGCAATATGCATATATATGACTATTTATTTATTAATACTATGACTTCAAACAGTGTTTTGCATTTTTAGCAAAAGGCACAATGAATAGCTCTGAGATTTTTTGACATTTATGACATTTTATGTGGAAAGGCTGTTCAATCCCAACAATTATTTTGTCAAAGGCATTCCATAAAACACAAATGCCCATTCACAAAATTAGCAGCACGACTTCCGCGTCTGCAACAGCATTTCAATGCCACAGAGATCCAACAAAACTAAAAATCTTGTACGCTTTGACGTCGCTCTGACGTCACTGCAGCGTCAAGGCCATGACGACCAACAACTGGCCAACGCCCACAGTAACAGTCCAAGGTAACGTCATGACAATGCCTTGGCAACGCTTTTGGTAATTCCAATCAATGATCCTCAACTAATCAATAACATCACATCATCATAATCATCAGTCTGTTTTTGCCGGAACCTCGAGCGATATCGAAACTGCCAGTCTAGTAGCACACTTCTGTCACACAGAATAGAGATCAGAAATCCTTCTTTGCCAATAAAACCACAAATCAAACGGCCAAATCGATCACACGATCACAAAAACCGAGAACAACCATGAGGCACAAATACAATCCTGGTCTAGCAGAAACTAAAACAGTAGTCAGAATTACTTGTATCCACTATGGAAGCTGGCAGAGACTGACAGAGAGCAGCATATGTTTAAACAGAAGAAGAAGTAGCAATTAAGAGACAAAAGATGTACACTGGCAGATGGAATGACACAGTGCAGGACAAACAGAAGAACAGCTAAAGGCAGGTAGCTTGGGAGGTAGACTTCTTTTACCCTGTATCAACTCAAGCAAACATTCATACAACTTAATACAAGAGTAAACAGAACTGCCTACGAAAACAGCAATGTGTCAACAAAAAGACAGTACTGTATACACACACACACACACACCACACCATGGCTAAACAGCCAACCAGCAAATGAGACAGCACGGTGGGGGGAGGCGCATCCTAGGCTAAGGCTACCACACTCTGTAGCACTGATAAACCAGGCAGAAAATGTGCCAGAAAACTGAACACAAAGACAGACGAGATGCAAGCAAACAACACAAGGCGGAGGCAGCAAGACACTCAGAAGAAAACGGATTTAATCCAGGCAAACACAAACAATAGAACTTGGATAAAACAAGACAGACTCCACCACCACCACCACCACCACCACCTACTACAGCTGCTTTTGCCATCAGCTGCCAATGGCAGATTTCCAATCAGAAAATAAACAATGGCCTGAAACCGGACTCTGGTTTCCCGCAAATGCATTCGTGCTAAGCGCGTCCCTGCAGCAAGCCAACTGCGCCGACCACGCACGCGCCTCTCGGCGGCGGCGGATGCTTCTTGTCGTTTGGAAAACGGTAAATAATCAATAAACAGGAGTGAATCGGTGCAAAAGCAAAACGTCATCACGCAATTATGATAATGGCATGCGCGGCGGCGGCGGCGGCGCCAGCAGTAGTCGCAAAATATACCAATGAAAGCCGTGATTATCAGACGCATCAAAGTTAGCTCTGAAAACACAACCGAATACAAGAGATGTTTATCCGCGGGCGTCGAGTAAGTTCAAAAAAATGCATACGTCATAACCTTAGCAATACTGTAACGCTAGCAAACAAGAAGGACTGGTAACAACTCACATCAAGTAACATCAAAACAGCTGTGTGTGCCACTGAATGAAATCAGCTGAATATCAAAATTGCTGAATTGCATCGTTGGCGAGTTTAAACCCCAAGTGGTTGAGGCAGACCCCCCCACCCCGTGGAATTTGAAGATGCTGTGGTTGGCATAGTCTGACCCAGGCCCTCCGAGAGGGGGGCAGGGGGGCAACTGCAAAGGGGCCCGGCGGTCTGGAGGGGGCCCGGGCCGATGATGAATATGCACAATTAACAATAAAATGAATAATAACACTAAAGAATGGTTAAAATGTCAGTTCAGCAGAGGGGCCCGGCGAGCACAGTGCTAAATAATAAATAAATGGCCGACAAGCAAAAAAAAGGTCGTCAACACTTTATAAACGGCTGACGAGCAAAAAAAAAAGGTCGTCAAGAAATTAATACTTCTCAAGGGCCTGTCGGCCATTCTGCACAGGGGCCCGGAATTTCTCTCGGAGGGCCTGGTCTGACCCCCACTGTTTTCTTGAAAATCAAACAAATCACAGCAAAAAATAATAACTACCTGGTACATTAATCAAACAACGTTTGGTTATATTAAAACAAATGCCTATCAATTAATGCCTAAAATTTATACCAAAAGTGTTTTATAAGCAGTTAGTTTCAAAACGACCTAATGTTGCCAAATTTTCTTGATGACCTAAGTCATTAATTAATTAAAGAGGCTCAAAGAAAAAGACAATTCATTCAATCAAAAGATGTCTGACAATACAACCCAAAAAAGACAACACAAATCTGCGGTTGATGGCAAATAAAATCATTCGTTCATTTGTTGGATCGCTGGAATTACGTTGCGACAACCCTCCTTGGCCAGGATCATGTGCTTCTAAGTCCTGCTAAATAAATAACAATCTCTAAAAGGTTCTGCAAATAATGTCCCTGCAAAGGATCGTATCCGAGCCCTAAAATGTGCTTTTTATCCATTCAGCTTTGGGTCATTTCTGCAGAAATATGATAAAACAGCTTTAATTGGCACGAGGATGACAACCTAGAAATTAATAAACTTCAGACTCAGTCAAAACATTAAATGCTTTAGTCTGATCAATCGAAAGAAGCATATTGAGCATATGCTTTAGAGAGTGCAAAGGAAATGGAACAGGGGAACGAGAAGATGCGATAGCAAGTCAGGATGAATGTTTGTACAACTAGACTTCATCTTAACTTAGTTCCAACCAGATGTCTGTCAGAAAATAATATCAGCAGATTCACAGAAATATTTAGTAATGGTCACTGGGAAAATCATATATATACAACAGTGGAATCTCAGAACAGTGCACTTACTTATAAAACCAGTGACCTTTGACCTGAAAACACCAGCTTATATAAATTCCAGAAGGAAGTCCAATACCGGTACTAATTTTCCATTGAGTTTAAATTAACCAAATTTAAATTAATGAACTATTGGAGAAAATGAAGAGACGAGAAGAAGAAGTTTATTTATTTCCAACTCGAAAGTGCGCAGAACTATTTAAACATGCATATCTGACTTTTGTCAGAATGACTGAAATTTAGTTGATAGAAGCATTCTGCATGGCATAAGAAGTTCTGCTACAATTGTCTTGAAAATATCTCTTTCGTTCTTTTGTTCTTTCGTTCAATAGAACTTCAGAGTTGAAAACCTGAAGGAAGTCATAAAATTTCTGGCCCAGAAATCAAAAGGCACCCCCTCCCCCCGAAACCCAATTCTGTCTATGCTTGTGCAAGCCTTCTTCATAATACAGTGTACAGCTACAAGTCAAAACAAAGTGTCCATCCACTCTTCTGCCAACAAAAGCACTGCACTCAATGCAAGTTATCCCATCATACATCAGATCCCTCATAAAACACAAATATACCAGGAAGATATACCAACAGCAATTTTATTGGTTTAGAGTCTTTTAGTCTAGATTTTATCTTATTACAATGGACACACACAAAAACTCATACACAAACTCACACATTCATTGCCTACATCACACTGACCATTGCTTGGCTATAAACAGTTCCTCCCCATTTCTTCCTCTCATTTAATGTTAATACTAACAATACACAATAGTTAATTGTGGTAAACAATGCAATCAAGGCAGGTGAAGGAGGATATGGGCTTTTAGTTAAAATGTCAAACAGCATCTTACTAACTATGAAATAAATAATGAA
Source organism: Metaphire vulgaris (assembly GCA_018105865.1). Lineage (NCBI taxonomy): Eukaryota > Metazoa > Annelida > Clitellata > Crassiclitellata > Megascolecidae > Metaphire > Metaphire vulgaris. The sequence continues at coordinate 15,299,799 of CM030837.1, forward strand.
AATTCAAAACCATAGCGCCCACTTCCTTCAATCCTGAATGAAATTCGAGCCATCTCTGCTGCTAAAAATATCAACCATGCACATTTTCATACATGAAAATATTAAACAGCAAACCCCCAACTTCTAAACATTCACTTTTAATGGGAAATTTCATAATTTAGCATTGCAATTACCGGTACCTCAACTGCAATGCTGAATCATGGAGAGTATTTTGATATTCACTTTTGATTTTTTCCATTCTCAATACTTTGGCCTATAAAGCTGCAAAACAGAATTTCAAAGAACACTGGACAACAAGTAAACAACTTAGGCCTATACCGTAGTTGTTTAAATTCTATTTATTTTTCAACATTTCTGCACTTAATTCCCAAATTTAGAATTACAGTATTCTATCATTACCCACAAGCAGTCAGTAAAACAACTGCAAATGATGATGATGATAACGATGATAATGATGACAATAACAATAACAATAATAACAACAACAACAATAGTCATAAGTAATAAAAGTAGTAGTAATAATATTAGTATAAACAGCAATGATGATGATGGTGATGATGATGACAAATGAGGATAACATGGATGATCCCAGTCTTACATTATGTCAATATGTTGGTGTTATTCAGTAATTCCATTCAAGAAGTTATAAATTGGTGTTGTTAATATGATAGAAATATAACACTAATTTCAACCTTTGATCCTACTTATATACAAGCCAACTAATTTCAAATCATGTCAAATTTGCTATCTAAAAGATGTTCAACAGAATGTTTCTATCAAGTCAATAAACTACAAGGTACCTTTGTCTAATCTGATTTAAAATCGACAATGCCACAATAAATTGATTTAAAAATTAAAACCAACAATATTCAGAGGCAAATATAATTAAAGTGTTTCGTTAAAGATGTTTGCCTAATAAAATATACTTAATCAATAATTTAGCTGTTCTGTTGATTGGTTTAAAAATATAAAGATAACAAGCGAGCTTCAAATTTAAAATATCTTAGAATATTTTTTAGAATAAAATTGTCTATATGTTCAATGAAACTTTTACAGTGTGAGCAGAGCATTTCATTAATAGCCTACTTTTTGAAAAAAAATTCAAGAAATCTATTCTAAAGGTTTAATGAAATCACCTGTTTACTGTCCAAAGTATATATGAATATTTAATAGAAGGCAGGATTAATTGTAACATCATCCTGCAAGCGTTTTAATATACTGATGGCCAGTGGTGCTTGGACAATGTAACATATTCTTTATCAACACTTTCAGTGAGGGCAGTGTTTTATTCAGACTCCAGGCATTTGGAGGGGAAATTGACTTGGCTGGGTGGGGAAGAGACTCAGTTCAATGCAAAAATTTGTCATTGCTGGGACGTGGGGGGATTCTTGTGATTGGGGGAGTCCTTGGATAAAATACTGAGTGAGGGTTGTTATGTACTGATTGGCAATTAGCAGTACTAATTTCTTGTGTATCTGAAGGCTGCAGCTTATTTTCTAGTTCTTTGCTAAGAAAGCAAATGCAACTATACAAGAAAGAAATTGGACTTCAGTTGGCATGCATGACACAGCCAATACCAGATGAGAAAGAAATGAAATGTTCATGAAGACATATTTAGAAAAATATCAGACATTGAAAATTAACTAATCAAATAATGCAGAATATCTGCTATTTTAAGGTAAAAATCATCCAAATATCTTCAAATATTATTTTGGCCAGAACTTCAGATTTGAAACAGAAATAAAAATAATTGGATTAGACAGAGAGGGAAAAACTGAAAGAGCACTTCAAAGGCAAGAAAAGAAACCTAGAACAAGACAGTAAGACGGAGACAGACATAGACACAAACAGGAAGACAGACACGATCGAAACACGCCAATACTCTACGGCAGATCCAGTCCACAAGACACAGGTGTGGCAGCGGTTGTTGTTGTTGTTGTTGACGCTCCATAAGTAATTCAGTTATTTTGGACTTCACAGATTGGTCAACAACAAAACAACACCATGAATTAAGTGTCGATGAGTCAGAAATGGGGCACTAAATGATTCTCGTTTCCGCGCGGCGGCAATGGGGCCACACAACGTGCGTGCTCGCTTTGCCAGCTGCAGTGCAGAGGACTCCAACGCCCGTCCGACCACCCACGCCGCTCCCTCCCGAGCATCATCATCCTCGGTACCAGCTGTGTGTTTAGCCTCGGCGGAGCACGCAGCCTCCGGCCATCAGGCTTCCAGGAAGTCTTCGGAAGCAGTGCATACGGCAGACAAACGACAAAACAACAACAACAGTGAGGACATAAACAACACCACCACCACCGCCACCAACAACAACATCGGTGTCGGGAACGCAAAACTGCTGACGTCATTCGCGTCAACAACAACAACAACAACAACAACGGCGCAAATGTGAAAACGGTAAATTCGATCATCGGAAAAATAGCTATGGCTTTTTTCTCGGCTGATCTAAAGCAAAAGATTATGCCTTTCCAGAGAACGATAATTACAGCAAAAGGTCAAGATGAAGACTGGACATTGGTGCAGCCTCGCCCTCCCCCCACTCCCCACCCCATTCGGTTGGTACAACCGTACCGGTCACGAGATTCGTCTAAAACTATGAATAGTGTGTGTGCGGGTGGGGGTAGTATTTGTACCGGGTATTAGATTGAAAAAATACACCAGATAGAGCAGACTTTTAAGTGCTTTCATACAACTATCTTTTTTTGCTTATCAAGACTTTGGGGCCGAAAACTGTTGACGTGCCCCCACCCCCCATTCTGGAAACCTGACTACACCACTAAAACAAGCCTCCATATGACAAAGCCATAATATGGGCTGAAACTGGAAAGTGCCCAGAAACGCAGGGTAAGTACAATGGTCAAGGATTGCCACTTCAACTAGATGTTCTTAGTAAATAAATGATGGTCACCTAAATAGAGCCAGTATGCCAAAAGCCATCGAAAGACATGACAGCACCAAATTTCAGCACAACTGAAACCGAAATCTATCTAATACAAGCACACAGTATACGGACAACAAAGTGAAATGTCAGTTCAAAAACCGGTCAATCAGTACACGAAGCATAAGCAATATCAACATGACAGCACACTATCCTAACTGCTCAATGATATCACATGCATTCTGTCTGTTCCTGTTATAGTCCAGCCTTGAAACAACAGCTCTGATAACAATTAATTAACATAAGTGATAAACATCGGCAAAAACCAAACCTGTCAGCCAACGGGTTCTGGTACATCAGTAAGAAATGTAATGAAAACAGTCAGTGGCGGTTCCAGGAATCCTTGGTGGGGGGGGGAATGAAAAAATGTATTTGAAGTTGGTGGGGGGATGCAAAGTGAGGAAGAAAAACAAGAAACAATTGAAAAAAGTAATTGTTAGTAGTGTTTTGCTCACTAAATGATAAGAAACCTTGCCAAAAAAGGCAGACAAGCAAGGAAAAGAAGGTCATTTGCAGTATGTTTCACTAATTTTTTTTTAAACTCACTGGAAAATAGGTTGACAAACAGAAAAAGGTCATGCGGAACCCCGGTGGGGGATGCATTCCCAGTCATCAACACAGTGGAACCACCACTGAAAACAGTGATTGTTTGATCTCAAATTCCCAACTGTCCAAATTCTTAACAGCACTTGAGTCAAAAAATAATTAACAATAAACACAGCAAGCTCTGCCTCCTGTTTCTCGCTTGACTACGGTAATTCCTGGAAAGACCTGGTCTTCTGCCGACGGATTTGAAGTGCAACTGATTGACACCTTAGGAATACTAGAAATGGTGCTATAAAAGTGCATAATAATTATTATCAACAAGTGTAAACAACATAGTTCAATAACGTAAACAGTCAAATCTTTCAGTGAAAAAACTTAGTATTTATACTTCAGAGTCTCCCCTATTCCAAACTCCTGGCTATGCCACTGGTACTCAACAGTGTTTCAAGTACACAGATGTTCCCAAAATCACTACGGTACTATCATTTAGGGACAATCTACAGGTCTTTATGCTTGGGTTCTGGTCAGTTACCCTACTCTATGTTTACAAAATTACAGAGGAAAAACTAGTATTCCTACTAAAAACCAGAAGTGCTTTTGTACACCATAGGGACCTATGGTGGATAAAGTTTATATAATTAAGAAAACAAATTGTACCTAAACAAATTAATTTTAAAAATATTGAGAATTTTGCATATTGATTCTATATTTGCATGTAAATGCTATAGGGCATATGGGCATACACAGTATTACAAAACCGGTTTGAACATTTGACAAAATAATTTATTTGCAAAAACAGAAAACAACAACAGTCTTTGTTCCTGGTCATTCCTCAATAACGACCTGTCTTGGACAGCAAAATGTTTTAGGCAATTAAGCCATGGTGAATTTCTTTACATAATCAACAAGTCAGTTAGTCAGAAGCATTACTAACCCTGATTGAAATAAATATTTTCCTCAGATGCTGACTTATTTTCAAATGCTTGTTGCAGAAGACTCACTTCTCTTAAAGAACATAGACAGACATAATGTCCCAGCCAGGACAGATTTAAAACTTGGGAATAAAGAAAAGGAAAAGCAATTATCTCTGCAATGGTCACTGATGAAGGAAACTCTAAGAACTCACTCCTCACCCACTCCCTCCCCCAGCCAGGCTTTTTTTTATCAAAGCATTTAGCGCCCAGCTAAGACTGGACTGGTGACTCATGGGTCACTCCGGCCAGTTGCAAACAAAGCAACTTCCCTCACCATCAAACCCTCTCATCTATACCCCACCCCCTTACCCACCTCCCTCACACACACACACACACACACACACACACACACACACACAGTGTGACACCACTTTCCCTCTAAGGTGGTCACGTGAGGAAAGACCGGTTTTCCAGTCAGAAAACTGCAACAATAATAGTAAACAAGGACCTAAGTCAAACACAGAAGGGAAGGAGAGAGGGTAAAGAGTGGTTTCAGTGTTGAAAAATAGTTACTATTCACCAGAAGACAAAAATCGTGGTAAACAGGAATAAAGGCAGGGCAAAAGCAACACTGTATCATCACACGGAAAGAAATCAATTTTCAGTTTTCAGACACAACATATAAACATTTCTGTCCAATGTCCATAGAGAGAAAGGAGACAGCAGCAGTGATGATGATACCGATGAAGATAATGGCTGCAATTTGGACAATAATGATAACCCAGGCAACTATGATGATGATGATGATGATGAACATAGTGAGAAATAAATGAGGATTGACATGAGGGAGATACAGATAACTAACAATAATAGAAACAATGCATGGTCTAGCATCAATATTAAAATCTGAACAGCAATTAGGAACACTACCGTATACATGTACAAATGCTGCAATGGCATTATTATTAGTGATCACCAGAAATTTAGCGTGTTTCCTAGACCACTAAATTTCAGTAGGCAAGTCGGATGAGGTTGAAATTAATGCATCAGTAGTTAATGCATCAAATTAATGCATCAAAACCAAATGTCCTCAACAGGTTTCCGTACTGTTTTCCTCGCATACTATCAAAACATGGCATGTTCAAGGGCTGAATGCCCTCCCTTGCTGGGATCAGGAGATGCCCAAGCAACAGTCCGCTTATGCCAATCCCAATAATAAAATGGTGACACAGAAGTTTTTAGTCAATGGTTTGAATCCTTCATGCTACTAATCCATTCCCAAAATGTACAGCTGTAGAGCTGGCCGTCACTAATTCCATGAAAACACTTGGGTTCCACAATCCACAGTCCACATTACTGTACATATGACATGATTATTAATTCTATTTCTGCAATGGGATTTTTTTCATATACCGATAATTAAAAATGAATTGTAAACTTCTGTTATGGTTCTTGTTTATCTATGACAATTATTATCAGTGAGCTTCTATAGTGCCATTTTAGTAATTTACTTGACATCAGTCAATGGTTGCTCCATGATTCTGTATGTAAAGTTAGCAACACACTAATCCAGTCTAGCTACTATATTACTGTCCTAGGAGTTCAATGAAACAGAAAAATACCAGACTCTGATCATTTTAACTTATAAGTACTAAAAGAACAGGAAAACTGCAACTTGAAATCTAAAAATGTGCATAAAAAAGTCCTTGCAAGAAACTAGTGCATCTAAACAAATGATAAACCAGAACCTACAATCAACTGAGACTGATAAATATGGTATGGTATAAACATCACTCATGTCACTCATACAACCTACCTACAATCAACTGAGACTGATGCCACTGACCAATAACCACATCAAACAAAACATTTGGGCTTCATCAACTGCTAACATGTGGTCAAACTTCTGAAAAGAAGAGCCAATTATCATTTACCAGCAGTTACTACTACCTTGGCATTCCCTACACAAATACATGAGCCTTACTTACATACTTACATGTTTAAGTAAGTAAACACAAAATTTCTATAGCGCTGCCCGAAAGCTTGGCGCAGTGCACCAGCTTATTCACCGTTTAAACCAGACATTCGCATATCATTTTCTTAATTCGCATGGTCAATAATGCACCACCAGTCCACCACACAATATAAATCTACTTCAAGATCCAACAGAAATAATTCGGTCCTTTGACCGTTTACCAGTCAACTCATGATACTTCTGAAACAGTCAACAAGTAAACAACTGTCAGGTATTTATGATCAACACTCGTATCAGCACTCTGTTGCAATATGTGCAAATAAACCTATGATGCAAAGTATGAATGACGCAAAACAGCAAAGCCACTGCTTAATCTAAATCACTTGGGGAAAATGAAAGAAAGGAAAACCGATTGTCTGGTGATGCATGAATTGAAAGCAGACTTATTGGTTACTATTACAACCTGTCCTGCCACATCATGGATACAACGACCTTTGCCCAGGGACAATCCACCTTGCCCGTAGCTATTTCAAAAAAGATTAAGCAACTACTACTGTACTACTTTCAAAAAAGCTATATAAATTTATGAGATTTTACTTAGGTACTTGTTTACCGGTACTCAGAATCTGCAAACACTCGGTTAAAACGGGTAATTTTAATAAGTGATGTTTATACCATACCACGTTTATATCTTTCACTATCAAACAGCTAAAAACGAATTACACTCTGTTACAAGACAAGCAAATATGACACTTGACCAGAAAATTATTATATAATTATAACAGATGTGTAACACTGTATGTAACTGCTACAGTTGTAACACACATGAACTGCACCAAGCACACTTGGGTGTGCTCACTGGCAAAACCAGGACAACAGACAGGAATACCAATACTAGTGCACCAAAATTCAGGTCAAAGCTACTATTCAAATATTTAAAATTTCATCTGAGATACGGACAAGCACATGGTTCAAAATGTATTCACACCAAATAACATGAGATAGGAGAATTTTAAAAATCCACTGCTCTCCTGTAAATACAGATGCAGTTACTGTGAGTCTAATGAATTCATATATTTTATTTAACATTCCAAATACCGGTCTCATCGCTGGCAAAAGTGTTATCAACTTATCACTAAGAAAATATTGAGAAAAGCATTAAAAGAGAATAAAATTACCAAATGCTCATATGCATACATCTATAAAAGACATAATCTCTTAGTCTAAAAACATCAATGTACTCATTACACACACGCGCGCGCACACACACACACACACACACACACACACACACATGCACATTAATTTCACTATGAAAATCACAAAAACCGGTAAATTTATTATTATCTAAATTACAGGTATTTCCATTTTCAGTAACTAATGTTCAATTTGGAGAATATCAACAGAACCTGATTTTATGAGCATCAACACTTCAAACTTGGCAGATTTTAACAGTTAAAGGCAGATTTCAAGGGTAAAAAGTTAGGTCCTCTCTATGATTTCTGAGAAATGAACAGTGATTTTTATGCTATGACAGATACATTGAACTCTCAATTGTTAGAGATCCTAGCAGTACCAATACTTGTATGATATGTCACCCTAATCAGTTCCTTATTATTATTATTTATTTTGTCATTATTATTACTATCATCATTATTATATTATTAGTCATTATTATTATTATTATTATTATTATTATTATTATTATTATTATTATTATTAGTAGTAGTAGTAGTAGTAGTAGTAGTAGTAGTAGTAGTAGTAGTAGTAGTAGTAGTAGTAGTAGTAGTAGTAGCAGCAGCAGCAGTTGTAGTAGTAGGAGTAGGAGTAGGAGTAGTAGTAGTAGTAGTAGTAGTGGCAGCAGTAGTACCTGGGCTAAGCCCTCACTTGTTGAGGCTGACTCCAAGTATAGATTGCCTACTGGAGGCAATAAAAATGTGGAGGGAGTAGTCTGACCTGGTTACTTTTAAAAACATTTTAAAAATACAACACTGGTTGTGTCATGTATCTACCTGAGAGAACCGTCTGTATGTATTTGCCATTGCCAGCCTGGACATCCTATGTATGTTTTGTTGTAAAATCACTTACACTTGAAACAGTAACAAAAAGGCAGGTCCTTTCTTGTACAGTATAAAGGAAATTCTGTTTGCTTTTGAGCAGAGCTGGCCCGGTAAAATAAATACTGCCGGTAAAATAAATACTGCCGAATGGTTGATGGGTATTATTATGTAAAGACATGGTATACAGATGGAACATGGCAGATGCAGGAACGCTATATGGGACAGGCAACAAATAAAACTCCGCTGTAACAGGTCCAGGAGAGTTATTTGGTAATTCAAGACCATGGGCTGAGTAACAAAAAGCAGAGCTCTTTACTGTTTACCAACAAGGAAGGGCTGTAATAGAAGAACCGTCCGCCCCTTAACTAAACAACTGGGAGGAATAAATCAGCAGTTTGACTCACAGAGATTTAAAAATAACTCAAGAAAATCGACATAAATTACAAGCATTGACGGGCGGGGAGGAGTTTTTTAAACCTGCGTGATTATGAAATAGTATCCAGTGACGGTCCTTTAAAAGCGTGAAGAAAAGGCACTGCCTGAGTGAATGACAGACTTGCTGCTTCAACTCTTGGTGCAAGTATTTCTCAGTACCGGTATTTCTATTTTCCCAGCAAGTATTTTCTCTGCCCTGAAGCAGCATCAGAACACTCAAATTACTAAAAGAAAAACTCTTAAAAGTTTGTCACATTGTATATATATATTGTTATATATATTGTATATAGTTTGTCACATTGTATATATATATATATATATATATATATATATACATATATATATATATGCAGCAGCGTATACCCGAAAAAAATGGGGAAATATTTTTTCTTTCAACACCGTTATATAAACTATTAATAAGCTAAATGATGCTACTAATCTGAACTGAACCGAGACTGATATGGATTCAAACAGAGGTGTCATTTAGCAGGGGGTGGCCCCCAAGGAAATGAAAAAATAATTTGTAATGTATTAATGTGCAAAAATCGCAAAATTTGCGAAAATTTGCCAAAAAATATCAAAACAATGCAAATTTGCCAAATATCAAAATTGCCCCCAAATTTAAAATTTTGCAAAAATTTGCAAAAAGCCTAAAAAAAAAGCTTAAAATTTGCCAACAAATTATCGCCCCCTAGAAAAGTGCAAAATGACGCTACTGGGTTCAAAATAACACTGACCGTGACGTAATCAATGGTACATGATAGCTATATGTTAACAAAAAGGATAAACATCTGAATATAATACTGTCTATACAGGGAGAAAATTAGCAGGGGAATTTGTAATTTGAGGGGGAATTTGTATTTGGGGGAATTGACATTGCAAGGGGGATAGAACATATATATATATATATATATATATATATATATATATATATATATATATATATATATATATCAGTGTGTGGTGAAAACAACAGATTGAAAAATGCAGAAATCAAACTGGAAATATCAACATTTGACCGGATACTGAACTTATGGTCATTCACAGAGATATGCATGTTAGCAATTACTCTGAGGAGTCTCTGTGTGTTAACTAACTAAAGAACACCATTTTGGCAAAGCAATGGATCAGTGTATGGTCCTTGAAGTAAAAACTAACACCCACATCTCCTGGTCAGGTCAAACCAATATTTAAGTACCGGTAAATTGGGTGTTCCAATGTTCTGGTTGGCAACTAATCAAAGGTAATAAGGCTAGGATTTTATTTGAATTTCCCACTATTTGCAGATGAATATCATGGGACAATATCCTGTAGCATCTGAAGAATTAAACTACACACTACAGAGCAATAGTTGCCATAATATTTGTCCCGAGATAATGTAACCATCTCTCTTCTTGACTGTCAACATTGTTTCAGTTTTGAATAAATGTAGACAGTAAAAATGTCAAGAGAAGCATGCTTCATAAACTGATCTCTTGATGATCTGTTGAAGCTGCAGGGTATATTCAAAATTTCACTTTCAGGCAGAATTTTACCATTTTTAAATTCAGGAACCAGGACAGGCTAATGCATGAAGCAAAAGCACGAAAAGTAGTACAGAAGTAAGTAAAATCTCATGAATTTCTATAGCGCTTTCAAACACATGTACAGTAGTGGCTGTTTATTCCTATGCACTTAATCTACCATTGAAATAGCTTCAGCCAAAGTTTAGGGGTCAGTCAAGCTAGGTCAATTCCAGAGATCAGTCAGAGTGGGAGTGGATTAGCAGCAAGGCAGACCATGAAAAAAGAAAGAGACGTAATTTAACTCTACATTTAGTAGTGCTATACCGGTAGTATTATTGCAAGATGAAAATTTCTAAAAGCTGTCTTAGTCTCAGAGTGTAGCCAAGGTACTGGTGGCCATTGCAAGAAGCAGAAATTAAAGAGTATAATGGAGTAATTTCAAACTTCCATATCAGTGAAGTTCTAGCTACAAATGGGGATTGAGAAGTCTTTGCAAGCTTTCCAAATTCTGACAAATGTAAGTCAGATGCTTAAGTTAAACAAAAATTGCAGCTGCTACTTTTAAAGTTAAACTAAATGAAAAAGCATTTGATCTTGTTGCACCTGACAAGCTTGAAGTCAGACAGTGGTGGGTCTAGACAGAAACAAACAGGGGGCCTTTGTCCTAGTCAATGACAGCCAACTTCTCAACTTCTAAGAAAACTTTTTTACAGTCCAACGAGCAAGAAAAAGGTCGTCCGCCATATTGCACCCCCATTAAACAACAACTCCTCAAAATAACTGACAGGCGAAAAAAGGTCGTCAACTTATTAACTGGGACAAAGCTAAAATCTGGGCATCCACAGTCTCACTCTAGAACCGCCACTGAAGTCAGAATCTAGAAATGTCACCAGAAGATAACCAATAGGACAACATCCTGTCTTCAAAATTAATGGCCTCATAATTAATCAATGTCTCAAAATGACACACATTAACCAACAAGTATTCAATTAATTCTGAATGCGTAACCAAATCATCGTTGGGTAAATGACGGCCTCTGATGACTAAGCAAAATTCTCGTCAAATAATTATAACTGTTTACAACAACACCGACATCATAGTGTCCTTATTAATTAAAATTCAGAAATTGACGTGAGGAATATTAATGTATGAGAAGACATAAGCAAAATAACATAGTAGGAAAAACGCTAACGTAGCAACAACTTTGTGCAACAGTAGTCAACAGTAGACAGCAATGCATTGAAGCCAATCTGTTCACCTGACGGTCATCAATATTTAACAAGGTTGGAAGGTTTAGTTCCCTACTAGTTGAATTTGACCTGACCCTGTCCTACTGCTCCCACTCACTGCAGGAACAAAACCTTGGAGACAGTGTAGTCTAACCTCCACTGCTTTTTGGAAAAAACCAGTGGAGGTTAGACTATACTGTCTGCAAGGTTTTGTAAAACATACGTCATATTCTTTATAGGCATAACTATAATAATGACGCCTGCCCATTGCAAACAGCGGATACTAAGGGTTCAGTAATTTCCACACTGTCGATACACTTTAACTTACAAGCTCTTTTAAAATAATACCTAATCTTAATGAATTTAAAAATAAAACCAAAAAATTTATAATGCTAGAACAATGTCAATCTTAATTAATATTTATTATCTCCGCCACTGCAAAGGACATACTGTTTTCTCACTTGTCAGAGTCATTATTCATGTTACTTAGTCCTTATTCTTTAAAACCTACTTAAATAGATGTCATGATGTCTTTAACTTACTTTATTTACTATAGGGCCTATACTCTATCTGAGATACCTATTACCTACTTGTGGAATTCTTTCCCTTATGATATCTTTTTATTTCCCTGTTTTGAACTAATATGAGTAATTATGTTATGATCTTTCTAATTGTTTACTTTTAATTAAATCATTTATTTGAATTTCATCTATACTGTAATATGTTACAGTAAGTAAGTAAGTACTATGCTCATATTATATTTTCCCTGTACTAATTATTTCATTGCTGATGGATTTTGGAAATAATAAACTATGTATGTATGTATGTATGTATAAACCACTTAAAAGTTGATTATTATAAAAAATACTCTTAAAAGTTTATCACACATTGAATAATTGTATGTATGCATGTGTGTATATATATATATATATATATATATATATATATATATATATATATCAACACAGTGAAAATCCAGCAAAAGCATTGTCCATTGCCATTGATGCCTTTGCTGAATCATAAAAGAGTGTAAACAGTGAATAATAATAATAATAATATAATAATAATAATAATAATAATAATTATTATTATTATTATTATTATAATAATAATTATTATTATTATATAATAATAATAATAATAATTATTATTATTATTATTATTATTATTATTATTATTATTATTAAACGACAGTATTGCATTCAGTGGCGTCAGCAATTTTTTTTTAGGCTGCCCAGTCCCAATGCCTTTATATATAAATTTTACTTGTGTACAGTAGTTTGGTCTCGAAGTGTCTTTTAAGACTTAAAAGAGAGTCTCATTTAGTAACTAAGCTATCAGCCGAGTCTAGTACAGACACAATAAGATTTTTGGGGTGCCTGGGCATCTGCGGATTTCCATTACACGACGCCTCCGATTACATCCAGCTTCGTTGCAATAGTTTCGCATGCCATTATAGACGATGCTAGTTTCTTGCTTTAACATCTTACGTGCGTATATCTGCAAAGGATCAGCGGCAGCTTCAGGATTTGGCAAGTGGGGGATCGTTGGGGTGACAACTTCTAAGCATGGGGCCCAACTATATGTTGCTAGGTATGTAGTAGTATGAATAGGGTCCCAAATAGAGGGCACTGCATGGGGGCCTAATCATTCAATAAGGGGGCACGGGCCCCCATGTGGTGCCGCCACTGCAAAGGACATACTAACAGTTACTAACGAACAGTGTGGTATTTGTTTGGGGAAAATGGGATTTCCTGGTCAATGATACCCCTCTCCATCAGTCCACTTTATGCATAGCAGGGCGGAAAGTTTAACGCCATCACTAACTTATTTGACTAACTTATTTGTCGTAATGAAACTACAAACATTCTTCCCCACTAGTCTCACCCCCCTCTATTTGGTCTATCTCTCAAATTCTACTCCACTACTAATGAATAATTATATGGATAGACCGATAAAAAAATTAACTTAAGTCTCTACGATTTCTCGCCCTGTAATGCTTTATCGCTTACCTTCATCAGATAAGCCGAGCGGCGCACATCTCCAACAACTTGTATAGACCGTAATGTCACTCGCACTTATCATTAACAGATTGTCCACCAAACGACAGGCGGCGGCAGCGGCAGCGGCGGCCAATTCTCGGACCAAATTACACACGCAAACAACAATATATCACTGCGCCGGCGGCCTCAAGGCCCCGCCCACCGAGTCGTCTCGTTAGCCGATGACTGTCGGCCGGAGGAGTAGTAGGAGGAGGGCACGAGACTGTGGGTCGCAACACTTTCACCGCTTTACCTCGATCGAGTACCTTCTGGACTCGCTTTATCCATCGTTATCGGACGCCCAGAGGAACGGATAGTTGCGGACTACGTTAGCAGGTGCTCGGATCGGCGGATGTTTACAGAATAGTGGAGCGGCCCAATAACGCCCGGTTGCGGAGGAGGAGGAGGAGGAGGAGGAGGAAGAGGAGGCGACTAGCGTGCACACTCACGGCCGTCTCTTATTGTGTAAACAAGATACGATTAAAATTGTTTACACGCTCGCCTGGCAAACAAATAAAGCACTCTCTCGGACCAGACGGTACCAACCGACCGGCCGACCGACTCGGCGCGCGGATACAAAAGCAAACAGGATCTGTGTTGAGCTTTGTCAATACGTGAAGCCTTTCTCTGCCTTCGTCTGTTGTCAATACGTAGATTATGGACGCGTCTATATCATGACTTCGATCTTTGTCAGTGCCTTTTATGCAAGAACGAGTTATGCAATACGTCTTGCTTTTATATACGCCATATTTTATTATTAAGATGCCTAGCGTCTTCCACATTGACTGATATATATATATATATATATATATATATATATATATATATATATATATATATATATATATATATAGTTTGTATTCATATTAATGGCCCGTATGATGCCAAGATTTCAGAAGCGGTGTTCTACTTATTCTTTCCTGGTAGTTGTTGCTGCTGAGCTGCTGTTCTACGCTGCCTCCTGTAGAGCTGATGTGACGTCGTATTGTATACATTCAGCTGGTCTACAATCCATGTATCGTAATAGTGATTACAGATGCATACACTTTCACAATCTATTTTGCAGCTATTTTATTCAACTGACTATGAATAGTCACTGACAGACATACCATTCTGCATGTTTTATAATGAATGCTCAATTTGCTATTAATAAGTACCTACTTGTCTCAAGCTACGCTTTTCTGTAGCCCATTGATGATTTCATATTTGTACGCTAAATTTTTAACTCTGTGAAAATTTACAAATGTTACAGGTTAGAATCCACGACTGCCTTGTCACCAGTGCTTTATACAGGCCTGATAGGGTGAAATCCCCTTCCCCAAATTCCAGCACTGACACAACTTTGAGAATTTGATAATTTCAAATTTCAGAGAGCCAAGGACTTAAAGTACATGCACGGTGCTCTGCTTTCACATTTGCCTCATCTTGCACTTTCTCTATAATATTGAGTTTTGTACTGTGTACAGTAAACTAACAGTTATTCATTATAATCTTTTACATTCTAAATGTGTTAAACTGTATTTGCTTTATGATAGATAGGCCCATTGCCTGAAGAGAATGCATGATTATATGCTAATAAGTAGAATATGCACATGATTCAAACAGCTATTCAATTTTAGCACCAGAGAATATAGTGTCATTTCTTCACTTTTAATAGTTTTCACAATTTGCACCAATCCAATTGGGTATGGTGTGGAACAAGGCAGAATGGGGAATCAACTGCAGAGTTTGATTGTGGATCAGCAAAGCAGCAGACAGACAGATCTGTATTAGGTCTCCAAGAGACGTTTATCAATGCACGAATGAAATGCTCTCTGTCAAAATTAATTAGGAAACGCTTGAAAACCTCTGCTATACACCCGGTCAACTAGATGCTGAAATTTTTACCAGAATGCCCATTGCCTTTTGAGCATCAATTTATCAACTCCAATTTACTTATTTAAACAAGATTGACGAGTTATTCAAAATTGATCCCAAAAATAACTGAGCATTTAGTTAACCTATAACTCTCTGTTTAGTAAGAAAGTAAAGTTCAGATTATTGTGGTGACTCATCCACAGTTGAACTGCGTGAACACATTACAGAGTTAAAGTTCATAACTAGTGTGGAACAGCCAAGTCTTTAGCCTCTCCTTGAAAATGTTGTTTTAAGGTTGGGTAATATTTGCAGTACATCAAAAAATCAGTTCACAGCGTTTTACAATAATAACAACGTGATTTTAAATGGTTTTAGGAAGCTAAGTTATCATCAAAAGCGCGTGGCCAGCGGGGGCTGTTGCGTCACCTCTAGACCATGACCCCGCTGGTTGGCAAGTCTCCAGAGAGTTGATGGAATCTTGCTGGTTTGGGTACGGATGTGGTTGATCCATCTTTTCCTGGGACGACCAGGACAGTGGAGGGCTTAATGAACAGAGTTAGCCTGTGTGAAAACCACTGTTAATAGTACACAAGATGTAAGACTGGTATTTTATAGATTCACTTAGTTTAAGCTGTACACCCTTATATTTTGTCTTGAACTTAAACTATTCCCAAGCAATTTAACCTTTATTATTATTATTATTATTAATTCTGACATAGCGAAGGCTAAAAGTCAAGATGCTTTACAAAGACTAGGAGATATTAAATAAATATGTTTTATTTTATAGATTCAGGAGATGTCACCTAGTTTCAGCAAAGGGTTGTCGAAACAGACCGATATATTTTTGTCTTGAACTTAAACTGATTCCCGATCAGACAATTTAACCTTTGTCTGTCATTTAACGTCCTAAATGTAAACCAGCAACAAATGCCCTCCGGAATCCGGAGCCAGTGAAGTTTGTCTCGTAATAGCGGTGATAGCGCCGAAGATCAGACGTGCTGAAACATTTAACCATCTGTTTATACACATCAAATGCCCTTTTCAAAGATGCCAAGAAATCTGATGGTCATAGTGCAAAAATTGTGGTCACAGGCAACAATTATGGTTGAATATATCTAAAGGCAGCGCTGCTTCTTCAGAGTAAATACTTCACGAGTATTTCAATCAATCAATCAATTTATTTCTCAAGGAAGATTAAATGTACAGAGATTAAACATACAAAATTAATTAATTTCTTGTAAAGTGAAAACAAAACATAATATGTAAAAATACATAGTTAATTTGAGAAATGGGTTGACCAAAGAGTACAAAACCCATAAGTTGGTCAACCTAAAAATATTTGGTTTAAGAATTTAGAGGTGACAGTACTATTTATAGAGATTCAAAAAATTAAAGGAAAAAGTACATTGAGTTGTATTTAGCTAAGGTACTTACTTTGAAATGGCATGGGTAATAATAACTATAGAAAAGTATAGAGGGTAATAAATTTGCAAAACAATTCATTTTATCACAATAAAAAAATAGAAGTCAACTACAACTGAAACTCTGATACACCAATATAAACTTATTGAAGCTTTAGACCAGTTTTTTCCAGTAATCTAATCTAATCTTAAACTTCTATAGCGCCACTTCATAAGGCACCAGGGATATTTTTACACCCCCCAATTTGAGGTCGACACCCCCAAAATTTGGTAATGCAACAATGGTATGTATACAAAATGCATACTAATTAGCTTAGAACACCCCCCAAATGGAGGACACCCCCCAACTTTTACTTGTCGGATGACCTTTTTTTTGCTTGTCAGAGGTTTTTGAGACTTTGAAGGGTTTTTTGGTTGGTTTTGGGACTTGATGACATTTTTTGCTTGTCAGCCTTTTTTTCAGGCAGAGACTTAAAAATTCCGACACCCCCCAGATTTTCCCGACACCCCCAAATTCAAAATCCTAGAAATAACACTGTAAGGCACAGAAGCATCAACCTGTGGCACACCATATCAGAATCATTCAATGCCAACAGCATTCCATATCCACACAGCATAGCTACATATAACAACATTACTACTGGGTATTCAACAATCTAACACAGAATCAGCTTAAATTTCCACTTAAGACTATCACGGCAAAACTGCTTTGTTCAATGCTTTCTCAGACAAAACAGTAGAAAACAACTTTTCAATGTTAATTAAATTTTTAAAGCAACTTTTGAGCTCCATGCAATTATAGACTTGTTACACAAGATTTCTAGATTTTAACAGAAATCCAAGCATCTTAGCAACAGAGGCCACAGTGACACCTTGACAATTACTTTTGATAACAAGAAAACTACCGGAAAACTACCGGTATAATAGTAGTTTTAAAATGCTCTAACTTAATTACTAAAAGACAGACTCACAACACCAAACTTTTATACATCAGCATAACCTATATCAGGGCGTCAGGAATGGGCATCCCTCCAAAATTGCTACTTGACGCCACTGCCTAGCACAGTGTTTCCCGAACTGTGGGTTGCAGGGTTCAGTCTAATGGGTCGTCGGGTAGCGCAAAATTACTGGTAGATTCAAAAGTGTCATTTTCAAACCAATACTACAATGTCACAAGCCTTAAATGTTGCAAAAGTAGGCTTAGGTTGCAAGAAATGTATATGCCTCAAATCCCCCATACATGGCTTATATTAAAATTAGTTTTATCTGATTTTAGTTGATAAGTTTGCAGGGTCACGGCATGTTAAAAAGCCGCGGAAGCGAGTCGCAGTTCCAAAAAGTTTGGGAAACCCTGGCTTAGCAAACAAAGTTCTTTTAAATATATAAAAAAGCCCGTGCAATCAGTTAAACAATCCATTCAGTCGCAAATGAAATAAAACGCAATCATGCAATTGGTAAAGTGAGCAACTGTATAAATGAAGAATCATAAACATTGTAAATAAATACAAAACATTCATCCCAATAACCTAAGGCACAGCATAACGAATACAATCTCATCATTGATATGTGTACAGTGTATATATATATATATATATATATATATATGTGTGTGTGTGTGTGTGTGTGTGTGTGTGTATATATAATTACATTGGTTTGGAGTTACCAGTGCAAAGACCAGAGCATTGCAAGAATTTATTAGCCAGTTTTAGACATACTGTTGTTAACGTCAATTCAAATACTATTAGTTGCTGGCAACTTCAGCTTTGGAATTTATTTCACTGGATACTACCTGTGGCATATCAGTACCTTCAGGTTTAGCATTAGTAACGGCACTTTCTAACAAAAGACCCTGGTTCTCGGTGACACCGTCGGCGGCACCGACCACCGGCGTCGCGCGAGACTCTGTCGAATCAGTTGCTGTGACGGCATTTTCAGAATTCTTATGTTCGCCCTGACACATTCTCCGTAGATACTTCAGCTTTATCTCCGGTGCCACCAGGCGCTAAAGTTGGCGCTGAAGTAATGAGCGCCAACCCCAGGCTCTGCAAACAGCCTTTCCGAGGCTCTGCCGGACTTATGTGGCAAATAGGGACTGGCGGAGAATGGATGTAATCGTCCTGGATGTCATCTTCGCTTCCTTCCATTTCAAGTTTGTTCATCAGTTCGGAGAGCTTCTTCGCCTTTCGCTGCTCATTCTGACTGATGACGGTATAGAGATGTTCGGTCAGTTGTTCTTTCTGTTGAGACTTCTTGTGAAGATCCACTTTCGCTTCGACGAATTCCCGCTCGGCGCGATCATACCGTTTCCTCGGTTAAAGAAAACTTTACCAATCAAATGCTTATTAGGCAGTAATTTCAGCAGAAACTGGTACAATAAGTCTTGTCATAATTTGAAGCAATACAAAATATATGGTATCATTCCATTGAGATGAATCCTGCTGTAAGGTTTTGTCCAAATGACACAATTATAGTAATATCTGGAATAGGACAAGATCTCAAAGCCATGTTGCAAGTTGAGGCCTGAGAACGAATAATTGACTGACTGCTGTACACAAGATGTGATGTGTTTTTAGTCACTTGAGTCAAAGTCTGTCTAAGACAATAATCCAAGCATAAGCAACTTTAAGATAATGAGCATTCTCATATGCAGACCAGCTGCATTGCATTTGTAATGTAATATAGCAATTTATTTGTATGGCGCCTCTTCTGAAGAATCACTCAGAATCATTCGCTTCCAATCAACAAAGAAATACAGAAATATGGATATAAAAAGTCGAATCCATAAACTAAGAAAAACTTGCTTCAATTTATATGATTTTTATCGTTGGCTCAAATGCCCTTTAGTCCACACTGCCCAGAATATCTGAGTGCGCTGGTTAGCGACGTCAAATGAAAGAATCGACTGATTTCTTCAATTTTCCCTCCTTCAAAGATCCAAGTTTGGAGAGGTCATTCTCAAAGGGAATTAACCATTTGATCGTTACCTGACGTTGTGTCGGAAGCTGTCTCCAGTTCTTTCTTGAACTTAACTATCGGATTTTATTTCTTATGTCTTCCACTTTTGCCTTCTTAGCCTTGTTTACTGCAAAACAAAATTGTCAGAAATAATAATAATAATAAGAAAAGCTTGCTTCAATTTATATGATTTTTATCCTTGTCAAATGCACAGCAGAGGAAAGTACATAAAGTATATAAAATACTGAAATATCATTTAACGGAGACATCATTAACCATTTGATGGAAGGGCGATCAATTCTTTCTTGATAATCAGTTTCATGGGTTGCCTTCTTCTGAACAAAAACAAAATATCAAAAAGTAATAATAAGAATTGTCGCAGCCAAATAAATGTAAAAATGTACTAACTTGATGAACAATTAAATAAAATATGAAATAATTTAATATATTTAAGGGTTTTATGAATCAGCAAATGGGTTGAACAATAATTAATATAATAGCAGTAATAATAAAATTAATTGTATTGACTTAAACTGTAAAAATTTATCAACTACAACATTAAATCAACATGAATATATTTAACATTTAGGAATAACAAAACCCCTTTAGATTTCATAGTAAGTGACCGTTCATTAATTGCCGCAGTCAGCATTTCCTTTTTCTTCTTGTTTTGTTCTTCTATCATTTTCTGGTATTCTCTGAATTTCTCCAAATCTGAAATTTCATGTCTGTTGGAATAGAAAATAAAAACGATGTCATGACAAGCAACAGAAAAGATAATCAACTCCAAAAGACAGCAAACTGCAGTGAAATGGCCTGATAGTGGCACCTTTTTTACAATGGTGCACTAGGTCAAGCAAGGTACCAATGAGCTTAGTTAGACTGAACTTATCTATGAAAATCAGTATTTTTAAATCACCACTGTGTCTTTTTTAACGGTTCAATGTGTTCACTAGAAGATCTTTTCTTTGGGTGTTTGACTTATAAGTTTGTCATTTATTTTTCAGTTATTTTAACCATTTCAGTTCTTTATTTTTCAGTTCCAGTTATAGTTATTGGTATTTTTCAGTTTCAGTTACAGTTAACTGAATGGTTATTTTTCAGTTAACTGATAATTCAGTTTCAGTTACAGTTAACTGAAACCACACTGAGTGGCAGACTGGATTTGGCCCATAGGATGGACATAGTGCAACACTTTCATAAAATAATAACATGAAACCCAAAAGCAAATCACATCAAGTTTGTAAAGTGACATTTTGAGAATATTAGAAAAAAAGAAAATCTAAAATATTATATACTTTAGGATAAATTGTTCATCAAGAATTAAGCCAGCTTCTTCTCCACTCTCCTTCTCTTCAGAATTTTCTTGTGGCCGTGCTGTGTCACAGTGAATGCTGTCTTTGGGAAATGCAACAACTCCAGTGCCAGTTAAATCTTGTCTCTGTGTGCCAGCCTCTGCTGGAGCCATTGCATTCTTTTTCTCATTGCTGATGACCCTAGATCGACCTCCTTCTGAGGCGCCATCTGTGGACGCTATGGTTGCTGATGAAACTGAAAGACGCTGTTCTTGAGGAAGGACTTGATTTGAATCCTCCGGAATTCTTTTGACTGCAGTGGATTTTGGATTGGGTTTTCTCGACTGAGTTGGTCGCGGAGGAGTTGATCTCGATGCATCTTTAGGTACATTTCTATCCAATGATCTGGCTGCATTTTAACAAGAAAAAATGACTGTAATTGCCAGTTTGACATCAGAACAAATTTATTTTTTAAATATCTTTAGAAGAACAATGACTGTTCAAAAACAGTTACCGGTATTAAATCTATAAATAAAATCTTATAACGTATTGAATACATCAAGTATGTTACTTTAAATGTATTATTCTGTGCCATACAAAGTATTGTAACTCTTATCATTCAATAAGGCACAGAACATTCTAGTGCAATAAAGAATGGCCAGCAGCAAATTAAACTATTATGTCAAATTAAAAATTACTTCATAACTCCAAGGATACTGCATATATCAACTTGTCATTTTGTGGTGGAAACAAATTAATAAAAAGAGAGTAATAATGGAACATGTAGCAGGATGGAAAAACAAACTTTGTGAACAGAGAATTTTGTCTCAAAGGCTTGTCAAGTTGTCATCATTTATGCAATACTTTTATATTAAAAAGAGTACCTCATGAAATATAATATGAAATAAACTAGAAAGAAAACAAAAAGTGATACAACTGCTACAACATAACGATAAAACTGCTACAAGTTCAAAGCCTGTTTGTTGACTGACAATGACATTGAATTCACAACGATGTAAATTGACTAGTTTGTGAGTTTTCCGAAAATAAAGCAGTTGACTTTACTCTGTTTGCCCCGTGTGTCATCCAAAAAACAAAACCTTAGGCTATTTTACATTCTCAAAGTTGAAAAATAAAATACAGGCCTTTGAAACATGATGATGATGACGAATCTTGAAAATTAGCGCACGATGATAACAAATAATTTAAAGAAAATTAGTATTTTCCTGACATGGGTTTTGAGTTCAGTATGCTGGACACGCCGATCGGTTCAAGCACCCGCCGTTTCTACCAATCCCAAACGACAGCAGGAACAGGGCCACTTGAAGTAGAACGATCTTCCACTTTCCAAACACATACACGAAAATTATTCCACGCAAGATAAAAGAGGATTTGCTGAAGTCATTTTGGGGCGCTCGTGACCGTCAACAATCGGCAGATTCATCGGATGATTCATGAAAACAAATAAATCTAAACTAGTCAATATGATAAAACTGAATCAACTCGATACCGGTGTCGGTCAAAGCCTGTTTTAAACGTCAATGTCTTCGTCACAGCCGCTGTAAATTGCCGTTCATCGTTTCGAAAATAAAAGTTGACGAATTGAAAACTTATCCAAAAACAAAACCTTAGGCTTTTCTCGCTCTCAAATTCTTTGAATGCTGCCGATCATGATGATGACGACGACGACGATTACGACGATGATGATAATAATTTCACTATTATTAGTATTTTTATTGCATGGGTTTTGAGTTCGGTAAGCCCCGCCGATCGGCCCCGCCCCGCCGTTTCTACCAATCCCAAACGACAGCAGGACCTTACACTTGGTAAAACGATCTTCCACTTTCCAAGCACGCCAATTATTCCAAGCAAGATATTCATGGTCATTTAGGGCGCTGTAAAATCTTGGAGATTCATCGGAGTCAAAAAAAATAAATAAGTCAATATAATTAAACTGAATCAGCTCTAGGTGTCGGTCGGCAAATTCTTAAAAACGTTAATAGGTCTTCGTCATCAGAATCATCCAACCGCCGTTCATCGTTTCACTTTAATTTACGAATTGAAAACTTATTTTCGGAAGCTTTTCTCGCTCTATAGAGTCTTTGCCACATCGCTGACGGCTGTTCCCAACAAATTCATTTTCACGATTCTACTCTGCTCACTCTGCTGGTGCGCGAGTAATTGAGAAATTCCAAGTCAGTTGGGACATATTCTGAAAGTCGTTACATTAAACAACATTTGTAAATATCATGCAAATCTTGAAATGGCCGGAGTCTTAACCTACCCCAATATGGTCCGCGAGCCAAATCCTAGAGTGGCCTCTGCAAACTATAAAAGTTAATAAAAATTAGACATATATATTTTCCATGTCAGTGGCGTAGCCAAGGGAGGGGTTGGGGTTAAAACATCCTTTGGGTTTTCGGACCCAACATATTTTTAGAGCAAGAAGCACAATTAAGTAGGGTGACGACCTTTTTGCTTGTCGAGGCACTAGGGAGGAACGAAGATCACATGCGATGACATTTTTTACTTGTCATAATTTTTCTCAATTTTCAGGTGGTCAGCGAGAAATTTCTGATCTTCAAAAGTGGTCCGCGAAGGCAAAGGGGTCTGAGAACCACTGCATTATGTCATTACTACGTTCAAAACTTTAGCGTTTACTTTTGGAATGTCCTTCACCGGAACTTCCGGTGAGGTCTCAAACCAAATAGAATTGGTGAAGTTAGATCTTCTCTGTGTTTCTCTGATAAAATGGTGAGTGCTGCACTGGCACTGCTGGGAGAGCAGGAATGAATGTCTTGCCATTAGACCTCTGCGTGCCGCCGACGTTTTGCATGACGCCGTTACCGCCGGTAATACAGGATCGGCGCGCCGCCGCCGAAAGAATATCGGCGTGACGCCGGTACCCTCTATGGTGAAATTATTTCTCATATAACCAGAGTAGTCCAACACTGTTGTAATACGTGGACAAAATGTCCACCATATAGGCAACACTAGCCAACTGAAAGCACACGTTACTTTATGTACTTCGCTTCATTCGTCTATCGAATGACGTCATGTATTGTTTACATTGATGCTAAAATTAACTGCACAAACTGTGAACTGTGCACAATTAATTTCATGAGCAGTGAACCTATGCATCATAACTGAGAGCTTGTGTTGTTTAAATCCTCTTAGTCTGATGTCGGCAGTGCTTTGTTTTTAAGTTGGCACATAAACTTTTTCAAAGTGTTCGTTTAGGGGCCATCCATAAATGACGTCACGCAATTTTGGCAGGTTTTTTATTCCCCCCTCGTCACACGTCGTCACAAAAGTCAGACCCCTTCAAATATGACGTCACAAAGCGTTAATCCCCATTGTCGTCTTTCCAATGTCAAAATTAACGTTTATTGCACTTTTTGTAGGTGAAAATCAAAGCAAAGGAATTGCGTGGGAAGAAGAAGGATGAGCTTATCAAACAACTTGACGAGCAGAAGACAGTAAAGATTGAATTATTAATTAAATTACAGTAAAAATTAAATGTATTTGGATGCTACTGATCAAAATGTTGCAATGCAACTATGTTACTGTTCTTTGTTTATTAGATTGATTACTTAGCTCTAATAGCCTTGATGGCATTCCCTCATAAGGAACCACCAATATATACTAAAGTTAATTATCAACCCTGTTCCAAACTTGATATACAGGCTTTAAAAAATCACATCCTATTGTCTGCATTATATATGAACCCTTCAAGCACAGCTTCTGAATTAGCATACCAATTCTCATCATTATTACTTAGCACTCTGTATAAGCTAATTCCTGAAAAAACAAAAATGGTTGCTGCTCGACCCACCAAACCTTGGTTCAATTCTAATATTGCAGATGCCAGACGCCATCATAGTCAGCTAGAAAGGCGCTGGAAGTTTTCTCGTCTGCCCTCAGATAAGGTAAAGTTTAGGAAGCAGTGTCAACTTGTTTGCAAACTTGTCTCTTTGGCCAAATCAACATTTTGACCAACTTTGTCCTTGAAAATTCCTCAAAGCCTTGGTCACTCTGGCAATCACTGCATAAAATCCTACACAAGGACAAGGATACTGCTCTCCCAAACAACATTCCTGTGTCTTCTTTGCCTGAAACATTTCTTATGCACTTTTCAGATAAAATTGCTAAAATTCAGGGAAAATTTTCTAGTGTTGCTTCAACTGGGTTCTCTCTTCCTGGCTCTCCGCCACATGTGTTTAGTTGCTTTTGAACTATCACTCTTTCTGATCTTCACAAATCAATTTTTTCATCGCTGCCTACTCATTGTTCTCTTTATATACTGCCAAATTACATACTCAAAAAATGTTTTTATGTCCTTGGTCCAGTTATTCTGAAATTGATAAATCTGTCACCAGCAGAAGGTTGCTTTCCTTCCTCTTTTGCTAATGCAATGGTCCACCCTCTTATAAAGAAATCATCTCTCTGCCCAAATGACTTAGCAAATTACCAACCTACATCCAACTTAAACTTTTTGTCAAAGATTCGAGAGAGAGAGTGGTTGCAAATCAAATTCATACCCACCCACCTGTCTTCAAATGATCTTTTCCTTCACTTTCAGTGAGCATACCGCAAACATCATTCTACCGAAACTGTTCTGCTTTCTGCCCACGATCATATCATAAGTGCAATGGAAGACGGCAAGGTCACCGCATTAATACTTCTTGATCTATCAGCCGTTTTTGATACTGTGGATCATTCCATCCTCTTACACTGGCTCCAGCACTGGTTTAGTCTATCTGATTCAGCGCTGCATTGGTTCACTACTTATTTGAGCCCTTACACTCAGTCTGTTTGCACAAATGGTACTTTTTCATCATCAGCCTATTTAAATTGTGGGGTCCCCAGGACTCGGTTCTTGGTACTCTCTTGTTCACTTTATACACGACTCCTCTTGGTTCATTACTGTCAGACCATCACCTAGATTACCACCTATATGCAGATGATACTCAGATTCTTATTTCATTTGAAAAGTCTTCATCAGAAGCTTCATTTGGAAACCATTTCTCAAGCATTCTCTCATATTCAGTCCTGGATGGATTCAAATAAATTGCTTTTAAACCTGGCTAAAACTGAATTTTTACTTTTAGGCACAAAGCCCCAGCTTAAAAAATTTGACTCTATCAACTCTGTTAAACTTGGGGATTCGACTATTCCTGTAAGCACTTCTGCACAGGATCTGGGAGTTATTTTTGATTCCACACTTTCTTTCACAAATCATACAAATAGCATCTATAAAGTAGCTCACTACCATCTTCGTGATTTGTACCATACTAGAAAATTTTAAAATAAACCTGCATTAATACTCTTGGCAAATGCCTTAGAGTCTAGCCGTCTTGGTTACTGCAACTCCCTTCTCTTTGGCATCTCAAAATCAAACCTGGCTAAACTCTAACAAGTTCAAAATTCACTGGCTCGAGTGGTTTCAAAAACCCCAAAACATGAGCATATAACCCCAGTTCATAAGGGTCTTCATTGGCTTCCAATTAAAGAAAGGATAAACTTTAAAATCTGTCTTCAGGTATACAAAACACTTTATTACAAGGAACCTAGTTACCTTCTCTCTCTCAACTTTCTGTGTAAACAAACAAATACTCGACCAGATCCTCGTCTGCAATAGTTCTCTCCCTCTCCCATACTCGGACAGTTTTGGTTCTCGTGCTTTCTCAGTGGCCGCCCCAAACTATGGAACTTGTTGCTTCAACATGTGCACATTGCAAATTCACTACAGATTTTTAGAACAAGATTAAAAACCCATCTTTTTACCTGGCTTATCCGCCATAGACTGCCACCCGTTGCCTGGTCGGATACCCTGGATTTGACCTGGATCTTTGATGATTTGGATTTGGTATGCCATCAGTTGATGCTCCTGTGCATTATGATGTGGTGCTATAGAAGTTTAAGATTATATTTAGATTAGATTAGTTGGCTCATCTGGTTTGCTCTATTTTGATTGAGAAATAGCATTTCCTAAGGAGCAAATGCTAGTATATTTAGATAAATCAAAAATTGACTTACCATTAATTTTGCAAATTGTGTTTAGACATTTGTTTAATTCAAAAAATGAAAAGTTAAATCTTTAGCTATCCAACACCTTGATTAGAGGTTGAATGTTGTGAGGTGTTAGTTGTCTAATTATAAAAAAAGCAGTATAAGTTGGTGGTCCAATTATAGATTTGAATGAACCAACACAGTATTTGTTACAATTGATGATAATTATGTGGTGGAAAAGTCTGAAAACTTTGGCGTTCACACTTATTTGGATCAATAGGACTGGTGCAACACTATTGCTTTTGATTTCCTAAGTTGTTGAAACTCTAAACCAGTGCAGATGTCCTGCATGGTTTTTGTATGCATGCGTCTGATCTACAGTTATATTGCTTTGCATTTGTATCTATCTCGGCAGGAACTGTCACAACTGCGTGTGGCTAAAGTTACAGGCGGTGTTGCAGCAAAGTTGTCCAAAATGTAAGCTTTAAAGCTGTTTCATATTTTGAGATTTATAATTGAAGAATTTCATTGTATGGATACTGGAGTCGGTTGTTTTGAAATGTGTTTGCATTGACGTATTTTAAACGTGCATTGTCATGAAGCTTAAGATTCAAAGTAACAGACCATGAAATTGGAACTTGTGAACCTCTAAATCTGACTTTCTGATAATGACTGTTGTTTGTTAGTGGGACTGTGGATTTGCCATATCAGCTGTATTGGCAATTTATCTGCTACAACAGCTAGATACTTAACTGGGCTTTCTTAAGTCTCTACATTTTTTCAAAGACTGCATCTGCTTCCCCACTCATATTCTGACTGATCTCTGGAATTGACTTTGCCCAGCTGATCACTAAACTTTGGCTATAGCTATTTCAATTGTAGATTACCAGTAAGGGCATAAGAAGAAACAGCTATTATGGTACCTGCTTTCGAAAGTGCTTACTTACTTCATGCATTGTGCTAAGCTATTGCTAGTCTTCGATTGTTATTTAATGACTATTAGCTAGTAATTTCAGCTGTTTGGTACTCCAGTTCTGAATTAAAAAAGCAACAATGGATTTCTCACCAATTGATTTTTGATGAAGTGATTTTCTACTAAGACTACTTCATTGAAAATCATTTGGTCAAATATTTTAGTCAAAAATCACTTCATCAAACTATGGGCCTTTCAGTTCATGCAAATTTTTTTGTTGTAGCCAAGTTTGCCAATGTTGTGTTTTTGTGGCTTTTCAATTCATTTCTTATGTCTACTTGTGCTGACAAAATGTGAAGCCATGCAGTACGAAAGTCAATCGCTCGTATTCTGACGGTTATGAGCCAGGCACAGAAGGAGAACCTTCGTAAATTCTACAAAAACAAGAAATACAAGCCAAAGGATCTTCGTCCTAAGAAAACCCGAGCCATGCGACGTGCCTTAACTTCGCACGAGTTATCGATAAAGTCTGCTAAGGAACTGAGGAAACGGAGATCGTTTCCGCTACGAAAATATGCTCTTAAAGCTTAAATTGTAGCACTTGATGTTAGTGGTCTTTGGAAAAAGTTATCCGTGCATTATCTGAATTTTGTCCTTGATGACGTTTGATTCGTCATATTTTAGTCGGACAATATTCATGATTGCAATGGTTAAGTTCTGGGTATAATGGCCTTCCTTCACAGTTCAAATTTTAAAATCTGTAATAGTTCCAAATGGATGAGGTTGTGCATTTATACATGTGAATGTGTGATTTTTGCTTACATCAAATTAGTGCCTGGGACAAAGCAGGCATTGCACCCCTAACCTGTGATTGTGAAGAGAACAAGGGTGTACCTCCATGGGGTCAAAATGTCTTGGCAAGCAAAAAGGACCTTGTATCATATTCCCCACATTGCAGTACTAGATAGATCATATATAAATCAGATCGATGAAGGAGTACTATCCAAAATTTAAAAGTTTGCCGATGATACAAAGATATGCAGAAATATAGACTCGGAGGCGGATGCTAAAATTTTATAGGAGGATCTAAGGAAATTGTTTCTGTGGACTGGCAGATGCTTTTCAATATTGATAAATGTTCTGTAATGCATGTTGAGAAATATAATAATGGTGATGAATAATCTTTAGGGGAAAGGTTCTAACCACAACAGAAAAAGAAAGAGACTTCGTGCTAATCATCCATAGAAGCATGAATTCATCTCACCAATGCATGGAGGCAGCAAAAAACGGAAACCAAATGTTGGGAATGATGAAATAATAGTAAAAGTGCGTGAATGTCTTTTCAAACGTATAACTGAGTGAGTGATGTGTGGCCAGTGGCCACACTACGAGAAGGTTGCACAACGAAGTGCTGATACTGTTGTTAATCTTTTTTTTCGCAGACTTAAAACTTTAATTATATTACCATTTAACAGTCAAAAACACGACGCTATAATTTTGAGACAAAAACGTAGTAACATATAACGATAAGTAGTGGCGGAAGATGGCAGAGTTAGTTACGTGCTGTACCGTCAGGCTGACGGAGCGCGTTCAGGCCCCGTTAGTGCCCCTAGTGGCTTTCACACAGGCAGTAATGCCTTCTAAGCAGGGCCATATTAAGGCGAGGGCTGAAGCCCCAGGCCCACCATAACAAATAGGCCTACCGTTTTTCAAGCGACGACCTTTTTGCTTCTCAGAGATTTTCAGTGAAGATGGCGGGAAATTTTACAAGGGGCAATTTTCAAATTATGGAAGCGACGACCTTTTTACTTCTCAGCCCCAGGGGATGGGGGGGATTGGATACAAATGCTGCGGGGAAGGGTGAGAAGCAATGCGGGAACGGGGGTGGGGCGGGGGTGGCAGGTCTTTTAATCCCAGTCACTTAATCCCGGCAGTTGATCCCCAAGTCTTTTAATCCCCTAGCAAATAATCCCCTAACACTTAATCCCTTAATCGATCACCGCTTTAGAGTTTAAGTCCAGAGCTGCATAATTAGGAAAGGGTTAGGGTTAAACTTAAAAATTAAAAACTTAGCATGATTTAAAGTGGCTTAGAAGGCATTACTGCCTGTGTGAAAGCCAGTGGCGTAGCGTGACTTTTGGGGGCCCGGGGGCATCTTTGACATGAGCAGGCATTAGGGCCCCAGAGTTTCGAGCTGACAAGCAAAAAAAACGTTATCGTCTCCACCTTTTTAACCCTGACGAGCAAAAAAGGTCCTCACCACATCATTTCCATAATTTATAGGGTTAAGTTTAAGTTAGGTTAAACTTAAAAATTAACTTAGCATGATTTAAAGTGGCAAACCCTGAAAGCCAGTTAGACCCCTCTTCATGGGGCCCCAGGGGCTGGGGCAGTCAACAAAGACCATTTTATTTATCAAGACGTTAAAGGACACTCAATGCCTTTAGCGGACGGCACCATAGCCACCTTCATCGGGCCTCCAGGGCGACGACCGCAGCGTTCATAGTAATAAATTAAATTGTATAATTTTGCATTTGATAACCACCCGGACCTGAACAGATCGCCGGACCCCTAGCCCTAGACATTTTCCCCTCTCGGAGGGCCTGTCTGTCCAAAAAACTAAGCAGCACCTTGGCTGATGACTTTATCTGCTGTTATAAAAAACGTTTAAAACCCAAAACTGAATGATCAAGGTCGTTTATTCGCTAAATTAACTGATTTGAATATTAGAAATTTATATAACGTCGGTTAATTCAGAAAATCAAGCAGACAATTTTGAAACATAGGGGGGCTACCTGAATATTTACCGTATAGTTTAAAGAATGAGCGCCTCGGCATTGTGTAGGGCCTACGTGCATAGCGAACGTTAAGTTGAAGGACTTCCTTTTAATTATGTATAGTGCCTATCTATATCGACTCTCAGGAGCTCGCAAATGGGACAATGCATTGCGGAGCATCTATCATCTTGCCATCCGTTTATGTCGGAGTCCCCGCTGCATTCCTTGGCGAAGGTCACACAGTTTTGTTCCGGTTGGCAATCTGGCTTCATTGGACAGAAGTTGGTATAACCGGCGACTTGATTATTGCGGGTAAAAGACTTCCATACAAGAGGAGAAGAGCAGTTATTGATGTCTTTTCGACGGCCGCTAGTCCAAAACCATGGACGTTCATTAAGAGATCCTCTGCAATCTACAGAAAAGTGCATAGGCCTATTCCTGAAAAATTATATTTCGTATATTTCTGAACATAATATTATGTAAACGACGTATCATATCTGCGACATTTTGGGTCAGATTAAACTAGCACATTCATATGTCTGATCTACAAAATTAATCCACAATCTTAACATATAAGAGAGTCTGCTGTTTGTCTGACCAATAAACAGTTGAATTGGCGGCGAAACGTAGGACTAACGGCAATTACGAATATTGCATCTTCGTTATTATTCACTTTAATTTTTTACCGTATTTATTCACTATCTCGCTGACAATCTGATTTTCCAGTGCACTGTTGATAACGACCAGGTGAGCTCTAGGATTCAGCTCTCTGCATTTTGCTTGAGCTGCGTCCCAGTCCATCGACTGAGGTCCAACGACATAGCACTTGCTGACTGCATCCGCTACATGATTAAATTCATATGGACACCAATTCCTGGGAACAAGCAGAAGACCATGAACTTCGAGTAAATTGAATTTTCCAGCAATCATTTCAATAAAACTGTAGAGCCTAGCGAAGCGAAATGACTGTGGGCCATCCATATGTTACATGCGTGTTGAAGGGGCGAGGTATTGGATTTAGGAGATTTTTCGCACGGGTGCGTAGGGGACTGGGATCTTGACTGCACACACACACACACACACACACACACACACACATATATATATATATATATATATATATATATATATATATATATATATATATATATATATATATATATATATATATGTTACAGTCAAAGTGTGAAATCAGGCAATGTTGACATTGCCTGAAATTTTTAGGCAGTGTCGACATAAGCCGTTTCACTCGGGCAATGTCGACATTGACTGAAAATTTTAGGCATTGTTTAACAATGCCTGAAATTTGCTCAGATTTTCTACACACTGCCTGAAATCTTTATCCGTGATGGAATAGCACTATAAATGTAGCTATGCATGCACAATGTGCAACATAACAAAAATTAAATGAGTTGCAAATTAGGGGCCGTCCATATAGTACGTACGCACCGAGGGGACTTGAGATTTAGGCGATTTTGCGTACGGAAGCGTACGGGAGGAGGGGGTCACGACTGAATTTGTACGTACGCACACTCAAATTGATAAATAGGTAGAAGGCTGGTATGTTCACACAAACATTTGATTTGAACAAAATTAATACTTTCTTACGGTCAAACAAAGGGTCCCAACTATTGTTCCCACGGTTATTTAAATATTAAAAATCTTTAATTTAATAGTAAAGAAATGCTTTTTGGCTATGGCTAAAAATTAATTTTCACCGTGCGAGGGGGTTTGCTGATTTGTACGTACGCATAGGGGCGGGGGGTTAACCAAAATGTACGGTGTGCAACAGGGGAGGGGTTGAAAATATGACTTTTTGCGTACGTACTATATGGATGGCCCCTTAAACATTGCAGTAATATAAAACAGTTCTAAAACATTAATAACTGCCAAAAACTTTATTAAGTTCAAATGAAATAAAGGAACAAGCAGTAATAGAAAGCAGTTCTACAGCATTAATAACACAAACACACATATATATGTTACAGTCAAAGTCTGAAATCAGGCAATGTTGACATTGCCTGAAATTTTTAGGCAATTTCGACATATGCCGACATTTACCTGCTGCTATTCCATCACAGATAAAGATTTCAGGCAAAGTGTGTAGAAAATCTGAGCAAATTTCAGGCATTGTTAAACAATGCCTAACAATTTCAGTCAATGTCGACATTGCCCGAGTGAAACGGCTTATGTCGACATTTCCTAAAAATTTCAGGCAATGTCAACCCATTTCTCAAATTAACTATATATTTTTGCATATTATGATGTTCTTTTTTCACATGATAAGAAATAACTTCAAATAAGTTAATCTTGTATGTTTAATCTCTGTAGCCTAATAGGCCTATGTAATCTTGAGAAATAAAAAATTGATGTTGATTGATTGATTGATTGATTGATTGATTGAAAATACGCCCATGCTAGTCCAAAAGGTTCCATATGTCCACAACAGTTGTTCGACAAATTTAACCCTTTGTCCCCTCTTCTTTTCCAAAAATTTACATCTTGTGCCTTTAATATAAAGAACCGCTTGCAAGTAGTAGTGGTAATAGCAGTAGTAAACTTGCATATCGCCATTTTATAAGACATTTGGCATCAGTTGCCTCATTGTCAAATCCAACAAGCCAATATTTCAGCACATTTTTTTATTAGAAAAAGCAAAGGCAGCTCAACATTTTCCCGCTCCACTAGTGACATTATATATTAATTATTAATATTTATTATTATTAGTATATTATATACTACCTGTTTACCCGTCAAAAATGACTGGGTAACTTGGCTGTTTTTCAACCCGATATTTTGCAAATATTCTAGCAATTTGCCCAATGACTTGTCCTTAACTTCTGTGCTCGTAATAGTAATATTTTTCCCTAATCTTCAAATTCTTGACTTACTTTTGTTCAGAATTCGGTATGACCAAATAGAGAGCCAGTAGAACCAAGGACTTCAGCATCGCGCATTGATTCTTCGGGAGATGATCTCGTAATGAATCTGGGCAACGCCTGGCACAGGTTATTAAGGCTAAAACAATCAAGAGATCCATCAGTGCAGGTGTTGGCCAAATTGCTAAATTATGCTCAACCGTACGACCGCATGCCATTTGTTTAGAGATAATAGGCCTATTAATTACGATTCAGAATGTTATCATCATGAAGCAGAGTTCCTAGTCTTAAAGGCTAATGAAAGATATCCGTCGTGACTATATTGAGTGAAGTTCTTTCCTTCTCGTACTCTTTGTGTTTAACGATTTCGAATTTATCATCTTCAAATGGTGAATTATTTTCCAATTTAATTTAGAAGGCCGCACATTAAAGTCGTTTTGGAAACTACTTAACAATTTAATTCCAAAAGCCGAGAAAATGTGTGCGGCCCTCGGCTTCCATCGCAGACACTTTTGCGGCCCTCGGATTAAAAATTTGCGCCCATCACTGATGTAAAATTAATCAATTTAATTCAAGAGGAGTTGGTTGACGGGTTTAATGTCGAAACTGCGATGCCGGTCGTAACTTAGCGCACATGCATACAACTGCGTGAACTTTTCTAATTTCTATCTTGAAACTTGCAATTATTCTGATTAATTATTATAACACCAGCTGTTAACCCGTCAAAAATGATGGGGGACAGTGGCTATCTCCTTCCCCGATTTATTGCAAAAGTTCATATTATTACATATAAAAATTTGTAAATCTGAAAATGTAAAGTGAATGCGTAGATTATAACCTAAAATTTTTCTTATGTCCTCACTGGGTGGTCTTGCCCCCACCACAGGAGGCAGCACACCATAACGGAACTTACAAATACGGTTCGGGCCTACGGTATGGGCCTGCGGTTCCAATTGGATTTGGTCTCCCACGGGGGATGCGCCCTCCACTGGCCTCCAGTGTTACTGCATGTAGTGAAAGCTGTTTACTATGCACGGTTTAATATATAGTTACCTACGGCCTTTTTTGGGCATACGACCCCTTTTGGGCTTACGGAGCCAACGAGCCCTCCATGGCGACACCCACAGCGTTCATAATAATAAATTTAATTCAATAATTTTGCATTTGATAACCACCCGGACACCCTACAGATCGCGGGGCCCCTAAGCATTTCCCCCTCGCGGCAGGCCTGTCTAGAGTTGTCCATGGGTTGGGTTAACCCATGGGTTGGGTTGGGTTGGGTTGGGTTTGGGTCGAGATTTTTAAAAAATTGATGGGTTGGGTTGGGTTAGGTTTCGTGAATCTGCACCAGCTTTTCTGTTAACCACGTTAAATATAGGTTTTCTGTTTTCTGCGTTGACAAAGTATTAGATTCTTGTATTATGTCATTACTCATTAAAATGGCGCCACATACGTTAGCCTACATTCCATCGGTAGGCAGCGCATCAAAAGTCTGTACACTGTGGAGACAATAGCTATTCAGATAGATCAAATCATGTGAACGGCTGTTGTTGACTTGTTTTAACGCATTCCTTTTATAAACCGACCACGGCCAGTTGACAATAGCAGGGCTGGATTAACCATTAAGCATACTAAGCACGTGCTTAGAGCTCCATGAGGGAAGGGGCACAACAGTTTTACCTGTTATGTTTCTCAGTCAAATATTTTGCGATCTAGTTTAATAAATGTATTAATCAGTCGCTTTGTTCTGATCGAAATTCCATCAGAACAACTATGCAAAAGACAGGTTGGATGCCTTATCTCTACTATATAATTATAGATTTTCTTCATGGTTTTTGTCCTTGCTTTCTTCCTTTTAGAGCTGTGTCTGTCTGTCTGTGTGTGTCTGTGTGTATGTTCTCAGTAACTGTAATTGTGTTCCATCCAGTCTTATAACAGTGAACTATTCTTCTTGTCTGTAAAACTGATCAAGCATATCGATGTCCAGCAGCGTAGCCAAGAGGGAGGGGATTACCCTGGCTACCGACGAAAAATCTTGTTAATGTGCTTCCATCTATTTTTAACTTTCT
Organism: Metaphire vulgaris; assembly: GCA_018105865.1. NCBI lineage: Eukaryota > Metazoa > Annelida > Clitellata > Crassiclitellata > Megascolecidae > Metaphire > Metaphire vulgaris. Next base: position 15,335,636 of record CM030837.1, read on the forward strand.
GACGCGGTTTTGGGGGTCAAACCCCCATGGCTGCTGACGCAACGTGCTTCTTTGACCAGTCTATGTTACGGGCCTTACGGCACTATGGAAGTTGTTTCGAATACATACATACATACATACATACATACATACATACATTGAATTAAATGCATCACATAACGGCGACGCTGGCATTAATGCAATCATTGTTTCTCAATTATGAGAATGATGAATTTCCGGTTTGTTGCAATAACAACTCGAAATAAGCAAATAACTATTTATGTGCTTGAATGTTTGTATGTTTTTAAAATTGCGATTGTACTTTCACGTTTTTGTATGGATGGGTTGGGTTGGGTTCGGGTCAGCAAACATGAATTTTGTTTGGGTTGGGTTGGGTTAGGTTGGAAATTTGGTGGGTTGGGTTGGGTTTGGGTTGAGAAAACCGACCCATGGACAACTCTGGGCCTGTCTAGCCGACAAAATCTAGCAGCACCTTGGCTGATGACTTTATCTGCTGTTATAGGCCCTAAAAACGTTAAAAAAGCCAAAACTGAATGATCAAGGTCGTTTATTCGCCAAATTAAATAATTTCGAATATTAGAAATTTATATAATGTCGGCAAAATTCACAAAATCAAGCAAACAATTTTGAAACATAGGCATATTTGAATATTTATAGTTTAATTCGGTTTGAGTAAAACGAGTGCGTCGGCACCGTGTACGTCCATAGCGAACGTTAAGTTGAAGGACTTCCTTTGAATCATGAATTATTTAGTTCTAGTCTAAGGATCTCGCAAATGGGACAATACGCTTCGTCGCATCCATCATCTTGCCATCCGTTTATGTCGGAGTCCCCATAGCATTCTTTGGCGAAGGTCACACAGTTTTGTTCTGGTAGGCAATCTGGCTCCCCTGGACAGAAGTTGGTATAACCGGCGACTTGATTATTGCTGGTAAAAGACTTCCATACAAGAGGAGAAGAGCAGTTATTGATGTCTTTTCGACGGCCGCTAGTCCAAAACCACGGCCTTTCATTAAGAGATCCTATGCAATCTACAGAAAAGGGGCCATCCATATAGTACGTACGCAAAAAGTAATATTTTCAACCCCTGCCCTGTTGCATACCGTACATTTTGGTTAACCCCCCATGCGTACGTACAAGTTAGCACCCCCCGCAAGGTGAAATTTAATTTTTAGCCATAGCCAAAAAGCATTTCTTTACTATTAAATTAAAGGTGTTTAATATTTAAATAACCGTGGGAACAATAGATGGGACCATTTGTTTGACCGTGACAAAGTAATTTTGTTCAAATCAAATGTTTTTGTGAATATAGGCCTACCAGCCTTCTATCTATTTCTAAATTTGAATGTGCGTACGTACAAGTTCAGTCGTGACCCCCTCCTCCCCGTACGCTTCCGTACGCAAAATCGCCTAAATCTCAAACCCCCTCCTCCTCGGTGCGTACGTACTATATGGACGGCCCCAAGGTGCATATTCCTGAAAAATTATATTTCGTAGAAACATCTGAACATAATATTAAGTAAACGACGTATCATATTTGCGAAATTTTTGGTCAGATTAAACTAGCACATTCATATGCATGATCTACAAAATTAACCCACAATCTTAACTTAAGAGTCTGTTGTGTGCAGTGGCGACTCCACAGGAGGGCCCGGGGCCCGTGCCCCCTATTCTATTGAGTGCCTGCCCTCCCAGGGGCCACTGGGGGAGGCTACTTAATGGCTACTTAATGCTACATACATAACAACGAATGGTTGCCCCCAAGATTAGACGTTGCCACCCCAACGCCCCCCCCCCCACTTGCCAAATCCTGGAGCCGCCACTGGTTGTGTGTCTGACCAATAAACAGTTGAATTGACGGTGAAACGTAGGACTAACGGCATTTACGACTATTGCATCTTCGTTATTATTCACTTTAATTTTGTACCGTATTTATTCACTATCTCGCTGACAATCTGATTTTCCAGTGCACTGTTGATAACGACCAGGTGAGCTTCAGGATTAAGTTCTCTGCATTTTGCTTGAGCTGCGTCCCAGTCCATCGGCTGAGGTCCAACGACATAGCACTTGCCGACGGCATCCGCCCTGTGATTAAATCCAGATGGACACCAATCCCTGGGAACAAGCAGAAAACTTTGAACAAATTGAATTTTCCAGCAATCATTTCAATCAAACAATAGCGAAGCGAAGTGACTATGGCCCATACAAGCATAATGCGTCTTCAAGCTCCGCCAATTTGGTTGCTCCACCCATTATTACGTTTGGTTGCCTATAGCAAACAATGCAGAATGCAAAATGGAAGTGAAAAAGAGACTAGCCACGGGAACAGCAGTAATTATTATTATTATTATTATTATTATTATTATTATTATTATTATTATTATTATTATTATTATTATTATTATTATTATTATTATTATTATTATTATTATTATTATTATTATTATTATTATTATTATTATTATTATTATTATTATTATTATTATTATTATTATTATTATTATTATTATTATTATTATTATTATTATTATTATTATTATTATTATTATTATTATTATTATTATTATTATTATTATTATTATTATTATTATTATTATTATTATTATTATTATTATTATTATTATTATTATTATTATTATTATTATTACCAGACAATTTCTTCAACGCAATAGACAAGACTAAGGTCTAAGACAAGAGTGGAGTGGAGTCAAACCTTAGGCTATCTTAAATAAATATGTTTTTAGATTTTTGTGGACAGATTCAGCTGACGCTGCCTCGGCCGCGACGTCAGGTAACTCGTTCCATAGAATAGGACCCAGGGGTAGCCTTAGAAAAGGATCTCTCACCGAACACGGGGGTCTTCGATGGCGGAATGATCAAGCTAACCAAACTATGGAAAACAAATCAATAAGCTCTACCTCAAAACTGCGATTGATGAAAACATAATACATTGGTATGGCCAGTGGCGACATATGGATGCGAATCCTGGACGTTAAGAAAAGAATAAGAAAAACGCATACAGGCCTATGAGAACGAGTGCATAAGAAAACTGCTATATATGCATACCATGGACAAAACTACTAACAAATGAGGAAGTTTACAACATGGCCAAAACAGAAAAAGAACTACTGAATCACGTAAAAACAAGGAAACTGAGTTACTTCGGGCATGTGATAAGACAACCACAAGACACCATCGAGAGCAGCGTGATCACAGGACTTGTTGAAGGGAACAGGAGACGAGAACGTGGACTTAAGACGTGGCTGGCCTTTATGGAGACTGTCTACTACGCACAGCACAAGACAGATCGCGATGGAGAACAACACTGACCCATTCTTGTGGCCAACCGTCGTCAAGCGACGATGGCGCAATGACCTGACTTAATTAATTATTCTCAAGCTTTTACTGTCCTGTGGGCTAAGTGTTCTGTGTTCCTAATAGTAATATATTTGCTTAAGTTTCAAATTCTTGACTTACGTTTGCCCGGCATTCGGTCTGACCAAACAGAGAGCCAGTAGAACCAGGGACTTCAGCATCGCCATCGATTCTTCAGGAGGTTATCTCGTAAGGAATCTTGGCAGCGCCTAGCAATGTTTATATAACGGTGAAAACAATCAAGATATATATCAATGTATGTTCAACCGTCAAAATGCACGCGGGTTGTTTAGAAAATAAAGCATTATATTCGTATACGCTGCCAATTAAATAAGTCAAAAACTAGCAGTCATACTGTTACGATACGCAAATATAGGCTATAGTGTAAATAACGTATCAGAAGGCTTAACTGATGTTGATCGAGACCTCTGTAAAAATGGTGTATAGAGTATAGGCACAGTATATAGCCCAGAACGTAAACACGCAAACTGTTGAAAAGGGTCTAAGATCTTACTTATAACTAAATTGTCACTGCAGGTCCGCAACTGCCTACAAATTTACTTTATAACCGGTTGTCCAAAAAGCCTCAGTCGCTAATTGAGCGAACTTGAGTCAAACAAGCAGGCCTATATCGGCTATCAATATTCAATTAATTAGACTACAAGGTGTGCAGCGTAAAATCGAAAAGCCCGAATTTGTTGTCTAGAAAGACTTATTTCCAGGCCAACTATAGTGCGCCTAAAATTTCTTCTGCTTCTTGTCAAGTCTCCACAAAACTAAAACTTAGGCCTAACACTTTTCCACAGAATGTTTCTGACGCAGGTGCAGTTCAAATTAAAAATCGAGAAAGAGTGCCATGTAAGGCGCTCCTGTATAGAATTTGCCCACCACGTCAAAATCTTCTCTATTGGCTATATATTACACCCAACGATGCATAGCTATTATACTAGAAAATGGTAAAAGCCATCAGTTTCAATCAACTTACAGCTCAATTTTCTGACAAGAAACTAGTTGTTACGTATAAAAGCATTATTAATATATTATACATGTACATAATGGCGAATACGTAAATAACAAGCACACGTGCGTCGTCAAGTAGGCCTACCCTGCAAATAATAAGAATCCATGGAAGGCCGATCAATACAAAACAGGTATAGGCCTAATAGTTTGTGTACTTCCTATGCAATATACGTTATAACACGAAAAACTTTATTATTATTATTATTATTATTATTATTATTATTATTATTATTATTATTATTATTATTATTATTATTATTATTATTATTATTATTATTATTCCAGGACAATTTATATAGCGCTGTACAAATTAAGTAGCCAAATCTGACTATAGTATGGGCGTCCGCAGAAATTTTTCCAGGGGGTGAAAAACAAGGTTTTGTGACGAAAGAAACAAGCAATTTTATTTTTTCATAATTCCACAATTTTTCAGGGGGCGCAGTTGCACCCCATTGCCAGTGGCGGCTCTAGAATTTGGCAAGTGGGGGGCGTTGGGGTGGCAACTTCTAATCATGGGGGGCCAACCATTTGTTGTTTAATGTATTTAGCATTAAGTATATAGGGTCCCAACAGGGGGGCCAATAGGGGGCCAGGCACTCAATAGGGGGGCACGAGCCCACTGGGCCCCGGTGGAGCCCCCACTGCCCATTGCACCCCCTCCGGAAGCCCGTGCTATAAGCGGGAACGCTATGCTGGGGCTCTGGCATAATTGTACTAATTTTACAGCCCGAAAACTCCCATGTCCACGAAATTTAAGCATAATGCCGTCGCTTTTAAATGCCGCTTAATTTTCTTAATTCCGGTAGACTTATGCTGTAGGCCCTACGCGCGCCCACCACGCTTTTACTGGGATATTATAGGGATGTTTCTAGAATTGTGAATTGGGGGGAGGTGTCGACCTCAAATTGGGGTGTCGGGAGCTAATTAGTTTGCATTTTGTATGCATACCATTGTCACTTTACCAAATTTTGGGGGTGTCGGCCTCAAATTCAGGGGGTGTTGTGAGTGTTAGGGGGTGTAAAAATATCCCTGCATCCAGCCATATGACATATCTATTTTTACAAAGCGATATATATCACATTAGCGTAGCCAGGGACACGTGGCCGGCTCCTTTTCCATCTTGGATCAGTTGTGGGAGTGGCGCAAAACCGTAGATACATTTTTGGGAGGGGTAGGTACTGTACGATGGTCGGAACAGAACACGGGAATGCGCCAAGAGCTCGACGACCCATTTAATTAGAAAATGTTGACGTTGTCCCCTATTCTAGAACCCTGGCTACGCCACTGATATCACAATTATTATGTACACGGATAGGACATTCAAATGAAACTGAGTCAAATGCTATAGTGTTGTTATAGCCTAGGTTAAATGGGATGTGCTTGTCTGTCTATGAGCAGGCCAACAACATTCGTGGGAAGATTCTTGCTTCCCAGGAAGCAAAATTTTATTTATTGAGAGGTAAAAGGACGTTTGTCGATCGCTCTAAGTGTTCACAAAGTCTAGAATTTTTCCCAATTTCTAGATTTGAGCGACGAAAGGCTGATAAAAAGGACCATGCTCGGAGTAACGGAAGGCGAAAACATAAGAGGAGGATGACGCAAAGAATGTTAGACAATATTAAAGAATGGTGCAACATCGACATATATGAAACATACAAAACCATACACAATAGAGACGAATGGAGGGAGGAGACTAACTCAAATTTCAATATACACTAACGGGTAGGCCTATTGCGCCCATGGAGAAAAATTATGATTAGTTCTGAATTGGAAAGAAGCATAGATGTAATAAACGTTTTTTACGTTTTTTATTTTATCCACGTTTTTACGTGTTTTAACGTTTTTTAAAATTTTTGCCAACTTTTTTTACAATACGCAGATTTTCTTAAATCATCTGCAACGAGCTAACTAAGTAGCTTTCTGCTGTTTAGCTATAGAGTATAGTCGATTGCTTATTAGCAGGTTATGCAGCTTTACTTACAACATAGAGTAGGCAATTTATGCCAGTATTATTGCTGCTTATTTCATTTTACAGTCGTTTTGCATAGTGTGACTTGATTGCTTATTCTCCGATAGGTGGGTGGGTAAGGCACATCCCCTAATCTCGCTCAGATAAACGTCGGTAACGTTTTTTATTCAACGTTATTTAACTTTTAAAATTTTTGTAACGTTTTTAGCGTTTTTAAGCGTTTTTCATTATTTCCCAAAGTTTTTTTTACATCTATGGAAAGAAGGAATGCAGAAAATGCTGGGGATAATAAGCTTCCCGACGGACATTTTGTGGGCACAGGGACGACTAATGAAAAACCAGGATTGTCAAAAACAGCGCGACGTATTTTATGGACGGCTCTTAATTTGTAAATTTTAGCTATGCTGTGTGTGATAAGTGTTTAGCCTCACTCGCTTGCAGTATGTTCATTAGCGTTTTTGTGGAGGGGGAATGAGTGGTGGGTAAGGAATCTGACACGCTAGCCCCTTCTCCCCCTCTCAACCAAAAATTCCTGGCGACGCCACTGAGCATGTTACCACGAAATATACTGGATTATCATAAGTGTACTTTCATTTGGCTACAGTAGTTAGCTACGTCAACACTGATACACATTTTTGCATTGAGCTATGTCTCTTCCCCTTGAGCCAGGTCAATTTCCCGCCAAAGCCTGGAGTCTGGATAAAACACAGCTTGTTGAGCCGCTTGAATCGCCTCTCCGAGATTCAATAGGGCCTACCTTCCACTTTCTGACGTCGTCAAACCATAGCCTTCTGGGCCTTTCCTTAGCTTAAAGGCGTGTTCCCTCCATTGTTCAAACATCTGAAGCTTTCTTTGTTTGATCATCGTAAGCACACCCAGGGGCGTAGCGATGTGGGGGGCTATTTTCGGTATTATATATATATATATATATATATATATATATATATATATATATATATATATATATATATATATATATATATACCCAAATCAGGCTACCTTAACATTTTAAATGTGTTTTTTAAGATTTTCAAAGTTTTTAAAGATTTATATCCCCCAAATCACATTATATCCTCCTCCCAAACCAAATTCTTACCGGCTACGCCCCTGGTAACATCGCTGCCGATCTCGATTCTGCTCTTTACTTCTTCGTTGGTGATTTTTCATTCCCCACCATATCTTTAGAAGCCGTCGGTAGCATGGCAATTGGAAAGCCAGAAGTCGCCCACAATCATCCTTCTTCGATGTTAAGGCCTCGCCTCCGTAAAGGAGCACAGAGAAGACACAGACTCGTAACAGCTGGAGCATCGTTTTGAGCACTGTTTATTCTAGCCACCTTGACATTGGGGGATTTTGAAATGTTTGGGGGGGGGGGAAGGTTTGACGTCTCAAAAGTCTTGACGAGCAAAAAAGGTCATCTGCCCGTTCGTTTTCCCTTCTTAAACGCTCTGTGACAATCTTCCTTATTTTTCCCTCTCCAAAAAATAAAAAACCCGTCGCTACACTTTTTTGGGGGGATTTCCATCTCCCCATGCAACATGTAAAAAATTGGGGGGGGGATTTTTCATCGAGGGGGAATCCCCCCACAAAAAGGGCCTAGAATAAACACTGGTTTTGAGGGAGATCTTTCCAGAGTTGCAAAGCCGGTCCAGTGTTGAACTGGCCAGCCCAATCCTCCTTCTGATCTCCTGACTACAATTCGCACCACGGGAGTATGTACAGTAGCACGAAAGAAGTTGAAATTCCTGGAGCTCGAGTGCTAATTGATAGGCCTACGAGGACACGCCACGTCGAGATAAGTAGGCTAATAAGTTCCAACGAAGTAAAAAAAATCAGGCGCACGTAATTTCTAAACAGGCATGAATATTCTCATTCGAATTATTTTGTAAGGTTATCGGAATAAATTGAAAGCCTGCAAAGGAAATCGATTTATCATGCACTTCCTTCGGTTATGACTGTTCAATTCTAATGAATTCTTAGAACCTCACAGATGGAGCAAGGCGTGACAGAGCAATAATTAGGCCCCTATAATCATCCTGCAAGCAGTTAGGCCTACTATATCCTTCACTAAGACAGATGTTTTCGAACGTCATGTAGTGTTGCATTTTGCTTGAATCTTGTGTACCAGTTTATATAGCCCATATCTTGCAGGTGTCACGTGTGTCTATCATGGTTGACGTACGCGCCAGCCAAATCTTGATAGACGCACGTGACAGCAGGCGCAATGCTGCTATTGTAAAAATGTCATTATGGAGTCACGAGAAACTACATCTGGATTTGTAAGGTACACTGTAGGTGGAACCGTGGAGTGTTTGTTTCTAGTTGGGTTAATAAATTTTCTTCAGTTTCTTACGCACTAGGTTACAGTGGGCCTGTGCACATTAGCCAAGCACCCCCTATTGGAATTATAGAATCAGATGGGCAAAGTCTTGGTCTTGTCTCGAGACCAGATGGGCAAAGTCTTGGTCTTGTCTCGAGACCAGAGGGGTAAAGTCTTGGTCTTGTCTTGAGACCAAAGGGATAGTCTTGGTCTTGGTCTCGACTCTCGAGGCCTTTTCAAAAGTCTCGTTAACAACACTGGCGAAAACGCACGTACTAATGTCATTTTGGGACCAACATCAAATCACCAATGCACCGATCTCCACGCCAGCCATCTTTAAGGCGGATGTTGGTGGGCGTGGTCTCTCTTTAGCCTGCGGGCAAAACCGGTCGTCTGCGTCAAATCACGTAAGCTTTGTCCCCGTGCCAATCCCGCTTGAATGAATAAATAAGTCAACCAAATTTCTATGGCGCCACTCGCATCGCACCGACTTATTCACGAGAGCTCAATTTGGGTAAAAGGAGCCGTCCATAAAATACGACACACTTGCGGGGAGGGTCTAAGGAATTTTATGTGACAGATTGTGACATGCTGTGTCGTTAAAAACTGTCAAAAATAGCGTGAAGTACTTTATGGACGCGGTCACAGATCTGCAAGGCATGACCCGTGACATGCGGTCATGCATGCATGACTGAATTGGTTACCGTTAGTCAATTCGGCTTAATGCGGAAGGCATGCGTCATTCAAATGACAGGTAGACAGTATTTATATGGATTATGATAGCGAGAATTGGGGCGAGTAGAATGGCGACCATACTTAATGGCATTTTGTCAGTTTAACTAACTAGCTACTAACTAAAGACTTCTATAGGGCCATTCTAGTGATATGGCTGGAGGGTCGGCAACGCCTGAGATCCGTCATGTCTTCCTCACTGGCTGTCCCGAGTACGCGCCTCCGCACCGTAGTCTTTAATGTCTCGCAAAGTTGGAGACGACTGTGGTGGCGATGACCTTTTTTGCCATGATTTTTCCATTGTAATAAGTAGTATTCCATTACATTTCCTATTTTTTGATTATTTGTAAAAAGTGAAATTGTTGACGTCAACTTCTCTTTTGACCCCTCCCCTGTCAACAACTGTCAAACTTTTTCAAACCCCTCCCCTAAACTGTTGACGTAATTAATGGGCAGCCCTAGGCCTACAGGTCCAGGGGCGGCGCTGGGTTTTGTTGGCTGGGTGGGTTTAATGCAATCTATACAACCAGGACCCAGCTCAGACTACCCCTCCCCAAAATCAAAATTTCTTTGCGGATTTGCACGATTTGTTCGGGTGCCCCTGCCCGAGGCTGGGTGGACCCACTCCCCCCTAGCGCCGCCCCTGAACAGGTCTATGCAGAAAACGTGAGCGACAGGTTAACAATATATGTATTGGTGACCTGTTTTCAAACAAGACACTTTATTGTGTCTAGTCTAAGACCGTTGTGACTCAATTCGGTCGGAGTGGTTGATATATCGTTTATTAAACTATAGTTTGACTTCCTTGAAGAAACTAAATATATTCAATCAATTAGGCATATTGTTCAGTGTTTATGCTAGCCACCTTGACACTGGGGGGTTGAAATGTTTGGGGAGGTTTGTCTGCCCATAAACCTTGACGAGCAAAAAAAGGTCATCACATCCATCCTTCCTTATCTTTCTTCCCCTTCTTCTCCACATGCTCTAATACTCTTCTGAATAGGGTCATATGACTCATATCCTTATATCCTTATAACCTTATATCCTTATGTTTTTCCCCTCTCCTGAATAAAAAACCCTCTCGTCACACTTTTTTGAGGGAAATTTCCATTCCCCCAATGAAACATATAAAAATTTGGGGGGAAGGAATTTTCAAACTTTGGGAGGGGGAAATCCCCCCGAAAAGGGCCTAGAATAAACACTGCATATTGTTTAACTAAATCATCGCTTTCCGCAAAATCTGTAAAGCTGTAATTTAATTTAATTAGCTATTTATATTGCGCCTAATCAATTGTAGGCCAATAGCAGCGCGATCAAAATTTAAAACCAAGGAGTCGGATTTGAAACACCGATCTGAGGATCGCTTCTAATAACTCAACAGTATACTGTGCTCTACCATACCAACTAACCTATCGGTCATTATCAAGCGGAGCTCTTTAAATACACTATAGCTCTGTCGTCATATTTTCGAAATCACATTTGCCAATAACAAATTAGGATCATAGGTCTACTCGCTCGTGAATAAGCTGGGGCACAGCGCCAAGCTTCTGAGAGCGCTATAGAAATGTTGTTTTACTTACCAACAGTGGCGGCTCCACCGGGGGGGCAGGGAGGCCCGTGCCCCCTATTGACTGCCTGGCCCCCCAGTCAGAGCCCTATATCATCAGGGGACCCTATACTTAATGCCACATACATTAAACAACAAATGGTTGTACATGATAGTGATTTGCCCCCAACGGCCCCAAAAATGATGATAAAACACAGAGAGCCGCCACTGACATACCAATCAAACGTTCTTTAAAGTGGAGACAATCACTACTAACACTGCATGAGTTACATCAGTGATTGAGACAAAAAGCCATTAGCCTCCTAAACAACTTAAAATCAGTTTTATTATTATTATTATTATTATTATTATTATTATTATTATTATTATTGTCTATTATCCTATTATTATTATTATGCTTATTATTATTATTATTATTATTATTATTATTATTATTATTATTATTATTATTATTATTATTATTATTATTATTATTATTATTATTATTATTATTATTATTATTATTATTATTATTATTATTATTATTATTATTATTAAAATTATTATTATTATGTTTATTATTATTTATTATTATTATTATTTATTATTATTATTATTATTATTATTATTATTATTATTATTATTATTATTATTATTATTATTATTATTATTATTATTATTATTTTTATTATTATTATTATTACAATTATTATTATAATTATTATTATTTTTATTATTATTATTAAATTATTATTATTATTATTATTATTATTATTATTATTATTATTATTATTATTATCTTTTATTATTATTATTATTATAGCCTAGAATAACTCATAGAAAGAATCGATCTCTCTCATTTCTCATTGACAGTTTTTGTCATCCCAGTGGTTAAATTTCTCATTCTATTACAGATTTGCTGGATTCAGGTCTGTCTTTCTATTTGTGGGTCTAATTCAATTGCTTTCCTCTCAATCTAGTGAGAAAATTTTAACTTAAAATTGTCTGTCTCCACTGTTCCAATGTGGTTTGTTATGTGGATAGTGATTGTTTTGTGTTTTATCATTGCCCCAGCACGAATATAATTATTCCAAATTAATCTATTTAATTGAATTGGTTAGGTAGGTTGAAACTATACCAGTAGACGTAATTAATTAAAAATACATGAATTATTTAAACAAAATGAACTATTAGGTCTATATATTCTTAATACGGTCTACATTCTGTTCAACAAATGGTCAGCTTCATGACAGCGAATGACATATGCCTTAAGCCTTAAGCATGTTGGCAAACGCCAACACCCTCCCGCGCAGAAAGTTATTCATAGTCTATGCGATTTGAAACGGGGCTAGGTCTTACTAAACGCGTGTGTCGCATCCATGGTTTTCTGCAACCGGCCACGCCTAAACCACTAAAAGGCAAGTTGTATTATTATTATTATTAACAGGCTATGCAGTATATTATTATTATGGAAATTTATTATTATTATTATTATTATTATTATTGTTATTATTATTATTATGGTTACAATTATTATTATTATTATTATTATTATTATTATTCAAACATCATTATTATTAATTTCTTTGATCGGGAATTGGCTTATTATTATTAGACAACATTCCATGTGAAATTATTATTATTATTGACAAATTGTGTAGCGAAAAAATTGGCGGTCATTTGTTGACAGTTTTTGTCAAGTGGTTAAATTTCGCATGGTCACCAGCCGCCACTGATTCAGAAATACCGGTATCACATTAATCACAATGTTATCCAGTACTCAAAATGTTTGAGGCACCCTGTGAAGCCTTGACTGAAGTAGACACAACTAGTGGGTTTGTCCAAGAAAGAATGAGGTATAAAGTATGGGGCGCCGACGAGTTGCAATTACGCTATTTTGGTGAGAAGCGTTCGAACACCCTGTATTTGGAATTGGCACGCAACCAGGGCTGGAAAAACTTAGGGCTTAAAAAATGAAATGTAGATTTTAAAGATTTGTATTCTTTGAGGTTTTTTGTTTTAATGTTTGGCATGCCGACACCCACAAACCCTTATATATATGCGACTCCACTTGTCACATGCCAAAACTTATCAACACTATATTTGCTTGCCACAAATGTGTTCTGCTATCTGCAGAGAGAAAAAGCTCTAAATACGTTAACGATGTTTATTTTCATTTTTCTATTAATAGAACAACAATAATTTTAAAAGCTTAACAATGACGATCATTAGCGTAGGAACGGGAGAAGGGACAAAGAGGCCCTCCCCATATCCGGTCGTGAGAATCGTGCAAAACCGGTGAGTAGTTGGAGGATGTAGGGGTCGGTTTCTATATTACATTTTGAGCCGACCAGTGGCGGCTCCACGTGGGGCCCAAAAGGACCCGTGTCCCCTTATTGAATGCCTGGCTCCAGTGGCCTCCTTTGGGACCTTATGCTTACTACTACATACCTAGTAACCAGGGCGTAAACCTGGCGTCAACATTGGGGGATAGAATAATTTTTAAAAAGTTGACCCCCCCAGAAATATAAATATCCCCATTTTGGGGATTTGCATATTATGGTGGGGACTTAAAATCGCCCATGAAATACGTCTTGACAAAGCCAAAAAGAAGGTCATCCTGATATTTTTATATTTTTCCCTCTCCAAATACCCCGACAAGCAAAAAAGGTCGTCCGAAATGAGAGAATGTGGATTTGGCGTAATTCTGGCATCAACATCATAGGGTTGGATAGAATTTTTTACCATATAGGCCAAAACATTGGGGGGATAATTGATACTCTGTCCCCCACCAACTAATTATTCGGGGGGACCGTCTCCCGCCGTCCCCCGTGTTTTACGCCCATGCTATTAACAAATGGTTGGTCCCCATGCTTAGAAGTTGCCACCTCAACAGCCCCCAGATTTGCCAAATCCTGGAGGCGCCACTGAAGCCGACAATGTCGATGTACCCTTATTTTGGAATCCTGGCTATGCTATGGTGATAATGTGACTTCCCGATAAATAAGATTTCCAATTCCTGGGATTGAACACGGGCCAACTAATTATTCGTTGCACCCAACGCAAAACGATCGAGTGAGCCATCATGGCTGCGTGTGAGAACTTCTATACCGTCATTTTGGCACTGCTCCCGGCATCAGTGGATTGTCGCTCCGAAGTACGAGTAGAATCGGAATCCATAGGGCAGACAGTGAAGTGGATAGCAGAGCGATGCATCGGGACTATTAATAAAGAAACATTATGTTATCCTATATTTCTAATGTGTTATATCAACTAAAATTATTAAGGACATTTAGAAATTAGTAACCTTCGATTTATACAGTATTTTCAATCGTTCTTGAACTGAAAATATTGATACAAAGATATCTGAATTTCGTGAAAAACGGCTGTCCATATTGAATTTGAACTGAGCCCTGCTGTCTAGTGCTTAGACTTTAATTATACTAGATAGAGTATATGGTACTTGAAAGTGAAGCCAGTTTACCGCCATTTAGCATTGAGTGTGTGTCAATAATGTCCTTAAGCCTTAACAGACATCTCGACAATGGCTGCCAGGGTGCGATTTGTGACCTGGAACAGTGGGGGATATGTCAAGCTTGGGGGATGTAGTTGTTGGGGAAGTGTAGCAGTGGGGTGTAGTGGTGGGGGTGTAGCAGTAGGGGGGATGCAGTTGGGCAGTGAGGGGAAAATCCCCCCTTTCCCCCTACAAATTGCGCCCTCTTGGCTGCCATTACAACACTCAGTGTAAAATGGTGGGAATCCTTCTTCAACTTCTCTCTGCCTTATAGATAGACTCTATCCAGTAGTATTAATGTCTATGGTCTAGCTAGCGTTTGCTATGAGCCTCCGATTGTCAGCATCTGCGTATTCACTATTCAGTTACGCAAGGACATCACAGGGTGTTCCGTATGTAAAGGCTGTTGATTCGGTCGCTAAGAGGCACCCTGTACAACGCCCCTTCAGATTAATGTTCTCACGTGTATTTAAGAACCTGTTTTTTTGTTGTTGGTTACAATATGGATATGCGCAACCTGTATGTAAGGCGATAGCAGCTAAAAAGCGAAACCATATTTAACTGCAAGGTGAGCTCTGATATAATAGTAATAATGATGATGATGATGATGATGATGATGATAATAATAATAATAATAATAATAATAATAATAATAATAATAATAATAATAATAATAATAATAATAATAATAATAATAATAATAATATCATGAAGAGAAATCTTATGTAGTTACAGTCTAAAATTTATTTAGGAAGCAACATGGAAGCATTGTTCTGGTCATGAATTTGAACTGTAGTAGTAGTAGTAGTAGCAGCAGCAGCAGCAGCAGCAGCAGCAGCAGCAGCAGCAGCAGCAACAACAACAACAACAACAATAATAATAATAATAGCAATAATAGTAATCAAACTTTTGTTTCATACTTTTGTTAATATTTAATGGTATAAACAATTGATGGTACTGCAAATCCATCTGCAAATGATAAGGTAAATTTCACTCAGCAGGTAAACAGCAAGACAGACAAAGGACAAATATTTGCTGGAAGAGATATGCTAATTGTGAAAGAACGTTCAGTTATTTGGAAGATCTGACAGACAAATGAACATGGTTCCAGATGATTGAACTTGCAGCTTAAACTACTGTCTTGCTAATTTCTATCTTAGTTCTATGCACGTTTATCAGCAAGTCAGCAAATCTAGTTGACAGGGAAACAGTTTCAAGAAATGTAGGTTGAATTTAAAATACTGTGGTTGGCCAGTTTGATGAACTAGTAGATTAGTTGCTCCAAGGTAAGTCACTGATCAACAGGCAACCAGTTTGAATTTTTAACAACATTTGTATTTGTATTTAAGACGTAAGGTATGTATTATTGTGTATTGGATTTTGAACTTGTGTTTTGTCCAGGTGGATTTAATAAAGTGATCTGGTATTGTATTGTATTGTAACGACTTTAATGTGATCATGCCTGAGCATTTTAGTGATGGCTTGAGCAATGGAGTTATGAATCTTCTAAGCTTCTGCACACCAACTATGGGTGTACATTGTATATAAAACCTTGTATACACATTATAATTGCCCTAATCAAGTCTACTGGGTTGAAAAAAGGATAAAGTACATTAAAGAACAAGACCTCAAATTCTAGAAATGTCTTTAAATTGCAAATGAACAATAGAATTTCTTTATTAACCCCATTAACAGGGGAATTAAATTTTACAAGACATCACCATTCTGGGTAATTAATTTTTAAAAAAGCGTGCATATGAACTGTGAACATGAACTTTTGAAATTTACTATATTTCATATATTTCAGGCTATATGGAAGCTAAAAAATGAAGTTTGCACCGTTGTTTATCATTTTTATTGTTCTTTCTATCCAGCCGTGCCCAACAAATTTTTTGGGGTAGGGTCCACTCTACAGCCTAAAATAGGACCCCCTCCCAAAACTTAAAAAAAAACTCACTAGCAAAAATTTTTCAGTGGTGACCCCACTTGGGTGAGCGGCAAAGTTATAGGGGGTGTAATTGGAACAGAATAGAACAAAAATTTTGAATATCGGACCTCATTTGTGGTAGTTATCATATTTCACACCCGAGAATTGACTCTTTTGCAAAGCCAAAATCCGGCCCTCGGTCAAATAAAACCTATATTCCTTGCTTATAGCAGGCACAATAGCTAAAAAAGAGCTACCATCTAGCGAATGGATAATAACTAAATTGAATTATTACATTGCAACATTTATAAATGGAAAACCCATTTGAGGAACAGACGCTGAAGTTGAGCGCCGTATACCGGGTATATACGGCGAACCCATTTGACGAATGTTTGGCACTCACTGTATATATACTGCGAACCCAGTTAAGAGGTTATATCTGATGTTTCAATTAACTCGTATACCGGTAAAGCCTTTATCTTAAATGAGTGTCATTTATATTAAAGGGTTTTAAAAATGAATGCATTTTTTGAAGAGTTAAGTGAAAACAGCATTTTTATAGCAATTGAGTGCAATTTTTCAAGCTTCAAATGATTAGTTTATAGACATTTTGAAGAGTTCTATTTCATGCTGTTTACTTATAGTAAGAGTATTTATTTCTGACAGTTTTAAAGACCTTGAAGAATTTTGAATTTCTAATTTTAAATCAATCATAGAAACAATAATAATGCTGAGAACATTTGCAAGTTAAACATGTACCTATTTCTTATTTATGGGTGACATGCAGGCAAAGTGCCTTCAATTATAGTATTTTATTGCCAGTGAAAATGATGAAGCTGGCTTAGTTAGTTTTTAATGTACTGTTATCAGGGACTTGTGTATGTAAGAAGGACAGAAGTTGCCTGACCTTGCAGTGCTGCAGAAGCAGGAATTATCTGTGTATAGTCAATGTGGGGTCAGAAATTGGAAGCCAATGTAAAGCGGTCAGCATAAAATCTGAGATGCTGGAGTAGCGAGGAGCTTTTGCCACAAGACAATCAGTAGCATTTGGCACAGATTGCATTGTCTTTCTTTCTTTCTTTCTTTAGGTGCTGTGTACTTTTTTTATTCGATCTTGACATCCTCTTATTAATTTGATGTTATTCTATTCTTTACTCCCTCAATCCATTCTCACAGGCAGTCTACATAGGTGCTTCTCTGCCTCCCTCTTGCTCTTTTCCCCTCCACTATTCCGGTTATTGCCGAATGCTCCAGGCCTTCCTTCCTCATTGTATGTCTGAAGAAAGAAAGCTGCCTTTTTGATGGTTACCAAAGTAGAAAACAGAATTTCAGGGTTACCGAAGTCAAGTGCATTGCAATACTCTTATCTACTGGCAACAAAGGCATGAACTAATGATTTGGCTGCAGAGATCAAGAGCAAAGAGAAAATTACTGTAACATAATTGTAATCCAAGCCATTTGCTTAGAGTCCGATGTATATTAATATAACCTCACGGTTTTCGCTGATCAGTTGTGGAATTAGAGTTTCTATGTAGACAAGTGGATTTGTTTTCAGGAGATAAAAGAATATGTCGACTAATGACGAAACATCTCCGCTGCTTCGTGCGACCGAAAATGAAGATCGGTCACATCGTGCAAGGATGCCGAATGGCATTGGATATGGAACAGATAACGGTGAGGTTGCATCAACCAGGGTGTCGATTCCGTCAAGGGATTCTCTATCGAGTGAAGGCGTGACACTTTCTTGGAAGAATGTCAATGTCTTTGTTGAATCTCGGAAACAGAATGTGTGCTCGCGTTTGTGCAATTGTTTCAAGCAACCAGGCGACACAAGGAAGTTGCACATCCTTAAGAATGGTTTGATTTTGTTGTTTCTTTTCTGCTAATATTTTTCTTTCTTCCAATTTTAATCTTTTACCTCTTTCATTGTTTCCCTCGTCGGTTTCATGTCAGTTGTTTCCTTTGATCTTTCTTCCTTTCTGTAGGATTCTGAAGGAGGGAAGAGATCTTTTTTAAAATTTAAAACTTGGACTTTCTTGACCTCAGAAAATCTAATTCTTTCTAAAATCTTCACATTTCTACGATTAATATTTTGTATTTTTTGGTATTTTTGTATGGATGGAGGATAAGGAGTAAATTTGCAAAATAGTCATTTTCTCTTCTATTGTTTGAATGTTATGAAATTTTGATTAAAATTATTGAAAGTTTATAAAAAATCTATCAAAGTTTTTTATATTAATTATTGATGTGTTTCTGCTCTGGATTCAGATCTGACTGGAAATTATAATATAAACATAGTTCAGTTATATTAATGTCTATTATCTATGCATTGAAATCCTTTCTATGTAATATTTTTTGCCTGCATTTCATTGGTGCTTTAAGGTTACTGTAGTCAGTCAGTCAGTCAGTCAGTCAGTCAGTCAGTCACTTTTCAATTTCATTCTGTAATTTTCTAATTCCAGTGAGTGGTGTTGTGAAAGAAGGAACCCTTCTAGCCATACTTGGTGCTAGGTAGGATTATTTTTTATTAGAGTACTAATTCTGTTTATCGTTATCTAGTATCATCATCATTGAACTTCTATAGCACCATTTTAGTATTGTTCTTGACATCAGTTGATTGTCAAACCTTGATATGAATTTCAAGCCTCCATTGTCAAATCTAGTTAATCCCGGTTATGGCAGACACGTTCTAGAGAACAGGTATGTCTTGAGTCTAGATTGAAATGTAGTTAGAGACACAGACACAGCCAGCTCGGAGTGAATTCCCTATTCTTGACCCAGACACGGAGCTCTGGAGTCAGTCTGTTGACTGCCAATTGTGGCTCATGTAACTGCTTGCTTATGATTAGCTGCAGCAGAATTATTGTTGCTTTTTAAAAGTTCACTTAAGCATTCTTGAAGCTCTCAGTCATCATAGTCAAGAGTTTGATGTATTTCATGCGTTCATGTTACTTTGCCCAAAACGGTTTTGAAGTAAGCAAATCTTTACAAATAAAGTATTTGATTGATCAGTCAACCAGCCAGCCAGTCAGTCAGTCAGTGACTCAGTTCACTGTGTCAATGTCACACAAAACCAAGTCAAATAAGAAGCAGATAAACTTTGATAAGGTAATGGGAGACAGCTAGGGAACCATCTGTTTGCTTTGGCCTGCTTTCAGAGATGATAAAGTGTTGTGGGTATGAAATTGTAAAGATAATGAATTTCAGGACTTAGAGTCAAACACTAAAAATAATCTCTGCCAATACTGTATGTGAAAAGTTGATTATTTGAAAATGCAAACACTGGTTGGAGTGATTTTTAAGCTGTGATAAGATTTTAAGCCATGTTCGAAAATGATAATTGGGTCCAGTTTTATAGAAGAATAGACAAGTTTTATATTGAATTTGTTGTTCAGTAGAAGCTTCCATCAAACATAACTGTCTACCAGGCCACATACACATGATATCCCTGTCGGAGTATTTCGTAAGTAGTAGAAAAATGTCACGTATCTTTTCAGTGTTCTTGCAGACCATTTCACACCCCTCGGCACCCCGGATCTGGCCCGTAGGCTGCCATTTGAATAGCTCTGCAATAGGTTAATCAGACTGCAATCTGATGTATGCCTTGATGGAGCAGCATTGGTGATAGCTACCGGTACAGTAAAAACTGCATTGACTTCCAAATTATTCAGTCTCTACCACTGGCCATTAAGCCATTTCATTCGTAATGGCACTTTCCTGGAACAGTTTGTCAAAGCCTGATTACCGGTAGTTATTGTTAATTGTATTAATAAAGAAATAAATTAAATAATAATAAATAATAAAGAATAATAAATAATAATAATAAATAATAATAATAAATAATAATAATAAATAATAATAATAATAATAATAATAAATAAATAATAATAATAATAAATAATAAAGAAATAAATAATTAATAAAGAAATAAAGATCAACACAAAAATTCAAATATACAACACTATCATTGTTCCACAAATGCTTTATGGATCAGAAACGTGGATATTAAAAAGAGCAGATGAAAACAGACTATTGGTGGCAGAAATGAGTTGTTTGAGAAAGATATTGGGAGTAAGTAAATTACAAAGAATAAGAAATGAAAACATCAGGAAAAGACTGGGAATGAAAGAGACAATAATAGATAAAATCAGAAGAAGAAGACTTAGATGGTATGGACATGTAAATAGAATGAAAAGCAACAGACTCCCATATAAAGCACTCTACACATACAAAGAAGGAAAAAGAGGAAGAGGAAGACCCAGGAAAAAGTGGATGGATAACATCAAAGAAGACTTCGAAAGATATCAAATGACAATAATAGATGGAATGAGATTAACAACCGAAAAAGATAAATGGAAAAGTTTTGTGTCTAGCTATTGCCGCTAATGAGCTGGCAGAAAGCAACTATGATGATGATGATTGTTAATTGTCACTTGCTCCTTTTCTGTCATAGCTTTAAACTAGTACTTGCAATTTATCTGTTTTATTATAACATGTTCACAGTCAGGGCCGGCAAGAGGGGGGAAGGAGGAGCAACTGCACAGGGGCCCGGCGGTCTGGGGGGGCCGGGCCCATGATAATATGTATAATTATATAATTAACAATAATAAGAATAATAACACTAAAGTAGAGGGGGCCCTGTGAGCAAAAGGGGGGTCTGGCGTGAAAAGGTTGACAAGCAAAAAAAATTGGTCGTCAAGAAATTTTATTCTGCACAGGGGCCCGGAATTTCTCTCGGTGGGTCTGTTCATAGTGGCTGTCAAGGCTAGTCGATGAGCTAACTCAATCATTTATTGTGAATAGATTTGATGTTTTGCGATTTATCTGACTGTTTCGTCATAAACTGAGGCAGAATATTATCTTGTTGCGGTGCAGTGGGGCTGGAAAGACGACCCTTTTGAACGTCTTGAATCAACGAAACATTCGTCAGCTTGAAGTCGTCGGAGATATTCGACTAAACGGAGCAGAACTAGGGAACGAGATAACAGCACTGTCTGGATACGTTCAGCAAGACGACCTCTTCTTTGGCCGACTGACAGTGAGAGAACATCTTTGGTTTCACGCAACCCTACGTATGGGGAAGCATTTTACCAACGACGAGAGAAACCAAAGAGTCGATGATGTCATTCAGGAGGTGAACTTTGAACCAAATGCAATAAATTCTGTCAAATGCTATTTCCAGATTTGGGATGGTCCGAGGGGGATCAGGACAACTTGCCAACACGACCATCTCGCGCCAAGAACCCGGTGACGTGCCAACTTGCCAACAACCATCTTGCCGGCATCTTGCATGGAGAATGGCTGACACACCCGTCTTTCCGACAAGGTGACTTGATGGCACGGCCATCTCACTGACAAGTGTTGGCTAGATGGCTGTCAGCATGTCAGCGAGATGGTCGCGTCTGCAAGTCACCATGTCAGCTGGATGGTCATGTTGGCGAGTTGTCTAGTAACCGGTCTGAGGTTTTCTATTAGATGGGAATTAATTTTATTTAGCAGTTATTGCTATGAATGTTTAACTCTTTGTGTTTTAAACCTCTGTTCAGACATGATTTCAAATCATCCTATAGTTTCTGTTTCTTTGGATACTTGATTTTCAAGCAATATTATCTGTGTTATTGACTGGTTCTGTGTTATACTTTAGCTTCTAATTATCATGCTAATAATAATGTGATTTAAAGTGGTTTAGGAAGCTAGGTAAGCCTGTGTGAAAACCGCTGTAGTAACTAAGTGTAAGAACTGCAAGTTAGAAATATTCTGTAGCTGCTCAATATTTACCTCGGACGATGCATCATACTATTCTAAAATGAGCCTAAATATTAAAATTTTGCTGGCTTTGCTGGTTCAATGACCTGCTTCTACGACTGTTTTCTTCGCCAATCAGCTCGGCCTTGGCAAATGTGCGAACACTCAGATTGGAATTCCCGGCAAGTTTGTTGGTATTTCCGGAGGAGAAAGGAAGCGCCTGGCGTTTGCTTCCGAGGTTCTGACAAATCCTTCTCTCCTCTTCTGTGACGAACCGACGTCCGGTCTGGATTCGTTCATGGCAGAGAATGTCGTAAACACGCTCCGTGCGATGGCGTCCCGAGGCAAAACGGTCATCTGCACCATTCATCAGCCGTCGTCGCAGGTCTACGCACTCTTTGACATGTAAGAACGAGATTATTTCTTCTAGGACAGGCATTTCGAATGTGTAGCGTACAAAGTGAGTCTTCAATTATTGTCCTAGTCCATTCAAAAGTAGCTTTTGGTGGAGGGTCTGACTAACGTCACTGCACACATTCAAGCATCTCTTGAGCAACATGGTATTTGTAGGGGCGGGAAAGGGGAGAAATTCCTGGTCAGTGTTTAATGCTGTTAAATTATTTAATTAACCTATTTATCATGATGAAGCAATTACATTAAATTTACCCCATCCCTCTGGTCTTGATCTGATCTCAAACTCTCCTGCTGAGAAGCCAAGCATTATTAATCAATTTATGGAAGAAATAAATTCAGCAAAGAGCTGTTACATTGTGCCACTGTGTGTCAGGCAGCAACCTCTAAAATTATTTTAAGATAAAAGTTTCATGCAGATCTACGTAAGCTACATATTCATGATTTCATGGCATTACTGAATTGTTTCTATAACCGATTCTGTTTGGTCAGACATCCTTGTTTTATGTGTCATCTAAGAATGGGAATGTTGCACATTACAATCCAATCTTATCACTCAAATAACATAAAAGTTAAATAAATTTTTTTCATTGAATTTATTGTGGGAAAACCAGACTAAGTTCATAAAGTACTTGAGGGGGAGGACTTTCAGAATAAATAAAACCTTAAATATACCTGATAGAAGCTATAGTAAAAGACGTTTTTAATTGCTCATTAACAGTTTTTAGTCCTAGATATGTTAAATTTTTGGTCTCAATTATATTCATTCTCATTGTTGGGGGTTAAATATTTATTTTGCTACAGAAATTAAATGAGAAATTCAAATATAGTAAATAGAAAACTGCATGATGTAATTTCTGGATGGCGCTTTAAAAGGGAGGAATCCAAGATTTGTGACGTACGTTTTGGGGGCCCAAGATTTGTGATATTTTGTGACAGGAAAGGGGTAAAAATGGCCAAAAATAGCACGACTTACTTTATGGATGGCCTCTAAATCGATTGAAGAATTATCACAATATAATTTTTAAGTGTTCAATTTGGTTCCACATGATTTGCAGTGTTTCTTTTTGTTTTCCAAAGGGTCTTACTGATGGCTGAAGGCCAAGTTGCTTTCATGGGGAAGACCTCAGAACTACCACAATTCTTCGAAGTGTACGTAAACCTTTTCTTCTTTCACAATCTATTGAAAATTCTGAAACTGATGTTTAACAAGTATTGCTCTGGTTGTAAGGCATACAATTTTGTATCATGGCTCATATTATTCACGACCAGGGCGCGATTTGTAGGGGGGAGGGACTCAAGGGAGATTTCCCCCCCCACTGCCCAACTGCATCCCCCTACTGGTACATCCCCCACCACTACATCCTCCCACCACTACATCCCCCCTCCACTGCTACACTTCCCAACAACTACATCTGCCCAAGCTCGACATATCCCCCTCACTGTTCCAGGTCACAAATCGCACCCTGTTCATGACACCAGTGCTGCTGCTGCTGATGGTTAGGAGTGAAATTAATGAAATAATATTATAATTAAGCTTTATAGCAAGTATGAGAATAACTTTACCTTTAGTGTTTTAATAGGCTGTCAGTATAAACTATGCCAATAGCAAGGTTGGGACTGAAAATATTTCAACATTAGAGCCTCACAGAGGTACTTTACTGTGTCAGCTGTCAATGTGTCCATCTAATATATATATATATATATATATATATATATATATAATTAAGAAAATTTGAGACCATAGAAATGTGTCGGTGTAATGATTGCCATTGATTTGCATTATAGTCTGTGTTTTTATAGAGACTTTACTGCACTGTGGTTCACCATAAGTTTCTAATTATTGGCACTTATTGTAGGCTTGGTAATCAATGTCCTCCTAGTTTCAACCCTGCTGATTACTACATTCATACGCTTGCTGTTATTCCGAGTCGAGAGAAAGAAAGTCTCGAACAGATACAAGTGAAAAATTTTATCTGGACTCTTTAACTCTAGAACCCAGAGCATTTGCTGCTTTGCGAATGTTTGCGCTATAGAAATGTTCATATAATAATAATAATAATAATAATAATAATAATAATAATAATAATAATAATAATAATAATAATAATAATAATAATAATAATAATAACCTTTGCCTTGATCATCACACTTTAACTGCTAATGATTCTCTTCATTTCAACAACTACCGGGTAGCTACTGATCTCTGTGGACTGTGAAGTGCTGGAATAATATGATGACAGAATATGATGACATTGCAAATTTCCTTAGGAGTTTAATAAATCAAAGCTCTTAAAGACAGCCTTGAAAGATACAATAGCATTCAAATTGACCACTGCAATTGTTCATTATCTTCATCTTCATCATCATCGTCGTCATCATCATCATCGTCATCATCATCGTCCTCATCATCATTGTCCTCATCATCATTTACTCTAGTAGCACCAGTGTCCAGTTCTAATACTCAAAAGATATCAGTTGATGGTATTCCAAATCCATCTGCTAAATTCCAGGTAATTCAGAGATCAGAGTGAGAAACAGCAAGATAATACACTGTAGTGGAAAAGTCAACTGGAAGAGATATGTTTAAGACAAGATTTGATTGTTCTTATTTTGCTGTAAGATTTGAAAGACAGGCAGAAGAAAGTTCCGTAGCTCTGGTTCAGCAGCTGAAAATGCTCTCTTATCGCTTTCTTAGATATTTTGAGCTATAAATAAATACTTGTTGCAGATTGAGAATATTTTAGGTGATTCATTTTGGAATTTATGTTCATTGTTCTTCGAGACCGACGTAAATGAATTTGAAGAGGTGCATGCTAGAGTTTGCCAGAAAAAATTATTCTTCCCATTATAATTTCTTTAAGCCAATTTTAATCGGTTTCTTGTAAAAAAAAAGAGACCAGCAGATGCATTGCACTGCATTTGTTAGTTTTTGCCACTTTTTGGAGTGATATCTAAAGGCACCATAGAAGTTGATTGATTGAGATTTATGCGCATTTCTGTCATTAGGCAATTTGTGACGCATACGAAAATTCACCTCAATGTGATGAATTAAAGACGGAATTGAAAATGTTGGCATCACTTGAAGATGACAAGGATCTGAATGTGAGTTTTATATTATGGCATAATAATGATGATGATGATGATGATGATGATGATGATGATGATGATGATGATGATGATGATGATGATGATGATGATGATGATGATGATGATGATGATAATAATAATAATAATAATAATAATAATAATAATAATAATAATAATAATAATAATAATAATAATAATAATAATAATAATAATAATAATAATAATAATAATAATAATAATAATAATAATAATAATAATAATAATAATAATAATAATAATAATAATAATAATAATAATAATAATAATAGTGTGATTTAAAATGGTTTATGAGGCTGTTAGCCTGTGTGTGAAAACCACTGTAGTATCTCTCTACGTTCAATAACTTAGCTTTTCCAGATAACTTTTGAATCTGTTTACTGTTTTTACTGTCACTGCCACTGGTATTTGATGTTCATCTGATCATTTACTGTTATTTAAAAAATTAAAATTAAAATGCTTGCTTTTAGCATTTAAGATAGAGATCTTGTTTGTGCATAAAATGTTGGGCATAGAGTTTTCATCATCCTGGTTGTCGTTGTTGTTGTCGTCACTGCTGCCACCTCATTGCGCACAGCCATTTGGGATCATAGCATTGCATTCCAACCATGACCTTGCAAGATGGCTTGCTTCCGGAGGGTGGCAATAGCAATGCCTAAAGCTGGTCGAACTTGATCTGTACATCTTTCTCGAGGTCGGCCACGAGGAAGCCCCTCCATGTTGGGGGGGGGGAGGTGGATTAATGACATCTATGTGGTAGTGAATGACATTGACGTGGTCACTGAGGATGCGCCTTCCAATTTGGCTGAGACAGGTTGTGGGATTTGTGCAAAACCGCTTAGTAGTTGAGGGGTGGGGTAGGCAGTGTGATGAGGATGAACGAAAGAACTTAAGAGCATTTGAGCTTTGACTTGATGATGTTTTTTTTGGTTGTCAAGATTTTTCACTTAACAAAGTCAATATTACCCCTATTCTGGAATTCCAGCTATGCCACTGGGGAAGGATCCAGTTTACAGAGACATTATGTCCTAGCTGAGCATTGTGGCCAAACGACAACCAGATATTGTGTCAGATAGAACAGAGGAGAACAGTTTTCTTATTTTTAGTACCACAAACCTATTAACTGTTGTGATGAATCTAGTCGATAGATTTTGCCACATGACTTGAATTTTACTCTTATTGCATTATTTTAGCTCTTAAGATGTGTTCTTTGTTTCAGGTGAAGGTCACAAAAAGAAAATCCCGGTTTGCTCTTTTGACTCTGAATAATAATATATTTACTGTATGGGTGTTGCTTTGGAATATTTTGTAAAGGTTGATTTGCATGGTTGAGAAGTTTTTCATTAAATGTTTTTGCTGTCTGGGAACTTTGTTGTTTCGTTAAGAGAACCATTGTTTTTGAAAGGAATCACCTTACAACCAGTGGTTCTCAACCCGTGGTCCACGGACCACAAGCGGTCCGCGAGAGGGGGTCTAGTGGTCCATGGCAAAATCTGAAAAAACGCAAATAAAAATTAGACATG
This sequence comes from Metaphire vulgaris, assembly GCA_018105865.1. NCBI lineage: Eukaryota > Metazoa > Annelida > Clitellata > Crassiclitellata > Megascolecidae > Metaphire > Metaphire vulgaris. The sequence continues at coordinate 15,362,844 of CM030837.1, forward strand.
TGAAAAATCTGAAAAGTGAGACGAGCAAAACAAGGTCATCAGCACAAAAGGTCATCAGCACAAAAGGTCATCAGCACAAAAAGGTTATCGGCACATTTTGTGTGTATTCTGTGCATTTTCAATGTGAAAAGCCTGACAAGCAAAAAAGAACAAAAGTTCATCACCGCTTTTTAGGAGCAGATGACTGTTCAATTTGGCAGGTGGTCCGCAAGAAATTTTGAACTTCAAAAGGTTTGCGAGGCAAAGAGGGTCGAGAACCAGTGCTTTAAACTATCAATGTTTTTGATTATTGAGAATTATTAGTTTGAAAACTTTAGGAGCTAAGCTCTGTAGTGTAGAAACAGCTGACATTTTACCTGATGTTGAGTAAACAATATTAAGTTACTATATTTTCATCTACTGTTGCTGTTACTATGCTGTGTGTTGCAACAGCAGACAATCTGTGCTACTGATTAGATTTTGTAGTTAGTAAATTTCAATGGTTTTCATGTGAAGACTTGGGTCATAGATCTCACAAACTCAAATTTTTAAAGTTGAAAATTTCCTTGTAGTTATCGAGTTTCTTTCCTGACGCAGTTTTGGGTGCTTCTTTGGAGAGCATTTACTGCAAATAAACGAGAACCAGCTCTGTTTCGTGCCAAATTGATAAATACTACGGTAAGTTAAACATATTTATTCATAGAAATAAAACAACCTGCTGAAGTTTATGTAGTAGTTTTCCTATTTATTATAGATTTTTATTTTATAAAAATCGATTAGTAATTGTTTAAAACTAGCCTATTTTCAAATGTTTGGGAAACCCTGTTGTATGGAATGCTTCAGGAGCTGCCTCTTTCTCTCTCTATGAAGAATTTATTATTATTATTATTATTATTATTATTATTATTATTATTATTATTATTATTATTATTATTATTATTATTATTATTATTATTATTATTATTATTATTATTATCCTTATTATTATAAAGTTATACTGTATGTGCACAGGTTTTTAATGCCTGATATTTAATTAATTCTAATTATTGATGCATTTGTGACATTTTTTGGATTGATAACAGGAGCCATTTATGACAGGCAATTAATTGTTTGTGTGTTGTTATTTAAAGAGTTTATATTTATTTTACTCAATGTTGCAGATTGTCGCCATAATCTTTGGATTGGTTTACTTAGACCAAACCTACGACCAGAAGGGAATAATGAACATCAACGGTGCACTGTTCCTCTTTCAAGCACAGATGTCTTTTGGTTCTGTTTTTCCAGTTGTTAATGTGAGTTTTAATGTGCATTGTGCAGCCATTATGATGTTGTATACTGTGAAAATGTCTTTGTTTTTTGTTAACTCAAGCAGTTATGATTGTGACAAAAAACCTGAAATCATGGGCCATATTATTTGACAGTGGTTTTTAACACAGGAGATATCCTAAGAAACTACTTTAAACTCAGCTATTATTATTATTATTATTATTATTATTATTATTATTATTATTATTATTATTATTATTATTATTATTATTATTATTATTATTATTATTATTAGTATGTGAAAGTTCCACGGAAGGCGACAGCATTAAATCTCTGGAGTGTCACGGACATTCATTAATTATTATTATTATTATTATTATATATTTTTAAAATTTGTATTATTATTCCCAAATCATTGTATATTTGTATTTTGTGAGAGTGGCATTAAGTTTTAAAAAACTTCATCTTGAGGGATGAAATTCTTGAAGCATTAAAAGTTTCTATCCTCAAGGTTTGTGCTGTTAGAAATGACAGTTTCAGTGTGCATTATTTGCATTTAACATTTGCTATTTTTCCAGACATTTGTGGCTGAATTTCCAGTGTTCATGAGGGAACATCATAATGGAATGTATGCCACCGGACTCTACTATATAACAAAAATACTGGCAGAGGTATGAGTCTTTTTCCTAGTATTTTGTGTAATCATCATCGTCATCATCATTACCACCACCACTACCACCACTACCACCACCATCATCATCATCATCATCATCATCATCATCATCATCATCATCATCATCATCATCATCATCATCATCATCATCATCATCATCATCATCAGTGCCGGATTAAGCACCGTGGAGGCCCATAGGTAGTCAAACTTTTGGGGCCCCAGGGACCAGGCCCTTAATGACTACTAGAACGCCATTGAAGTGTAAACATTATTGTATGACGTCAGCGTTGTCTTGTGCCTTTCGCATAGCGCTATTCTTAAGAATAAGTAAGTAAAAAATTTCTTTCGTCACTGTCTTGTGGGGCCCCTTAAAGTCGCGGGGCCCATAGGCAGCTGCCTACTCTGCCTAATGGGTAATCCGGCACTGATCATCAGTCTCACTACTTTGTCATGCGACTCCAATGCCTGGAGTGCCTCTGAGTAGAAATATAGGAGGCACTTTACAAATGCTACATTACATTACCGGTAACTGTGGGCTTATCATCATCATCATCATCATCATCATCATCATCATCATCATCATCATCATCATCATCATCATCGTCAACATCATCATCAGTCTCACTACTTTATCATGCGACTCCAATGCCCATTAGTAAATGTGTGGCTCCTCCTCTCTCAACCGGGCTTGCCACCAGCTATGGCAGAGTTATTTATATAATGCTGATTTATACATTTCACCAACAGTGATATTGTCTTTGAGCAAATCCTATTCATCCATTTCGTATAAGACCAAAGCGAATGTGATTATATTATGTTGAAACACTAACAACCCCTGTTATGCAGTTTATGACCCTCCAACATACAATGCAGATTTTCTGTAGTATTTTAAAGACAGTCTATATTATTTGCAAGGAGAGCAATAAAATTTCTCACATTAAAGTGACTGTTCAGATTTTGTGATATTGGGCAGAGTTGATGTTAACATGAGTTTGGTATATATTATAAGAAGAGGATGACATGAAAAGAATGAAGCTAAGGATTTTTGACTGTATTTATGGTCACAAAATACTACAAGATTTTGTTAAAGTTTGATTTGTTCCTCAGGTTCCAATTTACATAATCATACCCATCATCTTCAATAGCATTGGTTACTGGATGATAGGACTTTACAAGGCAGCAGCACAGTTCCTCATTTCTACTGGTGCATTGCTACTTGTTTGCAACTGTGCTGTTTCTTACGGTAATCTTCATTTGTTGTAGCTACTGTGAATAATTATTTGAATATGATCTGAAACTGTTTGTTTTATGATTTTATTCATTACATATTCACCTGGAAGTAAGTAAAATTTTGAAATTTTGTTAGCACTTTTAAGTGCTAACAAAATTTTTAATAAGCGCCTAAGAATATCTAGCTCAGTAGCTAGATATTCTTAGATGCTTACCGGTAGTCTAAATTTGAAATAGCTATAGCTAAAAGGTAGGGGTCGGGTCAGGTAGGGTCATTTTATCCAGAGGGTCATCATCGTTGGGCCGTTGGTTAAGTTAGTTAAGTCATCTTCAAATAATTGTTTGTCTATTGAAATCTAGAATTTTGGAAAAGGAAGATTTTATTCATCAAAGTTTATATTTTTAAAAAAGTTCTTGTAATTGAAGTTTTTGTGGATCAAAGTTTATCTTTGCACCCAAAGTTGTGAGATTCATTAGACTATTTTTAGAAATACGATCATGCTGACAACAAAGATGACAATAGGTGCTTATATTTGCATAGGTCTTACATAAAACCTATTGCATAATTATTATTATTATAAGGCCCTTTCAATTTTTCAGATGTTCATTGAAAGATATCCAAAGTTGCTTATCATTGAATTCTTCAATAGCTTGTTAGAAGGACATTCAATTATGACTGATGAGTTTGCTTGAATGGATCAAAGCTTATGTTTTTTTGGCTACGTGTCAACCAGAATAGAGTGATCATTGTACTTAGATTGATGTCCAGAGCCCTACAGTGCATTATTGCATAAATGATATAAATTGAACATTTATGCTAGAAAACTTGATGTCATCTTCCTTCTCTGTACGTAATGGATTACATCTTGGCCTTTGCTAATATTATTTTTGTGCTTAATAGGTTATTTGCTGTCTTGCCTATCAAGCAATCTCAATCTCGTTCTTGCGTTGGCTCCGATGCTACTTGTTCCATTGATGCTCTTTGGAGGCCTGTTCCTGAATTCAGGGTATATAATTATAATGAACTGGAATCATATTGCTTGTAGAAGTTTTTTTTATTTTTTTAAAATTTTAGTTTAACTTTTTAAATTTTCTGCTGAATGGTAATTTAAAATACTAGTGCTGGTGCTTGCATGAGAATATAACTAACAATGATGATGATGATGATGATGATGATGACAACGACGACGATATAGCATCCTTTACACTGTTACAGCCACACCAAACTTTCAATTAGTTTTGGATCTTTTAATCTTGTGAACAAGGGCTTCATGTATTGTTTATTTTTCCACGAGACTGCATTGCATTGTGACAAAATATAATGTGAATATTTTAGTTGATATAATAATATGATATCAAGTGGGTTGGGAGCCATTAGTTTGTGTGAAAACTACCATCTATTTATTTAATTGCAGTTAATTGCTGCAAATATTCATTTTGCTTTACAGGTCAATTCCGGTCTATTTTGTTTGGCTGCGGTACATTTCTTGGTTCAGTTACAGCAACGAGATTTTGGTCGTAAACCAATGGAGGGATGTCCGCAACATCAGTGAGCAGAACAACTAGAATTGATCTAATTTTCTAGCATAAGTGTTCTGATAGCTCATCTAGCAGAACATCAGCCCTGCTTTAAATGAGCTGTTGACCTGGCTTAATCCCTCAGCATTTACTCGTCCACCAGCAGTGGCGGACTAATATTTTCTAGGCCCGGTACACATATTTCCATGGAGGCCTGTCGGTTAAAATTTCTGTGAACCAATAGTCTACACAGTGTCGGCGAAACTTTAGAATTTTTCGAAATCTCGGAAAACTGTCAGAAAAGTAAAAGTTACAGATTTACAGATCAAGTGTGAAAAAGTGACGATTACCTTATTTTTTGCTTATCAACTTGTCAAGCGTTTCAGGATGTTGCGTGACAAATATGGTCGCATGTACACGAATTTCTGTTTTTCAACTTTTTTAAAATGAAAGTTTATATTCCGAAAATAAGGTTATTTAAATTATTATTATTAAACTGACGATTTATTGTGCGCCATATTACCAAAATGCCAGGAGCAAGAGCACATTACAGAGTCCAAAACAATCTAAGACAGAAGAGAATAAGAATAAGATTTTCTAAACAAATAAGTCTTTAGATTTTTCTTAAAGGATGTCAGAGAACAGAATGATTTCACAACTATCGGTAGATCGTTCCATGTCTTTGGCCCTGACGCTACAAATGACCTAGAACCAAGTGATGTTTTACAGTGAGGTATCTTCATAAAACTTTGAGCAAAAATATTGTTAATATAAAGGGTGGGCCCTAAATTTTAATTTTGCAGGTGGGCCCAGTACCGATGTACCATTTGTACCGTGGTAAATACGCCACTGTTCACCAGCATGGAGAGGACATTCGTATGGTCTAAATAGCACTTTGGGCTGATGATAAGTGCATTTTTATCAAAGTGCTATTTATAGTATATTGAGAATTTAAATGTATAAACAGAATATTATTAACCCTTTACCTGTTCATTTATTTGTAACGCAACGTAAAGTGGACAAGTATTCTCGAGGCAAATGGGAAAAGGGTTTATTGAAGATTTATACTTTTGTCATTAATATGTACCGGTATATATGGTTACATAAATTATTGACAAAGTATAAATCTTTGATATTTATATATTATGACAATTGTACCTATTTACAGATGTCATGGCCCACCACACACTGTGTGTATTGTGACAAATCATGTGGTTGACTTGGCAGTCACCACTGAGCATATATTAGTTTTGATAATTATTATAGACAGTTTTCCTCTGATAACTGGAATAATCATCTTCAAATAATTGTAATATCTACATGAAGATGTTTTAGTCATTATATTTAAAATGTAGCAATAAGACAAAGACTGGTTGTGTTTTTAAAAGCATGCAGCGGCAGTGAATTTGAAAGTCAATGTTTCCACAATGGAAAGGAAGTCATCAGTTCTTTGAGTTACAAAGAGGTAAAAGTTTTCTAATCAAGTGATATTTGTTATTTTAATTTACTAAGAAAATATGGGACACAGAGTCTACAAGTGCAGTACGCTTTGTGGATACGTATTGCATTAAACAAATTTGGGCATTATGTTGTCGAATAGGTTACTGTGTTTATATGCCTGTCAACTTTGAATTGAATTGAAAACATCATTTATTTTTTCAACTTCATACAAGCATTGACATTAACATTAAACAGTATAACATGATCAAGTTAGATCGACATACTGGTTGTATAAACATTTAAACTCATGACTGAACACTTAACTAAGTGATATACATAGTAAAAAAGACATATATTAAACAGTCTTGAGCTACAAAATATTTTGAAAAATTACTTACTCATTTCATGTTCTTGTAGCTATTATATCATCAGAATAGCATCAATAGATAAATTATAAATGTTTGGTGTTAGTTATGCGAGTAATGCTCCTGATTTTCTGAAGGAATATTCTTTGTATTTCATTGATATGAGTAGATCTTTATCGACTCTGTATGAATTCGATATTGGTAAATGAGCGGAAATCAATGATGAAAACCCACCAGAAGTTTTGTTTTTGTTATTTTGGTTTAATGTTGTATTTCACTATTAAAACCTTTTGTTGGTATTTTTGTAGGACAATATGTGGCTTGACTTTGTTCTTCTGTCGACACTCCTTGTCGGCTTTAGACTACTTTCATTTATTTTTTTATATTTGAGAGCAAGGAGGAGAGATTAATAACGTTTCTATAATTAGACTGTATTCAATTGTTGACATAATTTTGTCAAACTTTTTTCAATCAATCAATCAATCAATCAATCAATCAATCAATCAATCAATCAATCAATCAATCAATGATTTATTTTCAAAACAAAAACCATTACATATTTCAAGTTGTTTAGTTACAAAGAACTGCGTACAATTTTTAGTTCTAAATTCATTGCACAGTTTTATTAAGGAAATAACAAGCTACTAAGGGAACCAAGGTTCCTTCCTGCATGACAGTAGCATGTAAGTAATAAATAAACCTCAAAACATTGAAATGGCAAATTAACATAATAAATAATGATATCAGCATAACATAACTCATGTGTATAAGCGAGCAAGTGGAATGGCTAATGATCACTGATCCAGATAATATAATTAAACTTTCAGATGTTTTACAGAGCACATTGAAGTATCATTGCTTTTTGTGCTGAAATGGGTGAAATTCTGAATTTCTTACTGTATAAAAAATTTGCCTAGATAAGATAAATAATAGGGAATTTTGCACAATAATATTACTGCTCATATTACTACTTTCATTATTACAGGGGATGCAGTTGAAGATTAATAAATGCCAAGATTAGATAGATTTTGTAGTAATGTAACATAACTTCTGTAACATAACATAATGTAACATAACTTTACTACTGCCCTTCGGATATTGACCATTGCCTGGCTGATCCCATTTATTTTCCTATAGCTATTTTATACAGAGAGGCTGAGTTATTCAAGAATAAAGCAGCTACTGTTGTGCTGCTTTCCACTGCGCTATAGAAATCCACAGATTTTACTTTACTTTCACTGAAAACTGTACTAACATGTAATTATTCAGCTCTCATCTGCAGAAGTAAATGAGTTAACTGTGATGTAACATTTATTTTGCTCAAGTATTCTTTATACAGATTCCAACTGCTCAGTTATTCATTTACTAAATCTAACATTATGATATATTTATTATCAGCTACTCACCCTACTGTGTTTCTCTTTAGATTTTGTAGTTATCAAAAATATTGGTTTTCATCTGAAAATAAAACTAACATGCCATTGATTTTATTGTACCAGTTTAAATGGTGCTGTATCTTATCATGTAAATATCAATTCTAATGTGCATGCCTGTATATGAAACTTCATTATAGTTCTTTGTTGAATACAATTTTTCACTGTTCATTTTGACCAAGTACACAACACTTACATGTAAATATACCATAATCATTGTACTAGTGCATTATTTTACAGCAAATAGTTCAGGTTATTGACTAGAGCTGAACTTTTTAATAATGTTTTATAATGTCTTTAAATGCATCATTTTATGTGTTCTTTTTGATTCATTGTTGGTTAAATGTTTATTCTTCTTGGCATGAAAAAGAAGGAATTGAAATTGGTGAAATAAGCATTTGCTTTGGAACCAATTCATTTTGTGTGTGTGTGTGTATATATATATATAAATATATATATATATATATATATATATATATATATATATATATATATATATATATATATATATATATATATATATATATATAATGTGTCACTGAAAACATTAAGACCTGATTGGAGAATATTTCATTCATTCATTAGTGAACTTCTATAGCACTATTTTAGTAATACACTTTGGCATCAGTCAAATTGTCAGTCAATCAATCAGTCAAAAACAAGATCACTCTGGATTAGAATCATAATCCCCATTGTCAAATCCAATAAGTCGGTCCGATTTTCATTCTCTTTTGAAAAATCTGATATTGAAATATCTCAGTCTGCAAGAAACCTTGGTGTTATCTTTCACTCTAATCTATAACTTGATAAGCATGCAGGGCTGCCGAGAGAAATTCCGGGCCCCTGGGCAGAACAGTCGCGGGGCCCCTAAAGTGGCGATGACCTTTTTTCTGCTTGTCAGTCTTTTCAGGAGGCAGTGAAAACTTAAAGCCGGTCTTGTGCCTTGTTGACGGGCGCCTTAAACGCTCCCGTGTCCTCAACCCTAACTTCGGACCCGCCTGGCCTCCTACAGACCGCCGGGTCCTTGGGTGTCCCCTGTCGGCGGGCCAGCAAGCACATTGGTGCTGTACGCAGGTTTGTGCACTATCATATTTGTGACCTCTGCAGAATCAGGCCTCATGTTTCTTCAAATATACACACATATTCCACTACCAATGCTTTAGTATCCAGTCGCTTGGACTGCTGTAACTCTCTCTACGCAGGTATCTCTAAATCTATTTCTGCTTTATATTCTGTTACATTATATGAATCCTCTCTTCAACGTTTTAAAAGAATTCAAAGCTCTCTAGCTCAAGCCATAACAAAGACCCCGATATATAATCATATCAAGCCTGTGCTCAAATGACTTCATTCAGTCATTCTTGGTTACCAGTCAGGCAACAAATTGACCTTAAAATCTGCTGAATGGTCCACACACATTCTGCATTCAAAAAAGCCATCGGATCGCTGGTCCTTGCGTCCATCCAAGAGCGAGTAACTGAGTAAACATAGCATTATCACAAAATAAATAGTAAAGACAAATGAAATTCTTTATGCTAACAAATAACAATGTTAATTTGACACATACATTAACAAAGAAGCTGAAAAAAACTTAGCAAAAACAGCATCAGATTTAACACAACAATGCTTATCATGAATACTAAATGTCATATATTTATAATTAGTATATAGTTACCAATTATTGTAACCTATTCTACTGTCACAAAACAATATTCTGTAACTACCATAACATCATTCTATAGCTTAAAATTTTTTAACAAATCTGGAAATAAAGAAATATTAAAAGCATATTTAAGCTTTCAATTCAATTTTTTGTAATTATCACCTCTTCTATTGTATATTATTATTATTATTATTATTACAGTTTAAGTAATCTGCATGGCACCAGAACTGCCCAAGGCCAACGTCTGAATGTGCAGAAAGTGCCAAAAATATAGAAGTACGAAAATTACTACATCATTTCATAACAATTGATTCCCATAACACCTGCAAAATGTACAAAATGCAACTAGAGTGAACTCATTTCTAAAGATAGACTGAGATACTAAGATCAGTGGATGAAAAATAAACTTAGTTTGCTATTTACTGGCCACTTAATACAGTAACATCGCATAAATACATACAACAGGCATTCAAATACTCTGACTAATATAACCAGCAGTCAAGTTTTCACAATTACTTATCGGCACAGACTGCAGAATCCCAGCAACCAAACAACTAATAAGAAAAAACCAATTAGTACTGAGCAGTCATTGATAATATTAACACAAAGGTTGATGACAATTAACCTTAATGCATGCATACACACACACATACATACATACAAACAACATAGTTATATAACAACAGTAGTATGCTTCGTCATAAACACATATATCACGTTCAAAACAATATCAGAATGCCATAAATTTCAGCAAGAGTCAAAGCAACTGTACGCTGTACAACTTTTGATATCAATTGTGCGATTTTCTGACATTAGCAAACTGCAAAATGACTCTCCAAGCTTCACAATCCATTAATACAATTCTAAAGCAACTTGATCATACATAGCCTGATAATAAACACCATTTACATCAACGAGAACACATTAACCCGCACAGTTTTGAGACCAATTGTTCAAACTATTACTTAAAAACCACTGTTAACAGTCTAAAATTTAAACTCTCAAAACAGAAATTCATTAGCAAACAGGAGGCAAATACTTAACTGTCATAGAAACAGCTATTTAAAACTCTGATAATCACAGAACAAATCTTCACCCAAACTGTATTAACTAATTATGAAATAAGCATGAAAGGTTAAGAAAATGCTCAATAAAATGAAACTATGAAACCAATTCAACTGATAGTCACTCAACCAAAAAGCTCAGATACATGTAATTGCAAACAACATAGGATATGGGTACATACTTGTGGGTGAAAAATAGGCACAAAGTGTTGTTTAAATGCAGATCATACAATATTTAATAATATATAGACAACATCTATTTATACAAATTAACTAGATAGTGAGAATATAAGACTATTTGAAATGTTCAAGCAGTATTAAAAATAAAAGGTAATATTCTTTTATCAATAATGAATAGATATGATAGGCAGTGTTCAAAACTCAGTCTTCAACACCAATGCCTGTGAAAGTAAAAACAGTTTCAAACAGCAAAGCAAGGCAGTTCAGCAAAATTTTGAACCAATGATTGCAAAGCTTCATGTCAAATTTAAAAAAATTTGACACAAACTCTTAAAAAGGTAAAAAACATTCCTCTGTTCAAAATGTTACTACTGAACTGTCATGTATGGCCACCTTGTGATACTTTTTTGACTATAATATATGGCAGCAGATCAATTAAAGATTCTAGTCGCACCTACTCTTAAAATTTAAAAACCAGACCTTAGTTAATCTCACTTTTAACCATAAAGCTTTAACATAAGTTTCCCAAGCAAACAAATCTTTCAAATTTCAATTTAAAGAAATTCCTGACACTTCTATGATTTGTGGTGAATGCCTAAAGCAATTACTTTAACATGAAATACAACATCGTGCTTTTAAATGAGATGCCACATAATGCTTTACCATATCAACTTATGTGAAGCCAGGAGAGAGGTTGACTGAAAAACAGCCAGTTAGAAACTGTCGACTACAGAATTACAGCCAGAAAAGTATTTAAAACACAGTCACAATTATTTTTGTTTACCATCGATTAAAAATGTAATCTTAAAAATTTGATGCATTAACAACATTAGTCAGAATGAAAAACCTGCAGAATGAAACACCCACCGTGTCCACGTGTAAATTATGAAAAGCCAAGTATGCATTAAATATTTCAGAAACTAGATAGTGTCATGATGCATTGCAGACACTAAATGAATTTTATATGCAAAATAGTGTCTGCACAGTTGCCAAAATCTGTGTGTGGCACACAAAAACAGCACACAAGTACGGACTTTCTAAAATGCACAATATTTTAGCCATTCAGAACAAGCCAGATAAGCACCGGTCAGTAGTTCAAAACGAAGCAACATAAAATGCCAACAACAACAATACCAACAACAACACCAACAAATAACAATAAGGAGAAAATCACAGACATTCTGGCACCACCAAAAGCCATGTATTTCAAATAACTGGCACTTATCATAGGCATGTGCAACAAAATCATGCCATTACTATCACAACAACCAAGCAGGAAATAATCAAACAGCAAGTCAGTTCTTGCCAGTCATGTGCAGCACATAGTTTAAAGGCTGTTTAAAATGGTCAAAGAAGTTCAAAGGATACCCCTCCCCTCGGTGCGTACGTACTATATGGACGGCCCCTAAAGGCTGTTTAAAATGGTCAAAGAAGTTCAAAGGATACCATAGGCAAGGTTGAAAGGAAACTAAATGACTCAAAGCAGACTCAATAGTAATATGATGAACAGGAGAACATATAAAAATACTCAGTGAAAATAATTTCACGATTCAGTGCTATAGTGAAAGCAAAATTCAGTAAATAAAATCTACTGGCTGCATGCAGAGATGTTTTCAAACACATAAAGTCAAGAGTTAAACTTAAACTACTTTTCCACTGTTCAGCCAACATAACCATAATCAAACACTGAATACACTATAAAGGTAAAGGTAAGTTCATCCATAGGCTCTGTGCCCGTAGGTGCCAGTGCTGATCTCCGGTTTCATGACCATCAGCCCATAGGTGGCTAAGCCATTTATCAGCGGACGGTGGCCAGTCATTCCGCCGATCCTATGGTTACCTTCGCAATGTTGCCACTGCTCCTCATTTTACCACCGCGAAAAAGGCTGAGTCGACCTTTAGGGCTCCTGCGGGACTCGAACCCGTGACCTCCTCCATCATCCAACGTTGTTACCACTCTGCTAACTTCCCGCCCCTATACACTATACAACAGCTAAATTTGCAGCATCAGTTCAAATCTATACCAATAAAATATAATATAATGTCAAAAACACCAACATCATACTTCCCACAAAACTCAATTTGTCTGAGACATCCTAAGACAATCACCAGCTAAAGCTTTGCAATATTTGCAACATCAACAATCACAACACAAAATAGAAATCATGATATTGCATAATTGTTCAAAAAATGCCAAAGGAATTAAACTCACATATTTTCAATAAGCAAGATAGAAATTCTGGTTCTCTCAAATGACAAGTTCATTTCAAGATGCCGAGGTGGCAACGTAAAACTTCCTGCTGCTGCAACAACAACAACAACAACAGACTCAACAGAAATTGCTTGTCAGTGGCGGAAGATGCTCAAAAGAATCAGCAATCTTTTGTGTTGATGCAAAACTTTCACCAAAGTTGACTGCGTCGACGGTCTCTTCATCCTCCTCCTCTCCCTCATCTTCATCCTCTCCTTCATTTTCTTCAGTATCACAGTCATTGCCCAATTCCTCTGGAACGTCCGAATATTTGACCGGAGCAGCTAGAGTGTCCATTAATCGTTCCTCCCAACCGCTACGCTGACGCGCATATGCATAGGACATTGTTGAATCTGCTTCACTGTTGTCGGCAAAGTTTTCCTTCGCGCCCTCATCGCTGGCCGAGGAAACCATCGGGATTGCTTCTGGTATGGTGCCGTCACTTCGTTGAAGAGGTTTGATGTAAACCGGTTTTCCACGTATCGACGGAAGAATGCGCTGCTTCTCCGGAGAAGGAAATGACTTACTGACATGAAGCATAATCGATGGACTGCTTCCTAAGAACAAGAAAAACAAACTCGTAGTACTTAGAATACGAAGAAAAGGTCAAATCCAAACCAGAAATGCTAAAGATACACTGAATGGCAAATTGGAATCATTATTTTCATATTTCATTAGAAAACGAATTCAAGATCTGCAAGGAGCTGTATTTTTCCAGTCCTAATGCACAAAGTAACAGATTCCTAGCTGATCTGAACTTCAAGTTTATTATGTCTGTTAATTTTTCTCTCCTCCTAAAACACTACTTTGCAAATAATCATTGTTTCTTTAATCTTTTAAAATCATCTATCTTGAACATGGCTGCAAATAATTACAGTGGTAGCAAGCACATCTACATGTTCTTGCCAATCACATGCAGTAGTTTTTGAAAAGTTCCTAAACGGGTCCATTGCCTTACTACTTTGAAATGACAAATATATACTAAAATTCAGCAATATAAGGCTGAAGCAACACCACTGATGCAAAACAATTTTCCAATCTGCTGCAACTGTTCCCCAAGAGTCTGTTCATATTCTTGTTACAAATCTGACGGAAAACTAAGCAAAGCAAATCCTATTTCATCTGCTGCCAAAGTAAGTTATTCATGCAAAACTGGTGCCCTACGATAACGAACGAAAGTTATAAAAAACACTGCAATCACCATGAAAACTGCGGTGACCAACCGGAGGCAACAGTCTGTCTTCTGTAAAGAGTGGAATGTCTCCCAAGTCACCTTGGTGTCTAATTGGCAAAATCTGGAAAACAAACAACTGTGCTAACTAACAATGACAACAGGAGACATAATCTAAATCTACAACATCATCGCTATAACAACAACATCAATATCACGCAATTACAATCAAAACAACATTAATAACCTTATTTCTGCACTGAATCTAATCACTATTATTGCTAAAAATGATTGCAAAAATTATCATTGACTGCTGTCTTGTCCAGCTATTAGTAGTATTTCTTACTTCAAATTGAAATGGTGTCTTATTGCTTTTTATTTCAATTTGCTTGTCATTCATCTCTCCTTGTTTTGCATACAACTTGTTAGCGGCATCCACATAGCCATTCCCAGAGTTCTCTTGCTCCGTTTTGCAGTTACCCGATTCCTTCAAATTCAGCACAATTAAATATAGCATTTGTGTCATTAGAACATATCTTTATACAGTTGAATGGAAGACTGTTTATGGTTATTTTCTTCAAAAATATTAATACTTGTTGTAGTATCAAGTGTTAGTGAGAGTATCTAAGAGCAGAAGCAAACAATTAACATGAAAAATGGCAATTATAATAAAATTGCCAATTAATTATAATCAAACCATAAGTCAAATGAGTGTTTTGGTTTAATTAAAACCAAATTTAAAATGTGTCCATTTGGAAAAATTTCATCTCATATCACAGAGACATTCAAGTTTGTGTCAGTTTGGAAGTGACTATTGATAGACTTAAGACGACAGTCAAAAGTCAAAAAGTCAAAGTCTTTCCTGAGCCTTGTGGGCTCATGGGGGGCGCTGATCTCCGTTGCTTTAGCCCTCAGCCAGACATACAATACCACAGATATGGGGCTAGTGCATCTCGCAGCGTACCTGTTTGACTTAACACAGCTTTCTACCACTGCTCCTCAGTTTATCAGCACCCTCTAGTGAGTAAGGCTAAGTCAACTTTATGTCTCCTGTGGGTCTCAATTCTGCTCTTTAGTCCAATGTTGCTATACCACTCTGCCAACTTACCGCCCAAGACGGCATCATTCCAAATAACTCAAGCAGCATTTAAACAGCACAGAAGATGCTAAAGGAAACAGAATATAGAGTCAATGTCTAATAAACCATAGAGTATCAAACCGAATCAACTGTTGGCCCAGGAGGTGTTGTAATACCAATGGTCAGCCACTGCTTGCAACGGCCAACAGAATGTCGGGAGAATCTAGACACAGAGTTGCATGCATACAACTAAATCTTTGTGCTCAGAGCAATTATTCTAAATTACAATAACAGATTACTAAATGGTTATGGTTATGGCACTGGACAACTTCTATAGCGCCGTAGCCTGCCAAAGGTCAAAGTCAAAGGCGCTGTCGACAACGCTGACAAATCAACATGGAACGGAAGATGTTGGTCTTGAGGGAAAATCCGTTCAGATGGTACGAAAGAGGTCGCTGGAACAGTCTTTGCCCTTTATAGCCTGCAGACTGCGTCGATGGGCTGGTGGCTTAGATAAAATGGCAGGCCAACCACACCAACACGGGCGACATAAATCCGATCCGTTCAGCGCAGAGAAAACGCAAAGACGATGGCCGACCGCTTAGAAAATGACGGCTAGGCAACAGTCCACACAATTAGTGCAAAGAAATAAGCACAAGACATCGGCAAAACTGCCAAGAACGGCGATATTCCGAAGCACGCACAGACACGTGCGAGCAGCCAAAATGGTGCTACCGGAAGTAGTAGAAAATGACAGCAACCGTAAGCCAATCTATTAGAGGTGTACTGCAATAGTAATATTCAACATTTCATTAATCAATTATGTGACCATTGATTCCAATAGCCACATGCTCAAAGGGTGCAAAATGTAAATGTTATGTTTCAAATATTCTTGATCTTTTGGTCAGACAATTTTTTTCTCCCTCTCTGCTTGCCTTTTATCATCTGATGCACTGAATTTAAAGTGAAGCTATTACCAGCTAATATCAAATACCAGGCTGGAGATAAACTGCAAAATTTTGGGTCATTTCGTAGTTTTGGCAGAATAAATTTGTAAATAATAATTAACACTCGACAGAATTAAATTAATGCAAAGTGAACTCCATAACCCATTAACAATCGATTTTCTGCACAAACTAAACACCACCCATTTTCCAATCAGAATCCAAAAAGAGAAATTTCATATTTTACACATTAAAAAAACACATTAAAAATCAACTAACCTAACTACTGCGAATAGTCCAATGATGACCACACCGAGTCCAATCAAAGAAGCGACCACAATCAAAGCTAACAGCCAAGTAGCAATCGCACTAGACGCACTGGTCATCAGCACTGCAGTGCTGTTGTGCAGCGATCGACCTGCAGCCGTCCAGCTCTCCCCAAAAATCCGATACTTCTGAAGAGGCAAGAGATCAGTTAGATGTACTTCACTGCTCCACCCATCAACAATTATCTGTTTGATCACACCTAAATCGTGTAAATATGAAAACATCAAAGTATTTTATACGGAATATAAATAATATAATCAAAAAGCAAACAAAGCCTGAAGCGTATTTTATGAAGGTCAAAATAACATCAATGCAACATAAGTACAATCTTCTTCTCTAGAATTCTCTAATTTGTTTATTTTAAGATTTTCATAATTTCTGAAGGCATTGAAAGCTATAACTATTCTGAGCAATTTCCTAAAAAGACAGAACCAGCAACAATAACGGAATTTTAAAAAAATAGACTAGATTAAATTTCAGCATAACTGGTCAACAACATATCAATTGAATTCTCCTTATATGCCATAAACAGCTATAGGATTACTATAATTACCTATTATTAAACTGACTGCACTCTGAAATGCTTAATTAGGTGAGGCTCTGATGACATTTATTTAACCCCTTAACTGGGTACCCCGAGGTAACGCTCGTCCATTTTACATTGAGTTACAAATACTGTCCACGTACCAGCACAGCCAAGATCATCTTCAGAAGATACTGGACAGAAATAAATCACATAATTTACAATAAATCCTGAGAATTGACGAGACGAAGGTGATTTCTTCACCAGGCACAGGTGCAGTGCAAAGGCAGACGACGTATTAAGTTCAACAGATGGCGGAAGAGCAACTACAACAAACAGAAGATTTGCGTCACCAATAATTCCAGATGTCATTCGTTGCCCCATTCAACACCTGATTTGCAACCATCGTTTCAGAAAAACCAAACATAAAAGAGACATAAGTGAGGCAGACGTGCTCAACTCTATTGCCAATGATGCTCAGTGACATGACACCGGTGTAACAGGATCATGACACCAGTGTAACAGGGTCATGACACCAGCATAACAAAACTGAACCTGAAAGCATAGCATACTTTGTGGCAGTGGCAGCTCCACATGGGGGTGTCAGTGCCTCCTATTGAATGCCTGGCCATCCTGTTGAGACCCTATACTTACTACTACATACTATCAACAAATGGTTGGCCCCATGCTCAGAAGTTGTGCCATCCCAACGGCCCCCCACTTGCCAAATCCTGGAGCCGCTGTTGCTTTGCTTATCTGTAAAATTTAGTACGTTGTATCCAGTACCATCCAATATGATAGTGCATCACATGGGACCTTATATTGTGGTACTTTATAATGGAGTATACACTATAACCGAGCCTGTTATAACGAAGTTCTACTTTATGTATTTAAAAATATATATATATTAAAAGCAATCCTATCAGAACTATCAGTCTATTGTGTCACGCGGCGAAGATAATACTCAAGGTCATTACAAAAAGAGTACAAGCGAAAACAGATGCAATAGGATTCCTTGGAGAGGATCAGTTTGGGTTTCGGAAGGGAAAAGGAACACGGGATGCAATCGGATGCTTAAGAATGCTAAGTGAGAGAAGACTTCAAAATGGAAAAAATATCTTTATATGCTTCGTGGATTACGAAAAAGCGTTTGACAGAGTAGATTGGAGGATTTTGATGAGAGCACTGAAAAGGGTGGGAGTGGATTGGAGAGACAGAAGACTGATAGCAAACCTATACCTTGGACAGTCGGTGAGGGTGAGAGGGGGGGAGGGCTGGGTGGGTCGTGTATGATTGGGAGAGGAGTAAGGCAGGGATGTCCACTGTCACCGCTGTTGTTTAACATATCGAAGAATTAGTACAAGAGGCGATGGAGAATACAGATAAGGGAGTAAAAGTCGGAGGAGTACTACTAAAGCAAATCCAGATGATCAGCCATGCTAGCAAGCAATCAAAAAGGGCTTCAGGAAGTAATGGATAAACTGATACAAGTGTCAGAAAAGTATGGAATGAGAATCAATACAAAAAAGACTAAAGTTATGGTAATAAGTAAAAAGAAGGAATGAGAGTAGACATAAAGGTTTACGGACAGATCATAGAGCAAGTGAAGGAATTTAGCTATCTAGGAAGTCTGATAACAACTGATGCCAGATGCAATAAAGAGATAAGAAAGACGTATAGCAATAGCAAAGGAAGCTTTTTACAGCTGATGCAAAGTAAACTAAAACTAAACCTAAAAAGAGATTGGTAAAAACATTGATATGGAGTGTGGCGTTGTATCGGAGACGTGGACAATGAGAAAGGAAGATATAAACGATTAGAGGCTTTTGAAATGTGGATTTGGAGGAAAATGCTAAAAGTAAAATACACAGAGCATAAAACAAACGAGGAAGTCATGAAGGAGCCTGATAGATACAATAAAGGCAGAGAAATTGGATGGGACATGTCCTCCCGGCATGACTCTCTACTAAGAACAATAAGGAAAAATGGAAAAAGAGAGTGGAAAAAGGGAGACCGAGAAAGATGATGTTGGAGTGGATGATGAATAAAGGATATCAGGAACTCAAAGAAGAAGCAAGCAATCGATCGGAGTGGAGAAACTGGATACCTGGACCTGTCGAGAGACAGAAACACTGATGAGAAAAGCAATCCAACTAAGCCAGTCCTATTACAAATTGCGCTCGGTAACATCCATAGCTGAAGTCTTAAACCGAAGTCAGACAAATTAAAAAGAATTATCAAGAAATCTCAACCACAGATCTGCTCTAAACATAGTGCTTAACATCTGATATGTCTAAACATTGAAGACGTAACAACACAAAACCAACCAGCTTGCATGTTATGGACATAGTCAGCCCACTGAATAGGAGAACTGCCTTCATTCAGTGTGTAGCCAATGCCAAATAAATACTTGTGTGGATGATGTCTGGAAGGCAAGGAGATCTCGTATGAAGAATAAATTGCAGAAAGTTCAATCCAACTGAGTACATCCTGTGAAAAATAATCTTACAAATTATAACATTAACATACAGGAAACTTCATAAAAACAACTGACCTTTTAAAATTCAATTCTAACAAACAGGCTACATACAAACTCTTTGCCTACAATAAACCATCAAATGCTGAATATGTTAAAGACTAAAAATGATAACATAGAAATCAACAGATCACATCTGCAAACTACAAACTACCTATCAGTAAGAAAGTTATTTAAATGTTTCAATACTAATTTCCAATGTTAGAATTGCTTGTCAGCGTTGACTGTTGGTCCTTCTGTGACTGACCAAGACAAGAGCAACATAATCTTGCTCATCAGTAGGCACTGGACACATAGGCACCCACAGAAATTTTTCCAGGAGGGGCAAAACACATTTTAACACAATGTTCACGGTTAATATTTTAGCCAGGTTTTCAAATTTCAGGGGCGGGAAGTTAGTAGAGTGGTAACAGCGTTGGACAATGGAGCAGAAGGTCGCGGGTTCAACTCCCGCGGGAGCCCTAAGGTCGACTCAGCCTTCTTTCGCCAGATGGCAATAGCAAATGAGTAGCGGATTAATCCGCGAAGTAAACAGGCGCATTGCATGAGAACACTGGCCCCGTATCATGTAACCTTGCACCAGTCGCCTGGCTGAGGGCCTTGGTAACGGAGATCAGCGCCGCCCTATGAGCCTTGAGGCTAGCCTTGAGTGCTCGGGAAGGACTTTACTTTTTACTTTTTTACTTTCAAATTTAACCGTGAAACATTGATATTTGCATTTTCCAGGGGGGAAGTGCCCTCTCTTGCCCTAAAGTGCGGGCACCCATGGCTGGAGAGTAGTCTGCAGTCAGTTGTCAGCACCTTCCTTGAATGTTTCATTGTTGGACAGTTTTACATTTTGAAGCTAATAAGTATTTTGAATTTCATAACTCTCTTGAGATGAACAAACCAGTTCAATCGACTATTTACAACTAAGTAAGTTATTTGCCCCACCAAGTCACAAGCTGGATGGATAGACAACATCTTTAACTGGACAAACACAAAGAACTATGGAGCCCTAAAAAGAGCAGCAGAAGATAGAAAGAATTGGAGGATAATGACTGTCAGCCCTCTGGTAGAGGAAGACACATAAAGAAGAAGTCATGTTCAGACTAACGACCCAAATTCCAAAGAACATAAATTTCACTTGAAACTGATGCCTGGACCAGGGATTGACAAGTCATCAAAAATACATGCAAGCTGAAAACTGTAAAAGTAGTCCACATGACTTGCAGTTCAAAGTTGCAAGGTAACATCTGGTATCATCTAATATGGAAATCTTATGCAAACCGTTTTACTTAGTTGTCTACAAAAAAGCCTGCCTGCTATGCCATTGATGCGCCATTGGCTGATGCCCTGGGCATTATGATAGTGGCGCTATAGAAGTTGATTGATTGATCTCTGCTGAGAAAATTTAACATCACTTATCCTGACACAACACGTTGGCTTCTAGGTAAAATAACTGCACTGATTCAAGGTTCTGGTAAAATCATTGCAGCAGAGATCAGCATCCCAACCATCAGGGTTAGGGTGAGGGGCGTTCGGTTATGTAAATGGCATATACCAAAAATTTTCTACATGCCAAAATAACTTAACCACATTACTGAACCAAAGCGATTCTTACGCTGCATAACAATGCCAAGTCATTTTTCAGACACCAGAACAGAGTGTATCCAGATGCGGTGCTGAGCGGATTCCAAGAGATCGTCACACTCGTCTCATTAACAGCAATTACGACAACTCTTTCAATTCTCAGCATGACTAGAAAAACACAGATTATAATTATTATGATTACATCGTAGTTAATGCATTTTCGAGGTTAACAAATTGCCCAATGTTGCTACGCAGAGGCCAGAGTCAGATTTGAATCTGCTACCCTTCAGCTGTGTGGCAAGAATCTTACAACTACCTCACCATGCCCGTTTATACTTAAAAAATTTAAAACTTGGACAAAAGTGTAGCAGATACATTAAAACTGCATTGTCAATTATAAGTTGGCCTCAACCACAGTAAATCACTGAATATGATTATCATTTCTTCAAAATTTACGCCTGCAAGAATAAATTCCAACTAAAAGCAAGATCTTACACAATGGATCTATTCTGATGGCTAAAACTGGCACTGGCAGAGTTTCATTAAAGCCAAGCACAGTTCCTGCTTCGATGGTTAAACGATACTCATCCCTGATCGACAGATTTTGAAATGTAAACATGAAGGAAGAAGGATCAAGTGACTGCGTCCATTTCGCGTGACTGTCCATGTACTGAATCTTGTACATCGTAACTTTACCTCGTGCCAATTCACGAGACAACGGCTGTAAAACAACGCAAAATGTGCAATTAAAAATGTGCCATAAGGAAAACACTTTGGAAAGTGAAACTACGATTGAAAGCAGTCACAATTGAAAACAGTCAGAACAGTAAAATACCATTTAGCTGGTTACGTTGTCTTAACAGTACAATGTGTACCGAGAGCCAAAAACAGACCTATTTCGAATTTTCTGTCATCCAGCACGTTGAATTATTGTGTCTTTGTAACTTAGTAGCTGTTAAGAGCTTAAAATTCTCTAACAATCAACGACATCAATGCACTCAAAACTTCAAGATGCATCCAGCTATTTTGACTCTGATTCATAGGAAATATTATTCAAGTGCTCTTTTAACTACAGTAAAGCCCTGCTAATATAAGTGTCCAGAGAAGCATCTAGAGATAGCAAAAAAGCTTCTATGCTAGCTGAATTCAAAGAAACCCGTTGAGGCTTGGTCAGCCCTATTAAACTGGCGTGTCTCTGTATTAGCTGAGGTCCACGTTATTCTAGTCCGTGCTAATGGGATTTAACTCTACATAACTTGGCGTTCATGCCGCGTGGTGGAGCTGTTGTAGCAATCACTCATTGTTAATGTGATTCCTGGGTTTCAAATTAATTCAATTTCAGTTCCAATACTAGAATGGTCCTGTAGAAAATATCTTACACATCCTGGATCCAAATAATGCAACAACCATGTCAAATGAAATCAGTAATAAAACTGTGAAATTAGCCAGTTGTCATTAACTGTGATGACTAACAGTCAGCTGGTTATCTCTAATATTCCATTGTGTTTAACAGATACTCCAGCAGTCTATGTATGAACAAATTCTGAATGTTGCATGCATGACACATAAATAACAACAGGCAGCATTTTGGACATCGCCACCCCATCTACCGTAAGTACCCATCTACCAGTACCAAAACCAATAAGTACCACAGTAGCTCACAGTACCAAAACCAATAAGTTTTTTGTACAGAGGCTGGCCAAAGTGTCAAAACTGAAATATCAGTATTTTGGGATTGTCAAAACTGAAATATCAGAAATTTTTTCATAATTTTTCAATATTATTGTAAAAATGGGTGCAAAAATCATAAGATTTCATTAGAAATGTAAATGATGGCTACCCATAGTTCATTAGGGTTAGGGATAGGGTTAGGGTTGCGCCAAGAGAGTTGCTGCACCTTTTTTCACAGACTTTCAGCACTGGTAATGGGTAAAATCATCATCATTTGTTAGCAAAGTCGGACATGGCCATTGCAATCACCCTCCAGCATAGTGGGCAATCAAACCTCTATATTTCAGTTTGTCAGGCAAAATGGTGAAGTTATTTATTTGCACATAAAGTATCAGTCATAAAAGAGGATATACCAGAAATATCAAGCAAGGAGATACCTTAAAGTAGACAACAGCATTTCTGAAGTTTTCATTCTCAGTCGCCTGCAGGTCGAAACAACTCTGACAGACAACTGGTGCTGCAACTGGAACTTCAAAGAAAAATCACACTACTTAAAAACAATGTGATTCTTCTTAACTCATAATGGCTCAGAATGTCATTACTTCACCTTAATTGTACTGAAATTCAAATGTTATGCCAGCCAATGCAAATAAACAAAATGTACTCAATAAACTCACAGCATCTAAATTCTGGCCAAAATCACACTCTCCAGTCCAGTTAATTCTATTGCCTCATTCAGTTCCAATACAGAGTTAAAACACCAATATAGATAGAAGTGCATCGACAGTGGGGGTCTGGGACAATAT
Source organism: Metaphire vulgaris (assembly GCA_018105865.1). Taxonomy (NCBI): domain Eukaryota; kingdom Metazoa; phylum Annelida; class Clitellata; order Crassiclitellata; family Megascolecidae; genus Metaphire; species Metaphire vulgaris. The sequence goes on from CM030837.1 coordinate 15,386,534, forward strand.
GGACCCCATGTTCCAATTTTAGTTCAACAACTACTTTGGGAGCTAAGGTAAAGTGGGGCTCTAACTCATTTTAATCACTACTCTAATACTTAAGGCATCAAAGTTGCTCCTGGCAGCATTCTTAAGCAATGGCTTAGGCCAAATGTAAATAATTCAAATTAATCATGGCTATGATTTTGCATCACATGAACAATCTGCAAGACTAGATTAATTAAAATCTTCTTACAACCATACAGACACATTGTATCTTCTATATAAATACCTAATTGTATGCCCTGACAACTGATTTGCAGCATTCTGTATTAAGAAATGAATTAATAGTGCTATTGTAAAATAACAGTTTCTAATTCAAAGTCACATTACTGTCTAGATTTATATCTGTGAAAGTTATCGTGGCTTTGTACCTGCTTCAAGTGTCTTAAAAGATGTGGTTTGCACAGGGCCCCAGAATCCTCCCTGATACGGTATTGCATTAACAGACAACGTACAGTTAACATCGGCTGGAAGATTAACCAACATGATTGAAATGCTTGTCCTAATCTGAACAAAATCCACTGGAGTCTCATTCTTTGACTGCAAATAATAAAAATGCAAAATGCAAAAAAAATCTCAGAAAAGTTCAAAATCTTAAACAGTTACTTATCCAGGAGGCAGTATAAATCACAAAGAACCAGTAAATGTTAAATAATATAATGCAATTAAATATAACAGCAAAATGCTACTTATGTTAACCATACGACTGTTCTTGTAGCAGTGTAAAAGGGACACATGAAGCCTTAACACAACCATCTTAACGCAGGAAATCTTGTCACAGGAAATTTTATGCAACTTGTTAAAAACCTAACCCTAACCCAAAACCCCATAAAACTAACCCTTTATTGCTTTAAAGAATACATTAAATAAGTTCAAATGTCAGGCACGGGGACATTTGTCGCATGTTACACATTTCTATTCAACGTATCTATACATCTCTTCGTGTCAAAATATCATTGCGTCATAATTTCTTGTGACAAGATGGTCACGTCAAGACTTCCTGCTTCCGTGAAAGAGGGATGCAAAATGTCAGCACAAACTATTTTCTTCACATCAGTGAAAAATTACAGCATCATTACTTTCCATAAAGCAGATTTTTCTCAAACACACATCCACTCACAGCACTACCTACCAAAGTCATTTACACACACACACACACACACACACACACACACACACACATTGCCCAAAGCACAACTTAAACAGCAAAATGCTCTGGAGAAATAAACTGACAATGTGAAAGCTGTGACGAAGCATTGCATTGTTTATAAGTAGACACCTCCAAACAGGTAAACATAGCTACGTCTAAGCAAAAGTCACATTATATTGTTCAATGGTTCAAATAATATCTTAAAAAATTTAAACCTCAACTAGTGGAATGTAGATTCTAATGATAAGGACAATCAAATTAATTCAGTTATCAGTGGATAGCCTATAAATTCATATATACACACACATATGTTACAGTCAAAACGTGTAATTAGTCATTACACAAAATGACTAAAAGTTTCAGTCATTGCGTGTAATGACCAATGGGGTCTTCATTTCATGCATTAGCACAGCCTGAGATGCAGAAATCGCAGTCTTATAGGATTATATTAGCGGATATAGCGGTCAATCAAAGTGTGAAATAAATCATTGGAAAAGTTAGTCATTGCATGAAATTACTGGTTATTTTAGCCACTGCATAAAATGATTGACCCAATTGGTCATAATACACAATATCTGAAACTTTAGTCATTTCATATAATGACTAATTACACGTTTTGACTGTAACACACACACACACACACACACACACACACACACACACACACACACACACACACACACATACACAATAAGATGATTACCATTGAACATCCTTGAAACCCAATCAATATGATTTATATATTTTTCAAATGACAATGAGGACAATTACAACAGAATTAACTGTCACCTTGAGAACGTCACTTAAAATAAGTACAGATATAGACTAATTGAACCTTTCAGAGCAAAGCCTAGAGACAATCCATAGGCTAAGTCAACATAATATGGATCAATACAATGTAGCAATGGAGGATCTATTAACCGTTATTGGTGTTCGACGTTTTAAAACGCGTCAACGGAAATATGGAATGGCGTCTGACGTTTCACGTCGTGCAACTGTTTTGCTCTTTGAGTTTAAAAACGTTTTCTTGATTTGATATCCTTTTTAAATGGATGGTAAGTACAATAAAAATGCTAAACAATGATGCAAACCACATAGCTTCTATATAGCCTGCAGATTTCAAGATTCTCTAAAAAACTTTGAACGGGTGTCTTGTCTAGAAACATCATAACTCCCATGAAAGCCCGATCTTCAAAATTTTTGAACTAATCTGTTCCCAAAGACAACAACTTTGCCACTGAACCTAGGGGTCACCACAAAAAAAATTTTATTGACCTTTGAACTTATTTTTTTGGGAGGGGTCATATTTTGGCCTGTAGGGTGGGCCCAACCCTGAAATTTCTTTTTGGCACGGATGGATTTACAATAAAAATGCTAAAAAATGATGCAGGCCACATCTTTGTAGCTTCTATATAGCCTGAAATATAGTAAATTTAAAAAACCTCAAAATTAATTACCCAAAGATCTTGTAAAAATTAATTCCCTTTAACGGGTTAAACAAAGTTTGAGGTTTCAATCCAGGCCAAAAGACTTCAATTATTCCAAACCAATAAATATCTGGTCCATGAATAGAACCCTTTATGGCATCTTTGCCTATAACTTCAACTAAACCTGCAGAAGATCTGAAAGTCCACTGATTAGACAAAACTCCAAGCACAAGGAAGGAAGGCACATAATGGTAGTACCATAAGCAACCAGCTACAATCCATTTGGTCAATTTGTTTGCACAGTCAACAGTCAGCACCACAAGCACATTAGCAGCGATGTGTAGCACAGCATGACACGCTTTAATATTACAATGCTGATCACATGTGCTTGCAACTAACTGAATCCAGTGCACAAGCGTCAAGATAACGCGCAATGAAGAAGAAAACGCACACTACAGCACAACAATAACCACCCGTCAACACTGATCCTGTACGACAGCACAGCAGGATGTTAAGCATAAAAACACTGATTAATCTGGCCTCTAGAAATGCAACTGACTGACTCACTGCTTGGTAGCGTCCACTGTTGCAGCTTGTTGATATGTTATACGTCATGCTTCTCTGATGTGGAGCCCGGAAGTTAGCGAAACAGATCGAATAATTTCCCGGCACAGTTTGAACATTAAGAGATATCACGCTTCCCGGACGTACTAATAATAGCATAGCCATAAAATACAGAAATAATAAAAAGAAAAAAAAACAGTTCAACTTTATCATTACGTTCTTACTACTATAAACCATTATAACCAGAGCACTATAAGAGAGAAAGAATAAAGTTGAGTGCCTTGAAGCAAAGATAGACTTTAACCACAATGCCTGCCACTTTATCTCACATTCTGCGAGAAGAAAATTTTTTATTTGAAAAAAAAATCATTCCATTTAAGTTGCTTTTTGTTACCCAATATTTTGTATGAACTGTTTTTGTTTGACACTGCCCGATACATCTTCAATATTACTTTACTACATGAGATAAAACGAGCTAAGTTCACTAACTCCTAGTGCTGATGGGAAACAAAAGGCCATCTGCTGATATGTTCTCCAGCTGACTTGTGCCATTCACCTTGAAGCGAACAATTCCTGCAAAAGGTGCAATATGTTCTGGAGGTTTCCGCACGGTGCATTCGTTTGGCGTGAAACTTTCACACCTGGTGAACTCTTTTGTTTCACTGATATAAACAAGCATCATAGTTATTAAAAATTGACTCTCAAAAATGACCTCAACACACTCATTCAATGAGAAATACGTTTAATTTTCTACTATAATTAACAATTACAACATGAATAGCTGCCATTTATCGGCCGATTAATGCACAACTATCCACGTTATAAGTGGTGTCGGTGGAATATCAGCCGATGCGGATTGTCATTCACTCAGCCGATACTGATTATCAGCTGATAATCAGTGCAGCCTAGATAAGACTATTTTATAAATGATAAGCAATCAATTCAAAGGTTAACAACAAACACCTCGTCGAGCAGACGTCGACAGCATTTCTAAATAAAATTGTAGGATCTGCTTGGGGAAAAGTAAAGCCTATATTAACATTCTTCAACATCAGATAGGATGTATAGGATGATCTTCCTCAGTGGTGACCCATTCAAATGCTAATCAAGTTCAACAGGCTTAACTTCTCTGAAGCATGGGAAGGTTGCCACAGCAGGCTGATAAAATAAGCCAAATATGCCACCTGTAATTATTTCAGACATACTCAGAAGTGTACAGGTAACATGCATGAAAGTCATAAAATATCTAAGCAAACATAGCACGTGTCAAAATTTTTACAGCAAGAATGAACAAACTGTATTCAATAACATCTTGAATGAAGGAAGATGAATTTATGTCGCAATGACATGGCTGTACTAACTCAAGAGTCAACGAAAATATTATAAAAGAAACGGTGCACAACCTGTCTTTGTACCATCCTTCAAATGTTGCTGGCATGCTTCGACTCAAATCTGCACCATCAAACCCCCACTTAAAGCGCAATTCTTCCCAATTCCACATTTCGTAAAACGTAATTCGAGGTAAAGGGTGTTGTTCTGTACAAGTGAAGCAATAAATTTCAAAACAGCAATACAACACCACCACCACCACCACCACCACAACAACAACAACAACAACAACAACAACAATCAAAATTGAACCAGAAACAGATGTAACAGGACCATTTTGCAAGAAAAGCGCATATTGATCATTATTATTTATTGATCATATTATTGACTGGAAAAAATTTCCAAAATGTTTAGATTTTATTCATTTTGAATGCTGATATGCAAAAAAGATCATCACACTTAGTTCCAGCGAAGAATGCTTTTCACAGTGGTAGGACATATGCATTTTAATGCAGCATTCTTTCACTTATTACATGGTACCACCCATAATTAATCATAGAGTTCAGGTGGTTGAGCTGTATCCACCAAACACCCTCAGCTCTGCATGAAATAGGAATCATTATTTTATGCTCTGCATTTTTTGTAAGCGAAAAATAAAATACAATATCTTAGCAGAAAATGCCATCATGCTAAGGCAAACAAATATAGCAGCACGGAGAATCTTGTGCACTTACCCCATACATTAACTCTCGCTTCTGCAGATTCATTGTTTGGAGTGTAACACAATAGATATGAGCCATGAAAGTCTGAAATCAATCCAGGATGATGAAACTCAAGCGAAGTGATGTTCACCTGCTTCAGGTAAAAGTCTTCAACATCCAGTGAAGAACCGTTTGTAAACACATACTTAAACTGCAGATCTTCTGAGGTCCAATTTGCATTCGCAGTACAAGTCACTTTAAAATTTCTGTTGACCAATACTTCAACTACAACTGGATCAATATCTGTGAAATATAAATAACTTTTTTATACTTTTACAACATCTGAAGTTTAAAAAAACAGATTATACACATATGTATGGATTGTACAATGTACATAATTCCCGAAGGTTCCATGAATAAAAAAATTGTCCGGAGACAAAAAAAAGTTTGTGTGTCGACTCTCAACTTGTTCTTCGAGGCCAGCAATGGAAAAATTTCTCAAAAAGATATTAAGTTGAAGCATTCTATAGCCATGGACAAACGTTGAAATAGAAAGCTTCCTTCCCTAATGTCTCTGGAAGACTTAGAACTACGACAACCTAATTGTTTTACGAAAAGCTGCGTGACGAGACTAATGGGGCCCAGGGACTCAAAGGCCAGTGGCAAGAAAATGTAGTCTGATGTTAAATCTGCATATTTGGCCATTTTGCAAACTGCTGCTGCCTCAGCAGTCACACCTGCAGACAAAGACATATTGGGAAGAATACCGGACGATGGGTAGCAGCGAATGTGTCATCCACAGTTGCATCCCACATTAGACATGTATTTAAAATGTTTGTACAGTAAACATAAGCATAAAAACTAAGGAAAAGAGTGATAAAGTGCATGTCATGGAGTGTTCAACATCAGATGTGAAAGCTAGACCAACAATCAAAATTTTAGGGGCCGGGGAAAATTTTGTCATTAAGGGGGCCCCAAAGAATATTGGAAAAAAGGGCAAATGAAGAGAGCAAAAAATGGAAAAATAAAAATATCAAAAATGTTTTTGAAACAAAAAAAAAAAACAATGGGTCGACACAAAGAACATTTCTATGACAATATGTCAAGAGGGTTAAGAAGATGGACAGATTAACACAGAAAAGTGGAGAAAAGAACACTCTTTATCTGCTATAAGAGCAATAAGAGCAGTCAACAAAATCATATCATCTGTTCTGCCACTGTTCATGACATACAGATGTGAAAGCTAGACCAACAATCAAAGATTAGAAGCCTTTGAAAATTTTCTACTTAAGAACAATCCAAAGAATATCTTGGAAGAAAAAGGGCAAATGAAGAGGCGTTAAAAACATCTATGGTAATATACTAATACCATACGATAGCATCAACAAATGTGTCAACAATGGAAACTATCCTTCTTTGGAAACCACAGAAAAATCACAATGACTCGACACAAAGAACACTACAACATGACAATATGTCAAGAAAGACCGCAGATGGACAGATTACACAGAAAAGTGGAGAAAAAGTAACACTAATATCTGCTATAAGAGCAATAAAAGAGATACAACTGGAATCATATCATCTGTTCTGCACCTCAGCTTCAGATGACATTTGAAGGAAAGAAGACCTGATGATGATGATGACGATGATGATGATGTATAGCAAATTCCTGTTAACATGAACCCCGAGGAACCAGAAAAAACATGCATATTAACCTAAAAAGTCCATGCTAACAGAGTTCAAAGATAACTACCAGTATTGTTCAAATAAAATAGTCTTGCTTACTGAGAGTCCTCGCTATCTGAATCCATGCTAACAGGGTTTCATTGTAAAAACACATATTTTGTATGTATAATCTGTACATCACAGGCATATATTTCTGTCCCCTTTGTTTGCATAAGACTAGTTAGGAAAGGAAATTGCCTGAAGACAGAATTACAATGTTTGCAACTCTCATCTGGCTCAAGGCAAGGGGCAAGGTACTATGGAATGCCACATCACTGAATCTCTGTACAGTCACCCACAGAGATTAAACCTCCCCCTCTGTCTCTCTGTCTGCCTGGCAAGAATGAGACAGCATAGAAAATTGTGATTTATGTAGCATGCATGTTTGGATCACATAAAGGCTGATAAAGCACAGGATATGTCCACATAATAGCACATGTTCGACATGTATAATGTGCAGTAAACATGGGCAAACATGTCAAGTAGTGAACAAGATATGCATAATGCCTGTCTGTTATGTGCAAAAAGAGTGAATTTTTACAAATAAATTTAGATTGCATTAGAAACACTGTCAACACAGAGGTTACCATGAATAGCAATAGAAGAGTCCTTCTGACAGAACTTTAGATAAAGGCTTTCAGAGCATCATAAGGTTTCAGCAATCAAGAGAGCTCAATTCAATGCCAAGTGACTCCCTGACTGGAAGTGCATGTGAGTAGAACACAAGAGGCGCTTGAGAAACTTACAGCCACATTACAAAGTATTGAAGTAATGAATCTTGCATAGATAAGCGCAGTGAGTGGACAAAAGTAATGAAATGAGTACAGAATTAAAGACAAGATGATGTAATCAAATGTACAGTCAAGTAAACAACAGAAAGTTGCACTTTTAAAAACATAAAGATATGTTAATTTGGGAAAATTCATACAATCACAAAAAGATGCACTCAAATGCTGTCACAATACTTACAGCAGTGAGTCAATAGAAGCTTATACATTACAATAAATGTCTTTCACAATTTGTGTCAGAAAACATAAATTATGCAATACACTTGTGATTAATAATTGTTGCCTTTGCACAAAATCAATGCTATAAGCATTTAATCAAAACGTCCACTCTTATGCTATTCATATTTCTTCACCCTCAACTGTGCAAACACTTCAACAGCAACCATACATACCACTGCACAAGGAAACTGCATGCTACCTGAGTGCACAGTCAGATTTCTCATTACCTGAGCAAGTCCAGGTATGAAACAAGCATGCCATCATTCATAAAAGATCCATGAAAATAGCTTTGATGCTATAAAGACCTTGAAGTCCACTGCTTTGTCACAAACTGAATACACTGCACTTGATAATAACAGCAGTGTATGGAGATTAACACTCACACACTTATCGATGCTGTGCCAACCTTCAAGAGTTGTTCCCTTCGACTTTAACGACTGCCAAACAAATTTACTCAAATTTGGGTCTCAAATGATTAACTTGATCAAGAATTATTCCATGGAAGAAAGAAAACTTGATACTTCAAAATCAATCATACTTCTTTATTTATGGCGCTATATAAATTGTCATGAACAATAACAATAACAATATTTAAACAAACTAGAAACTTCGCAACTAAATCTTTCAAGAAAACTATACAAAACATATACTGGCACAATGAGTATCAGCAGAACACAAGTGTCAGCAAGAACTACTGTGGAAAATCTCTTGAAGAGATGGGACCAATTGCCAATGAGCATCCCTATATACTTGTCTGACTTTCTTCCAAAAGGTCCTTCCCTAAAAGAACCCTTTCATAAAAACCCTCAAAACTTCCCTTCTTGAAAGACCCATTCCAAAAGATCCCACTCAAAGGCTGCCACTAAAGACTTATTAAAGAGAAATATGCTACAATCAAATTTTAGCAACAAAAACTCATTCATTACATGACACTAATGTTCTGAGTTAAAAAAACCTGTTGCCATATTCTGCAACAGGCAACAGCAACATCAGAACATAATTCCCCTTTCCAAACACTACATCATAAGTAAATGACTATTGTACTGGCTGAATAAAAATAACTGCAGGGTATGTGAGAGGAAATGATTCATTGCAAAGCCAGAAAAAAACACCATCTTACATCTGTGTTCATAGTAGAGTGCCAAAGAATAGGCCAAAATGTTAATCTTTACGTTAGTCTCGTTAGAGCTTAAACGTTTGAAATAAGCAACGAGCAAATCAACTTACAGAGAATACTGAAAGCAGACGGTTCAAAACAGGCGAAAACTGTCACAAGAGCAAGCACACTCCACGGCCTATCCTGAAAGAAAGAAATAAAGCAAGTAAATGTTTATAATCAAATTTTTGTGATAGAAAAAGCAAAAAAAATACAGCAATAAGAAACTTCCTGCAAGAACCTAAATACATATTTATTTAAGATAGGCTTTGACTCCACTTGTTAAGCACTCTTGTCTTGGACCTTAGTCTTGTCTGTTGCACTGAAGAAATTCTCTGGTAATAATAATAATATAATAATAATAATAATAATAACCAACTTTTATGCATATACAGTATACACACAGTGATTATTATTATTATTATTATTATTATTATTGTTATTGTTCATGACAATTTATATAGTGCCGTAACATTGCAGGGGCCAAAGTCAAGGGTGTTTAATACCGACAATAATAATAATAATATTATTATTATTATTATTATGAACCTTTCTTAAATACAGTAATTAACCCCTTACAGGGGATTAAATTTTTATATGCTGTCACCGTACCGGGGAATTATTTTTTGAAAAAACGTTCTTCAAAAATGAAAACTGTAATTTTTGTGAATTTCCTATATCTCAGGCTATATAAGAGCTAAGAAGACGAGGTATATGCCATTGTTTAGCCGTATTACTTCTCTTTCTAACCATCACTGCAAACGAAGAAATTTGGAGGCAGGGTCCACTCTATGGTGTAAAATAGAAGACCTCCACAAAAAATTTTCAAAGCTCCGTAGTGTTCAGTACGTAGTAACCCCAATCGGGTGAGCAGCAAAGTTGTAGGGGATGTCCGTGGAACAAAATAAATCAAAAAGTTTGAAAATCGGTCAACATTTGGTAAAGATATCTCAATTCTAACCTGAACACCTTTGTCGAAACATAAGTATTAACTATGAATTTCGACAAAAATTGGTAATTTGTTTGAATTTGCTATATCTCAAGCTATATAAGAGCTAAGAAGATGAGGTATACACCATTGTTTAGCATTTTTATTCCTCTTTCTAACCATCCGTGCAAAATGAAAAAATTGGGGTAGGGTCCATTTTACAGCCTAAAAGAAAACCCCCTCCAGAATTTTTTTAAAGCTCCATAGCTAAACTTTTTCAGCAGTAACCCCACTTTGGTCAGTGGACAAAGTTGTAGGGGAATGTCAGTGGAACAAAATAAACCAAAATGTTTGAAGATCGGTCAACATTTGGTAAAGATAGATCAATTCTAACCCGAAAAAGTCGTTTTCTGGAAGTTATTAGTCTGACCCCTCGCTCCAAAGAATATGCATTCTCTCTTTCATAGAGCCGATATAGCTGAAAAATAGGTGTTATCTAGCGAATGGATGGATACTAAAGCGATTTGTAGCATAAAACGTCTCTGATACATCATGTGCGTTTCATGAAACGCCTCAAAACTTACATGACGAGCCTGGCTCGGGGATCCCAAATAAGGAAAGATGACGTTGGACGAGCTAGGCTTGGGAATCCCAGTTAAGGGGTTTAAAAAGTGCCACAAATTCAGCTGAAAAAAATCAGGTCGATGCCAAAGAAATTCATCACATCCACCTGCTAACGTCATTCTAATATATGTTCTGTTAAGATTTGTTTGCAGCCTCTACTGCTGATGTGTGTTCTGCTGCAGTAGACCATAAAGCTTCTCAGACAAACCTCAATAATTTGACTTTTCAATCTCATACAACATCTTCCCTATTGCAGAGTACCAAGGACATTTCTCAGATTTTTTAAACTATACAAATGTTAAGAGTCATCATTGCTGGGGCAGCATTAGACTTACCACATAATACATCATAATAATAACAAAAAAGCACACACTTTCCAATGTAGTTCAGTATCACTAGCAGTGTAGTGAAGACATGGATATATATATGCAAACCAGATGGAAATGTAGGTTTTATTGCAAACTGGTTTTTCAAGCACTTGAAATGGGTGCTATATACCATACATTTGACTTTTACATGTTATATGTATGTGAGTGTATGTATGTGTGATATTTATACATATGTTTTAACATAAATATAAAATATACGATTATACGTGCAAATGATAGAGCAGAAGAAAGAAATAGAACTGCCAAGTCTAAAGGCCAATATTCATTTTAACACAATTCCTAACCCTAAAAAAATTTTTAAAAATATTCTTAAAATTATTAGACCAAAGAAACACAATTACAGACATAAAGTGATGACCACAAAAATAAACTCATACGCTAATATTTTACCAAAATGTACCTGTAATGAGTAATGACACATCTGAAACCTAGAGTGAAACAAAACAATGAAACGAAATGAGAGACAAACTCCACTGGCTTCGTATCCAAGAATGCATTATCTTTAAGAGGCGCCTCATAATTCATGGCATCATCACTGGCCAAACCATCCGGAATACCTGGCGCAACTTTTAATACCCTCCAGTGACACTCTCAGACGGTCAACATGGCGATCATCGTCCTCTCTAGACCTTGTTGCCCCGAGGCCACTCAAGATCCCTACCCTAGGAGATCGCGCCTTCGCACGAGGGGGACCACTTCTATGGAATACTATTCCACCGGAAATCAGAAGAATCAAAGACCAGCCAATTTTAAAAACAGACTGAAAAATCATCTATTTCAGAAGTCATACCCTTTGTAAAGCGCCTTTGTCTTTGGCTCTGCTATGCTTATGGTGCTATATAAATAGTCCAGTATACATACATACATACAAAACACAATATATAACGAGGCCAAATATTCAGTGAGCAAAAACTTCGGTCAGGGGAGTAATTTTTCTAAACTTGGGCTGGTTGAATGCTTCGGCCAAGGAGTACCGGTATTCTTTTGAATTTCTGATTGGCTGAATTTTGGCCATTGGAAGCATCATCCTATACCAACAGATTTATTAACTTGGCAAGGCTTCCAAATTCTGCTCAGGACAAGAGCTCGTAAATATGCAGTTTAGTGGTCCAAATTAAGTGCCTTATATAGCATCATGGAAAACAAGAATAATTACCAAAGTTAAACGTATTTTGTAGAACAGTCAGTTAAAATGTTTCACAGCAGATAATTAATTGTTGGAAAGTGTGCTAAAGAAACAGCAGAACACATCATCATTTTGGAACTTGTTCTGAGGTGATGAATTCATATATGTACAAGAGAAGCAAATGATTTAATGTTCCCTATTGCCAACATATGTTTCGTTTGGCCCTCATCGAAAGAGTTTCAATAATATTGGTGTGGACACCTGAATCATCTAGGTCAACAAAATTCTGTTCATGAATCACGATTGAGTGCATGTAGATTCTATTTCTTATTCTCGGAATGTTCACATATGATGCCATACATCAGATATTATGTGAGATCCTGGCAAGATGTGCTGTGAAATCAGATGCTCAAGCGTGACAGCACTACTATCTGGAACTTCTAGGAACAAGCACTTCCCATTAGCTATTCAACTCCACCGAACACCCAATGGCCCTTCCTCCACTCTCCCCGATGGTACTTCCTATGAAAAACGATGACATGTTCTGCCGTTTCCTGAGCACACTTTCTGGCAATTATCCGCCGTGAAACATTGCAACTGATTGTTCTAAAGAATACGTTTAACTTTGGTAGTAATTATTCATTGTTTCCATTACAATAATATATAGGCCTACAAGGCACTTAATTTGAACCACTAAACTGCAGAATTACCCAAGAGCTGTACAAATATAATCGCATCGCAGCAAAATAATCTTCATAATTTAATAAATACCTATTTGTTTCAAAAGAAGAATCAACTAGTATTCAGATATTCTAGTATTAAAAATACCATGGAACAATGAGCAAGCCCCACTGCATCAAGCAACCCTGGATCATCAACAGTGGGGTCAACTGGAAATCAACATCTCGCGTTCTCGTCAGAAACTGTGATACAAAATCTACGAAAAATCGATAAGATACTTCAAACTCCTTGAAACGATTTAAATTTCTCGATTTAATAGAATGAACGATAAAAATAAAAGATCAAACAAACGCATCGACCGTACTGTTTCTATACACACGGCGACTCTCGTAGTGCTGCCGCTGGCAGATGAAAATTTTTGAAATTGAGTATAACTGACAATTGAATCTTAGTGGCTTAGAACTTTGAAGGCCTTACTGCCTGTGTGAAAGCCACTAGGGGCACTAACGGGGGGCTTGAGCCCGCTCCGTCAGCCTGACGCTCCAGCACGTAACCCACTTTGCCATCTTCCACCCCCTCACAATCCTAGAAATAACCCTGGCTTGCCCCCACCTAGTTACGGCTCTGCAGTGAATTAAAGTAAAGTAAAGTAAAATCTCGTGGATTTCTATAGCGCCTTGAAAAACAGCACAACAGTAGCTGCTTATTCTTAGGCGCTCAGCCTCTCTTAAAATAGCTATGGGGAAGGTATGTTATCAGCCAGGCAATAGTCAACGTCCAAATTAAGGGCAGTGAACTAGCTGCCAGTGAGGCTAGGTTGTTACAGCTATGGAGGATATGATTTTAGAAAAATGAATGATTTTAAGCTTAGACCTACGAGAGTCGCTCTCGGCATTTTCATCGATCTTTCAAAGGCATTTGATACTCTTGACCATTCTATACTCATAAATAAACTTAGCCACTATGGCGTCCGTGGAACTGCTCTAAACTGGTTCTCCTCATATCTATCTCACAGAAAACAGTATGTTCAAATTGAAAACAAGTCCTCAGGTCTTCTCGACATTTCATGTGGAGTACCCCAAGGCTCCATACTCGGTCCCATCCCTGCAAAGAGCCGACGTCGGTGGGACCTGTCCGACCAGCCCATTCTGGTCTGCTTCGTCTGCGTCTGCAGCCGACCTTATTGCGACGTCGGTAGGCTGCAGACGTACGCGACGTGCGGCGGACCATGCATATAGCATGCATGCAATATATATATATATATATATATATATATATATATATATATATATATATATATATATATATATATATATATATATATATATATATATATATATATATATATATATATAGGCCTTATAATTATATCCAACATAATAATTATATATATTGATCGTAGGGCCTATATATAACCGCGTACATAGGCCTAGGTCTATATATATAGCCCTACGCATGCACGCATCCGAAATAAATAAAAATTTAAATAAAAATTATTTTTTTTCGAATGGGCTATATATTGATCACTTTTCACTTTATAACTGCCTATATAGCGACTGACGGCTATATATATCTAGATATAATCTTCACATTTTCAATTTAAAGGCCATATCAATATACACTGTATGCCATTTATAATTAGCAAGAAATCAATGTTTTAAAAACAATCCCTAGATGGCAGCGCGAAATTGTGTGCAGCTTCCTTTCAATCACTTGAGGGCACTAATGTAATGTGGTCACTGCATCCACAATCCACGTACAGTACAGTACAGTACAGTACTCCAGTAGCCAAGTAACTACGCTGCATACGCAGCAACACATCAGGTGCAGTTTATGCCTATATTGACTTCGAAGGGTGCAGTCATGCAGTGGTCTCTTGGTCACATAAAAATCAAATTTCAGACAGAAAAAGAAGACGACACCCACGACAGCTGGTTTGTATTGGTTTGCGTCTATAATTTTATAGGTCTATTTTTTATAGGCCTACGTTTGTAATGTTGATTTTTTCTCACTTAAAGTAGACCTATTTATTGATTATCAGAACAGAATATATTCCATGTGCAATATATTGATACGCTACTATTCCTTCTTTATTGGTTAACGCAATGTTTTGTTTACTCAGCGTTTGAAGACAGCTGTGTTAGACAATCTAAATTGGCATAGAATATAGCCGAAGAGTCTCCAATCAATGTCCTCCATGCAGTGGCGTCATTTGGGGGCAGGGGGCCGTGGCCCCCAAGGAAATGAAAAAATTAATTTATAATGTATTAATGCGCAAAAAAATTAAAAAATTGCCAAAAATTTGCCCAAAAATATATAAAAATTGCAAATTTGCTAACTTTGGCCCAAAAATTTGCCAAAAATTTGCAAAAATTTGCCAAAACATTATCTCGCTCCCAAGAACAGTGTGAAATGACGCTACTGCATCCAGGTGATCAGTTTATTGATTTAAAAATTTTGCTCGTGATTTTCATTTCTTCGTTTGGAACTAGAGGCTACGTATTTGTGTGAGAAACATTGTCTATGGCGATGTTTAAAGCCTGCTACAGACAGTGCCGTACAGTAGCGGGCAGAGGGGGGCGGGTGGGGTGGTGGCTCCGGGCGCAGACCAGAGGGGGCGCAAAAAATTGACTCGACAATTTTTTGGATCGTCAACACTTTTTACTACATTTTACTGCTGCTGTTGTGCCATCTAAACTTTCGCTTTTATGCTCAAATGTTAAGATTTAGGCCTACATAAACAAAATTTTAAAATAATCGGATCTTTCTATAGATTTCAGTCACACGTGAAAATTTTTTACTTCAGTTCCTTGACATTTAAGCGGTGTCACTAGACAAAGCGAAACAATTAAGCCCACTGCGGTCAGTCTTTGGCCTACCACAGCGGCTGAGCCGGCCATCGAGATATCAGTGCTCAGCGCTAGCAGCTCATTTTGACTGATCGTGTAAACACAGCTCAGTAATTAACGCAGTAGCGGAGCTAGGGTGTCCGGCGCCCGAGGCCAAATACTAATGGCGCCCCTCAACTTGACGAAACCCCTAAGAAGCCAAAAAGGGCGCCACTCTGCCCATCTTGGCGCCCCTTCATTCTTCATTCAACTTCGCGAACACCCTGACAAGCAAAAAGGTCATCGCCCGTAGCAAGCGGAACTCCTTACCTTAAACCAATTTTGGCGCCCCCCACCTCGGCCCACGGGGACATCTGCACCCCGTACCCCTAGATCCGCCTCTGAATTAAAGTTTCTACTGTACTGTAGGCCTATAGCCTATCTGTCATCTCTTTCGTTTTCATACGGTCCATTCTAATTTTTGTGGAGTCAGTTATAGTGTTCAAGTTTCAATTTCCAAAGGTTAATTCTCCCCTTTAGAATTCTAAACGAATAGCTTTAACATCAGTCTGTTTTATTGATGGCCAGCACCACCTCTGGGAAGAGGTGTAGGGGCAGAGGTGTCATGTTAATAGCCGAATACCGTATAAACAAACCGCTGTCGACCAAAGTCAAATATTTACATTATAATCCAGTTAAATCGAAGCGCAAGGCACCCGATGTAGCTAGATTTCGAAATGAGCGAGTTCGATGTATCAGTGCACAACTCCACATGTCTCTTTTGTATCTATTAACATTATTTTGGAAGGGACCGGCGCCTAAACTTACATGTAATCGGGATTTCTATATAGGCCCAAGATGCAGGATTCTACTGAAACTCAAACTGTTAAGAAAATATAGCTGACAAAGATTCAGAATAAGCCCATAAATCTGTTTAAAAACTAATATAACATCTAGTATCTACTATCTAAGTTTCGGAAAGCTTCGCCATGCTATTTCTGGTGACTCATAGGGCTATATGCATGCTTTTGAATTAAATTTAGTTCTAACGTGCAGGCCTGTGGTTTGTAATTATTTTTATAAATATATTATGAATACTAAGTTTACAGACGATGGACGATATGTCTGAAACGACAGAAGTGCGACCGAGTGGGGCTAGGATGACCAGGTGTCCCGGATTGGCCGGGACAGTCCCGGAATCGAATAAAATGTCCCACGTCCCAGACAGGTCCTTTCCGGGACAATTAATGAGACGTCCCGGAATTGGTTTTTCCATAATTAAGTAACTATAATTTTGCTATTTTATTTTGCAACCATCAGAACTTAATATAGGCCTAACAGCCAACAAATTTAGGCTACAGCGCCACTGTATCTTTTGTAAATTTTGTATGCATACACTATAGGCCTATAGGTAAATTTATTTATGTAAATTCTATTCATTTGGTTGACGATGATTGGCTCCTTTTGAGCGGGTGCTTATGATATAGTAATAATTTTATGGTTAATATTAATGTATTAGTGTGTATTACCATAACTTGGTTTTAAAGTGGTTTAGAAGGAATATTAGAAGGAATGACAAAGCTTTGTTCGTTTACAGCTTAGAAACAGGGCCTCCGAGAGAGGGCAGGGGGCAAATGCACAGGGGCCCGGCGGTCTGGAGGGGGCCCGGGCCGATGATGAATATGCACAATTAACAATAATACCAATAATAACACTAAAGAAAGGGAGCCCGGCGAGTAAAAGAGGGGCCCGGACCTGAGGACATCAAAAGCATCAAAATGAACAGTGTGAAGTTGTGAACAGGGGCGTCATTTGGGGAGAGGCAGGCGGGCCCCCAAGCAAAATGAAGAAATAATGTATTAAATAAATAAATAAATGTGAAATGTGCAAAAAATCGCCAAAATTGTTCTAAATTTGCCCAAAAATGTCAAACAATTTCAAATTTGCCAAAATTGGTCCAAAAATTGGCCAAAGTTTGCCTGTAATTGCCCAAAATATTCCCATAATTGGCCAAAATTTGGCCAAAAAATTATCTCGCCCCAAGAAAAGTGTGAAATGACGCTACTGAGTGTGAAAAAGAGCGACAAGAAAAAAAGGCCACCACTAGTTTTCGAGAGTTGCAACATGACATCGTGTCGGTTAAATTGGGTTAAACCAATGACAAGCAAAAAAGGGTCGTCAGCAATTTTAAACAATTTTTCGGCGCCCGCCGGCCATTCTGCACAGGGGGCAGGGGCCCGGAATTTCTCTCGGCGGGCCTGCCTAGAAAGACGTCAACCAGCACGAAACGCACGTTGACGCCATTGTTCAATGGATCTGATAGTCTAATTCTGATGAGTGAATAGACTATTCAGTGCAGCCCTAATTATTATTATTATTATTATTATTATTATTATTATTATTATTATTATTATTATTATTATTATTATTATTAGGGTGACAACTTATATAGCGCTATCTTAAAGCCCAGGCAGTAGGCGAGAGGAACTTACAGAAAAGTTCCATAAGATGTACTAAAAAGGTGTGTTTTCAGTTTTTGAGGAAAACGGTCTGGGGAGATTTCTGACCTGACATCTACCGGGAGGGAATTCCACGCTATGGGATTACCCCTTGAAAGGGGTCTGTCCCCGAACTTAGCGGTCTTAGCTGGGGGAGGGGGGGGTGGGCACCACGAGTCTTATTCCTTGGTCAGATCTTAAGTTCGAACGACCTGTCCCCGACCCGGGCCTGCCTTATGCACCAGCTTAGCTAAGTAGTCTGGGCAGGTCAAGTAATAATAATAATAATTACTAAATATCATCATCATGTTCTCTGTCCTGGGACAGGTTTTACTAATAATTAAATATATAATAATAATAAATAATAATAATATAAAATAATAATTATTAATAAATATATACTAATATAGCAATATAATAATAACTCATAATCTATATCCCCTAATTCGCTTTTAGTTGTAAAGTAGTAACTAAAATTATTACATGCAAGCTGACTTGTCTGAAATAAATGCATGACATTGCTTTGTTCGTTTACAGCCTAGAAAGACGTCAACCAGCACGTTGACGCCATTGTTCGATGGATCTGATAATTCTGATGAGTGAACGTCGAGTCCTTTGATACAATAACGCTGCATCAAATCAATATCAAAACGTGGATACTGGAATACTGTAGTCGGTCATTAGCTCCAGCAGGAGGATTGAGATGTGAAACTGTACAAGGAATTTGAGAAATTGGAATATCGCTTAAACTAAACTAATTATTGATTACATAGAAACATGTTTAAAAGATTCTATACATGGCGATCGATGTCTGCTTCATTCAAGAAATATGCTATTTGAAACATTAATTTCTGACACTGGAGAGTTTAAATTGATGGTTTTTAATGGAGCAGAACAGGCACAGCTAGAGATCGATTATAATCTCAGTAATTAAACGATATAGGCCCTAGGTCCGGTATGAATGCCAGTCGCCATATTTGGAAATGGCCGGTGCAATATAAAGTATTACATTGCTCCAAACGACATTGTTGTAATGTGAGAAATAAATTGATTGATTGATTGACATTGTTTACGAAAAATGTGCATTTCATGATTTATTGTTTCTCTCTTATTGTATTATGTGGTGCTGCGTCTGCTGCCATCTGGCGAATGTCCAATACTGCACTGACTGGACTTGCATTCGTCAGATGGCAACAGCCACCTCATCCCACGCTTAATTCATCGCGGTGTACCGCTTGAGCTGCTAAAAAACTTGACTTATGCATATGTTGCATGACAGAGATTTATATATATATTAATTTTTTAGTATATGTGACTATCTGCATGATTTTCTTTGCCACGCACTGGCTCGATCGATCACTGCCTGTTGAGTTGATAAAATTAATATCGATAATCCATGCATGGGATTGAACATGTTACTTCTGTGCCGGACAAAATGTCCGCGGACAAAATGTCATAGACAAAATGTCATGGGGACAAAATGTCAGCGAACAAAATGTCACGGTTTAGGGTTAGGGTGGCATTTTGTCCGCTGACAATTTGTCCCCATGACATTTTGTCCGCTGACATTTTGTCCGCTGACATTTTGTCCTAGCAGGCTAACACCGTTACTTCTAGTAGACCCCTATATATGCTATAGGCCTAGCTAGGCTATTTAATTAGACTATACCTATAGGCATATATATAGGCCATGCAGGTCCATTTAACGACGAAATTGAGGTCGCACAGACGTCGCAACTACGTCTGAGACAGACGTCGTATCAGGACGTCGTCAGGCCGTCTTCTGGAGTTCACGTTTCTACGTCTGCACGACGTCCGCGCGAGACGTCGGCGGGCCGAGTTCACGACGTCGTGAGGCGGTCGCCAAGACGTCGTTTTCTTTGCAGGGATCCTATTCTTAATCTATATAAATGATATTCACGAATCATCAGATCAATATAAATTTATCCTTTATGCTGACGATACTAACTTATACATCTCAAATAAAGATCCCAAAGTCCTCATAGACGTCGCATCTAGAGAATTACCAAATGTACTCCAATGGTTTCAGCAAAATAAACTTTCTGTCAATGTAAGTAAAACTCATTTTATATTATTCCACAAAAAACGATCAGCTCAATTCTACATACCCGATACCATCACAGCTGGAAACCTTAGCATCACTCGTACGGACCACACTAAGTTTCTCGGTATAATAATACAACAGCACCTAAATTGGGACAAACAAAAATATAGGAATTTTAGCCAGAATAAAATCATCACTTCCCTCTCTTCACCTAGTCTTGCTATACAAATCTCTCATATTACCATATCTGACCTATTGCAATCTGTCCTGGGGAAATTGCTCTAACACAAACATAAATAATCTATTTCTCCTCCAAAAAAAGGTGATAAGGATTATTTCCCATTCCCCCTTCCTCGCACATACTGATCCCCTTTTCAAACACCTAAACCTATTAAAAATCCACGACATTCAGGTTGTTCAGGTAGCTACCTTCATGTTTAAAATAAAGAATATGCTTCTTCCTGCCCACTTTCAAACATATTTTAACCTCTGCTCTGATATCCACTGCATTATACTGAAGCACTACTGACAACTTCTTTGTTAATACTAGAAATACGTCAATACATGAAAAATGTGTTAGATTCTCTGGCCCCAAAGTTTGGAATTCTCTATCTAATGAAACTAAGAAAATTAAATCCCTCCATAAATTTAAAGAAACTATTTCAAGTTCATTAATCTCAAAATATATGTCACCTTGATTCTGCGAAAAAATTAGCTTAAATATGTATATGTATTCGCACTTTGCACGCTGCACCCTCACTTTGCACCATATGTTAAAATTTGTTTCCGGTTGCTACTTGCTTTCTGTATTTATAAACATAGTACTCAGTCAATTGGAACATGTCCATAGCTAGTATAGTTTTTACTGGTTCACCGGGAAAGCAGGCCTTGAACAGAGAATATTTCTCTTCTCCTGCTTCTCCTTTAGTTTCCAAATTATTTAAATGTCAACATTTTTCAAATATTACTATTATGATGTTATTATTACTACTACGATCTTTACATGTAATCATTGTGATGATGTTATTATGCACTTATTTGGAAAATAATAAACTAATTTTGATTTTGATTTGACCTGAAGACTTGAGGAGATAATGCGGGAATTATAGGAAATGAGGAATCAGATTTTATTGTTTGAAAGTGTCCAAGACTGCGGAGGGAAGCTGGGATCGAGTTCCAAAGTTCCGGTGAGGCGTATGAGAAGGCACGGTTGCAAATTTTCAGGGATGACTGATTCAGTGGGCGTGACAGAGTGAGGTAAGATGATGAACGTGTGGGTCGATGAGGCTGAGGGGTTAATAGTGATCTAAGGTAGACAGGTTTTGATGACTGAAGTGAGCTATGTGTAAGTGTTATTATCTTATATTGGATACGTTCGCAGTTCCCAATACATTCCTATGTTCACCAACGGAAATACCGCTCCTGGAGCAAGTGCCGCCTGGGGCAGTGTGCCCTCACTGCCCCTCGCTCCGCCATTTTCTGTGCTTTGAAGGTCGTCAACCTCAAGCATGCTGGCTACTTCAGCAACTGTGTGACGCCTAAGAAAATTCTGTTAAATTTCGTGATACAGATATTGTGATGCAGTGACAAGTATGTGTAAGTAAGTAGCAAGGATGCACAACGTGGTACATGCAGCAGTGGCGGCTCCACTTGGGGGTCCGGATGCCCGTGTCTCCTATTGAATGCCTGGTCCCCAGTGGCCCCTGTTGGGGCCCTATACTTATTACATCCTATCAACAAATGGTTGGCCCCATACTTAGAACGAACTTGCCACCCCAAAACCCAGTGGCGGCTCCACTGGGGGGGGGGCAGGGGGCCCGTGCCCCTCTACTGAGTGCCTGGCCTCCCAGTGGCCCCTATTGAGACCATATACTTAATACTACATATACCTAACAACAAATGGTTCCTCCCATGATTAGAAGTTGACACCACAACGGCCCCCCACTTGCCAAATCCTGGAACCGCCACTGCCAACATCCCCCACTTGCCAAATCCTGGAGCCGCCACTGGCACATAGTCTAGTCTAAAACTAGGTAGGTATGTGGATGAGTATAAAATAAAAATTCAGTCGTCACATTTGCAGAAAACATGCACAAAATTATGTGTTAACTGCACTCTTTACGTTATATTTACAGGTACCATGTGGCGCATGGCGTCCTTTTTTAATTAAGGACAGTACATAAACTTGCCATACATCAAAATTGACAAACTCCCAGGCATAATGCTTGACTACAGTAGCAAGTCGGATATATTTGCAGACTATTTATCACAAAAGTGTTAAGAAAATATGCACAAAGCTTTTTTAACTTATTTTTGATGTTGAGCCATTAAAAATTCAGCAAATTTTGAATAACTTCACAAATCATCATTAATTAAACACATAAAAACAAGCATGATGCCAAATTTTTCGGCTCAGACCATTAAAACAATATCATGGGAGTGTACAGGGTCGCTTAAGATTGCATGATACTTAAAGATGTTATGATAGCACTTGGTCATACAAAGTGTCCTTTAAAAAGGACGCCATGCGCTAATGGGTTAAGAGCGAGGAGATTAGATGACATCCAAGCAGAGATTGATGAGAATCGATCCAGATTCAAGCTCAATAATAGAAGCATTAAATGAAAGAGGTGAGAAGGAAAGGAATAGCTGTGTCATCGGCATAGAGTTGGTGATTTAAATTAAGGGAATTAATTAAAGATGAGAGCTAGAGCTGGGTCGATTACGATTATTTTTTCCGATTACGATTACGATTATTTTCGATTATTTTTCACGATTACGATTTCGATTACGATTACGGTTTTTTAAATAATCGCGATTTCGATTTCGATTATTTCACAGTACCTTTAGAAACTGGCTTTCCCGCCATATTTTACAGTATTCGGCAATCCTCTGTGTATCGATGTTCAGTTGGTCTTCAACAGGGATATTTCTACACCCCTAACACCCCAACACCCCCAATTTGAGGTCGACACCCCCTAAAATTTGGTGATGTGACAATGATATGCATACAGAATGCATATTTATTTATTTATTTATTTATTGACAATTTATATAGCGCAGTAGACAAGGCTAAGGCCTACAACAAGAGCGCTTAACACAGTTCATATCCAATATTAAATAAATGTGTCTTCAAATTTCTAATGAAAAGTCCAGCTGAGACTGCCCCAGTCACATTGTCTGGAAGAGAGTTCCACAGGGCGGGATTCTCCCGCGCGAATGATCTTTCCCCAAACTTAGGGGTCTTGGACGGGGGAGGGACCAACAACTGCACTCTCCGACTGGACCTAAGAACCGATCTCCTCTCGATCACAGTCGATCTTCGTACAAGCACAGTTAGATAATCAGGACAGAGTGGAACGTGTAAAGCCCGAAACGTAAGCCAACAGCGCTTGTAGACAATGCGCTGTGGAACACGGATCCAGTGGAGTCGATCTCTAAGGAGAGGAGCGATTAGCCCTGAACACCCCCAAACAGGCCCATTCAGAGGGGGGCTAGGATGGCCATTCGGCCCGGGCCTCCATCATTTTGGGGGCCTCCCTTTGTTTCCTTGTCTAGAATTCTGGGAGAGCTAGAAAGCTAGATATAGCTACTACTAGAAGGGGCCTCAAAATTTGGTGATGACCTTTTTGCTTGTTGATAATTTTGTGATTTTGGGAGAGCTAGGAAGGTATTCTGCGGTCCTCAAAATTGGTGATTACCTTTTTTCGCTTGTCAACATTTTAATTGTTGGGAAGGCTAGGAGAGGCCTCGAAATTCCAACTGGCCTGGACCTCCTTCAGCCTCTGAAGAGGCCTGCCCCCAAATGGAGAAATAGACCCCACAACTTTATTCTCGGATGACTTTTTTTGCTTGTCAGACTTTTTGTGAGTCTCTATAACGTTTTTTTGCTTGTCAGCCTTTTTCGGTAGAGACTTCCAAATTTCGACACTCCCAGATTTTCCCGACACCCCAAATTCACAATCCTACAATCCTAGAAATAAACACACCCCAGATTTTCCCGACACCCCACCCCAATTCACAATCCTAGAAATAACCCTGGTCTTCAAGTCTTCAATCTCCTTAAAGGATCGAGCCTGGGTGGCAAGGCCGATATCGTCAGCGTATCCAAACTTCCTACTAATGGTACCAGGTAGGCCTAAGTCGTTTGTAGGCCTATAGGCCTACAAATTGAATAACGTGGGGGCTAGAACTGGACCCTATGGTAGACCGTTTCGTCGACGTCTCCAGGAGCTGACATCTCCCAAGTGAACTCAGAACCGTCTGTCAGAGATGAGTAATTCCACAAGTTGACAGAACCAGGGTGGCAAGTTGAGCGAGAGTTTGTACATTAAACCCACCTGACACACCGTATCGAAAGCTGCTGTCAAACCCAGAAAGATGGTACCTGTCTTTAGACGCTGTTGAATCCATTTTCAATGAAAATCTGATAATCAACGGTAAATTGATCTTTCTTTGAATCGGAAATATTGTATAATATCACTTACGGGAATAATCGAAAAATAATCGCGATTTCGATTATTTTTTCGACGATTATCGATTATTTCGATTTATTTAATAATCGTGTCGATTACGATTACGATTTTTTCAAAAATCGCGATTTCGATTTCGATTTCGATTAATCGACCCACCCCTAATGAGAGCGGTACGTGTGGTGTAAAGGCTGAACAGTACAGGCCCAAGAACAGATCCTTGAGGCACTCCAAAATCTACAGTATGAGATAGAGAAATAAGAATAAGAAGATCCTGCAGGTACTAGGTAGAGAGTCGTCCCGATCGTGTTGTAAATGTCAATTAATTTTAGTTGTCAACGTGTAAGACATAATTCCAAGACCCGTTTTTCATTTTCTAAGCTCCTAAGGTGTTAATAAAATGGAAATCGAAATGTTGAAGACTAGATAACCGCTATTGAGATTCAGACTGATGCACCTCGAGCCCTCGACTCGAGGGTTCGAGGTGCAGAAACTGCACTGTCGACGAAGTCCATCTGACTGAACAAAGTAGGCCTAGCTATGCATGCCTACTGTAATTGTAAATGTTCGGTTTTCATAGCGCACAAATAGTTTACTAATCAACTTGATCATCCAACCACCTCCTACTCGACCACAAGACAGTTCTGTTGCTGACCCAAACCCATGGGTCAGCTCTCTACCTGCAGGATCTTCTTATTCACCGCAGAGCCGTAACTAGGTGGGGGCAATCCAGGGTTATTTCTAGGATTGTGAATTTGGGGGCGGGTGTCGGGAAAATTTGGGGTGTGCGGTTATTTCTATGATTGTATATATACGAATGTGAATCTGGGAGGTGTCGGGAAAATCTGGGGGTGTCGGAAATTTGAAGTCTCTACCGAAAAGGCTGACAAGCAAAAAACGTTATCAAGTCTAGCTCAAATAAGATTGACAAGCAAAAAAGGTCATCCGAGAATAAAAGTTGAGGGGTACTTCTCCATTGGGGGGGGGAGGTGTTCAGGTCTATTTAGTGTGCATTTTTATGTATACCATTGTCACATAGGCGGGGGTGTTGGAAGTGTTAGGAGGTGTAAAAATATCCCTGAGGCAAGCTGTCCCGGGCGCCGTCCTGGAAGGGGGCGCCAGAATCCATGCCTTGATTTTATTCACGACAGTGGCGTAGCGAGGCAAAGTGCAGCCCGGGGCGAGAAAAAAGTGCCGCCCTCAATTCTCCAAAAAAGTCTGACAAGCAAAAATGTTATCAACTCTCCTCCAAAAAGTCTCTGACAATCAAAAAACCGTTATCAACTCCAAAAAGTCTCTGAGAAGCAAAAAATCTAAGAAATCTCGAAAGTGCCGCCCCTAGAGCAAGTGCCGCCTGGGGCGCTTCACCCCCTCTGTCCCCTCGCTACGCCACTGATTCACGAGAGTTTTACAGCTGAGAAGTCAAAAACGCCCGCTGAAGGCATTGCCAGTATGTATGACAAGCAAACATTAGCGTCGCCACGGGGGGCAAATGGGGCAACTGCCCCCTCCCCACCACCTGACCCCAGACCACCTATCAGATTTGCACAAATCCGGTGAGAAAGTTTTTTGTGGAGGAGTGTGTGGGGTGTTTGTAAAGAATCTGACACACCAGCCCCCTTTTGCCCCCACCCCAACCCAAAATTCCTGGTGACGCCACTGCAAGCAAAAAGGTCATCACTGCTAACTACTGTACTTTATTTACTCCTTTACTCATCAAGAAAAAAAGGTCACCAGTTTTCAAACTATATTGGGGGTGAACAATTTATACCTTGCCCCAGAGGCCAAATACTTTAGCTACGGCTCTGATTCACTGAGTATAAGACCCACTCCAAACTTTTCAACCTTCAGTGGAGATGTTCTGAAATAATATTGGGGGAGGGCACTCAGTTAATTGAACAATGTTGTTAATTTTTCACCTGTGAAAAACATCAAAACTTTCAGTTTTGATGACGGGTAAATAAAATGTCACACACACAAACAGATAAGCCTACCCATAGTATTCTCATTTGGATCTAGCATTTTATGATCGTTTGAATTTGCAAACAAGGCCAAATGCAATTGGACGTAAGACACAAGAAATGACTTATTAGCAACGGTATGAACAATTTATTTTCAATTTTAAAGCCATTATTCAACAACAAAATAAATAACACAATCCCAATTAATTAACCAAATGTCAAATACAACAAACTGTAAAGCAAACAAATATTGCTATTCATTTATTAATAGTTGACAGCTAAAAATATGCAATAACTGACGGACACTTGTGTACATTATTATTATTAAACAACAATGCTAATGATGGCTACTAATAATTGCTTTTAGATTACATCAAAAAATACTTTTTTAATGAATCTGTACACTTCTCTAAGCTGACCAGCTGCATGAAATGCGGGTCATCAGTGTCTTATATTTATTAATGTTCAATAAAATTTTCAAGTTTATCAGAAAAAGTCTGTCGGAAGTATCACGCTTTTTTTGACTGCTTTCATTTTCCGACGAAGAACTGCATCTGAATGAATCCACAAGAACAGAAATTACTCAAATACAAATAAGTAGGTTATTTTTTTAGCATTGTTACTCCAGTGTTGCATACAGGCTGGATGGGGTGGGTGGGTGAATTCTCCCCCAAATCTTAGATTTGCCCCTAAAATTAGCAATAATTTACGAGTAAAAAGTTAATAACGGTAACGTTAAGAGACATCATCATCACCACTACTACCATCATCATCATCATCATCATCATCATCATCATCACCATCATCATCATCATCATCATCACGATTATGATCATGATAATCATCATCATCATCATCATCATCAAACTTCTATAGTGTCAGCTTAGTAATAGTAATGCCTTGCCACCAGTCAATGGTCGCTCCTGCCAGTTATGCAAGAAATGAAGACATAGGATAACACATAAGACCCCAAGAACACTTACTGCATGTTTATAAATACCCTGTAGGCTCGACCGCCTGTTACTGTCGTCGACGCGATCCAACAGTCGTCCGTGGCTGTCCCGTCTACCAGGTTCCTACATGGCATCAAATGACAATCTGAACAGCTTTTTTAAATAACGGAAATCAGTTGCAATGCTCCTATTGCAATGCAGTCATGCACTCAGGAATTCAGAGTTCAACAAGCCAAAGAAAGCAGTGCAGGGCGGAGACTGCTCCCAGAGTAATAATGGGGGAGGGGGGAAGGGTTGTGTGGCTCCCACTTGATCAGCATTTGCCTTGTACTTGCGTTTAGTAACATTTACCCAGTGATGGGCAAAAGTTAACTAAAAATTAGTTAACTTTTAGTTAAACTACATTTTTTTAGTTGCATCAAAAGTTAAACTGGTTGGGTAAAAGTTTAGTTAAGGCATTAGTTCGTCGCTTCCAAAATTTTTAAAGTTAACTGGCTAATAGTTAAACTTGAGTTATTCAGAATCTATGCCACTTTCAGCACAGGCTAAGTTGTCGCGTAGGCTCTACTTTTTCATGTCAACCGCCATTAATTACCTGTTTCAATTATGAATTATTATTATTATTACCGTTATTATGATTATTATTATTGTATTTATTGTTAAAATTGTGCTATATGAAATTATAATTGTAAATTATGTTAAGTAGATTGCAGCTTGTAGCCTAGTTTTAACAAAGCTCAGTAGCTCATGTCAAAGTGAAAAAGTTAATGTTATAAGTTAAACTGCTTTTAATTAGTTATCAGTTAAAGTTAAACTACTACAGTGAAAAGTTAGTTACTTAAAAAGTTAAACTGCTTAATTGCTAAAAAAGTTTAGTTAAAGTTTAACTTTAAAAAAATTAGTTAGTGCCCATCACTGCATTTACCGTAAGACCATCACTGGACAAATGAATGCATACGATCCAAACCGCTAAGTGTTAAAACTCAGCTGACATAAGCAGTGGCGTCAATCCCGTAAGGGTCCTTGGGTCTGGACCCTCACAAAAATGTGGTTGCGAGCAGTGGCGTAGCGTGCACTTTTGCCGCCTCTGACTCATGGCTAATCCGCCATGATTAGCCATGAATTCTCTTATCTCTCATTTGGCAAGTTTTGGCAAAGTTTTTCATTTGGCTGATGTTCAATTTTCAAAAATAAGTACCGGTACTCGTATCACTAGACGTCCTAGCAACATATCTTTCTCTTTTAAAATCCTTAGGATCTTTTAGGATCTAAATTTACAAAAAACAATACCAAGAACTGTACATACAGCGACTATTACAGCTCCGACACTTTGCGTACTGGAACGGCGCAAGGGACCACCGTCAAGAAGATCTTCAAAGTTATTGACAGAAGCCTCAGAAACAAGGATGTGTGGATTTCCAGGTTGTGGAGGTTGAAGAAGACTGGCTCTTCTTTCATTCACCAATCTGCTTAAGACTGCCTGCTCTTCCTAAGAAAAGAAGGTGCAAATATTGCAGAGAGCTACTATAGCACCATGAATTCAGTCTAAACAAAAAGGAGGTAACAGTGGAAATAATAAATGGATTCAAAAGTTATCTAGGAGAACTTGGTTACGTCAAATGTTGATGGTAATTTTAGTGGTTTTCACACAGGTTAATGCCTCCCAAAACCACTTGAAATCACGTTCTTAATATTTACTACTACTACTACTACTACTACTACTACTACTACTACTACTACTACTACTACTACTACTACTACTACTACTACTGTACTACTACTACTACTACTACTACTACTACTACTACTACTACTACTACCACTACTACTACTACTACTACTATCAGTATGATTGTAAAATATATAAGTGCAATTGAGAAATTAGCACACCTGCAGACTACTGTAAATAGGAAAAGCCATTTTGAAAGCCACAGACTAAGAATAAATGTCACTCATCAATTCAAATTTGTACAAACCCTCTCTCAATGCCAGCTTCATTCATTCACTTTTACATTTACTATAATTTAATAAACTCTCATTAACTTCCATTGTCAAATTGACTAATTCAGTTAACATGAAAATTCTAAAATATCATAACTTTAAATAGTTAAATTTGATGCCTTTATGCCGAACTTAAAATGAAGCAAAGACCATTGAGATAAAATCACCGTTCCTAAGCCTTGGTAACTGGAATGCCTGCGATAATTTCGCTGTCCCTAAAGACTCCAAGAATTCATTGGTTTGTAGCTCAGGAGAACTGGGAACTAAAATATGACAAAATTAGTTTCAAAAAGCCACTGTAGCTAATGCACATACAAAGCACATTCTCATTTAAATGGAACATTACAGAGATCAACACAGACTTAAAGTTTGAATTGGCCTGTCTTTCATTCTGAAGAAAAGCAATCTGCATTATATCCTAAATCTGACTTTAGGTCAGATGCCCTTGCATCAACAGCAACATTTGGTAAAATGATCAATGCATATAATACAGAAATACACTCGACTGCATGGCCTGTACAGTATGCACAAACCAATCGTACAGTACAATATACAATAGCACAGATGCATTTATATATAACCCATGTTAGTTAAATAATCCCTAATGCTGAGTCAAACAAGACTTAATAGTCTGAGAGAACACAATGAGAGCTTCCGTATGGCACCAATCTGTAATCTCTAAATAATGTATTGCGCAAAGCAGCAGTCAGTGCACAGTAGCTGACAAACTATGCAAGCCAATGAATCAAAACAGAAATTATATGAAGTCGTACGTTTATATTTTGAACGACCGCTCTCAACGATGCTAAGGTTGTATTTGTTGTGCGGACGAGGTGGTTCGTAAACAACATATCTCATGTCAGTTGATAAACGTCTATCAACAAATGGTATTTTCTTTACCAGTAATGTTATTCAAAGAAATTGTCAAATCCAACAAAAATTCATCAATGAAAGTACAGCATAATATGTCTTTATTAAAACAATAACTCTCTATGCTTATGACGATGGTGATGATGATGATGATGACAATGATGATGACAATGAGCATTAGCTGTCCAATTGGCTTTTGCCAACGAGGATGAGATGAATTACATGGTTTTCTGTTGCCTTCTCCATAGGCAAAATTTTAGGAGCTAACAACTTGTCCAAGGTCATTACTCAGTGACTAGGGTCACATTCAAACCCAATACCCTCTGATTGCATAGCAAGAATCCTACCACTACCCCCAACCGTACAGATGGACACTGAATTTTGAGAACTATGAAGGTTTAAAAGTCTCAAATTACCTTCGAATTTCCAAAGCTTCTTCATCCGGAATTTCACTTATCATCTTGTCGAGCCGTTCCTTTTTTATGCTACCCAGCATTTGATTCAAGATAACCATCAATTCGCTGAACTGTTAAAGGAATGCAATCTTAAAAGTAAACTTTGAATCAGTTTGGCTTCAAAAGCATAACAAAAGATATGCTAAAGCTGTAACATTTCTAGCAAGATGGCAAAAATTTCACAGCTATACCTTAAGATCATAGGCTCAGAACAGTCAACAAGTTTAATCTATAGAATTAATAAAACTTCAATTACATCACACTAAAATAACAAAACATAGCAACATAGTCAGACCTGGCAAGCATCAAACTTCTCAAATTTTGATAATACTATGCAAAGTTGACAGGAATTTAATATATAACTGTGGCCTAGCTGTGGATTAGGGAAAGCAAATTAATGCTTCCTGTCACAATAAGACAAGTGAGACAGCAAAAGAAGTGACATCAAAATTGAGTTTGACTGTAGAAAATGAAACATAGCCTTAAAAACAAAATAGATAAATTGTCAGTGCAAATAGATCTAAAGACAGGTAAAAGAACATAAATGAATTCAGAATTCTTCATTGAAAAATTTCATAAACTGTATAATCTCTTGCACTAAGCATCATACAGTTGTATATTATGTTGTCATTAACCCCTTAATCGTGTATTTAACTGTAACTCAATGTAAAATGGACGGATATATCCGGAATCCCCAGTTAAGGGGTTAAGGCTAAATTTTATCAGTATTAGTAATACAGTGCCTCTAGCCACAATTGAAATCTAATACAACTCCATTTCCTCCAGTCTATCACCCAGATAATCCCTGATAAGTGCACCGTTAATTAACATCCATCTTGAATCTATTTTTAACCACCGTGCTAGAGCGAAGTCGTACCTGATCAATGCTGAGTCCAGGATCGACCGAGTGTGGGATGAGCGAAGGCATTATTTTAGTAGCAAGCAAATTATGTGTCAAACCAAACTGCTTATCGCTCAAAAGATGCTTGTATATCCCTGAAATATTTAGGCAGAACAAATGGATTAATTTACATTTCAACTCAAACAAAATGTCCACAACTGAATTAAATATGGACATAATATAAAAAAATCACAACAATACTGTAAAAATTCAACACGACAAATTTCAGTGAAAACACAGCTGCTCAGTAAAAATAAAACTAAAGCAAAAAACTTGAACAATTCTTTGCAGATCTGGTGGAATTTTGTTCAATGTTGAACAAAATCAATTACCTATAACTGACATTATGATCTCGGGATCAGAACACTGAATTTCAGTCAAGAAAGGCAGAACTTCCTCAACTATGATCATTTTATCCAGACAGCCGAGGAGACGGTCGATGCAGGAAAGCGCGTTCTGCCGTGTCTAAAGTAAATCAAAGAGCATTTAAAAGCACAATTATATTGGGCAAGAATTTCGTTGACATTTCAATAATTATATTCTGTCCAATCTGTTTCCATAACCATAGAGAATTCCACCAAATTTTAATTCTTTTGCTAATACCAAAAATGGCATGTTTTCTGCAGAATTTCTTTACACTCTCATATCTTTCCAAAACAAACACACATACGTACACACACATATATGCACTCATATTGTACACATACAGAGAAGAGAGGGAAAGAGGATGGAAATGATGAGAGAGAGAGAGAGAGAGAGAGAGAGAGAGAGAGAGAGAGAGAGAGAGAGAGAGGAGAGAGAGGAGAGAGGATGAGAGGGAGAGAGAGAGATACGATACACAAAATATAATCCTAGATTTTCTGCATTCAAACTACCATAACCTTGACATTTGTTGATTTTTGAAAGAGAGCTTTGGCTTTTGGCAGTACAAGTATCCTCATTGATTGATCATCAAGATGTCTTCGGATGTTACTGAAAACGTTGATGGCTGCTTCCTATTTAAGCACCAAAACCCTCAACTTCAAACAAAGCAATCGCATTAAAAACATGCTTTAAAAAGTGATTACCGTAACACTTATGCAGTCATTAAAGTCAAATAAGAAGGAAGCAACGCAATTTAACCAAAAGCCATTCAGAAATCATTTGGTAACATATGAAAATTATTCACTCACAAAATGTGCTATATATCAAGCATTGAATAAAAGAATACAGGAAGCAAATACTATATTTAGAAATATAAGATATCAGCAAATGAAATCGAAGTGCCATCAAAAAGGTTTTCTTTTGACAATATCTGAAAGCATAAAATGAGATTTAGTAGCATAATTAATGTTAATTAAGGCTCATTAATCATAGAATCATAGAATTAATATCAACACTTAATGAGAGACATAATATTTTGTTAGGAAGATTGAAAGTGGTTCCAACACAGGCTTGATCCAATAATGATGATGATGATGACGATGATGATGACGACGACGACGATGATGATGATGATGATGATGATAATAATAATAATAATAATAATAATAATAATAATAATAATAATAATAATAATATATAATTATAAAAGTAACAATTGCCGGGTTTTAAGTAGTTTAGTAGGTTCTCTCCTGCCACACATGCAGTACTCCCTCTATTCCAATTTCTGTTTGTGAAGTCTGCTACAGCTGTTGTCTTTGAGTCATATCTATAAGAGATAAATTCATTTTGCAGTACACAATGCCAAACCAAATCACATATTCAATTTCAGTTCTTTATCATTTTTTTGGTAAAAAATATGTATAAATTAATCTTTCAGTAACAGGGCCTATCATTAAAAGCCTAAGTGACTATTCCTTTGAACTTAGGCTATTGGAAATATTTAAAACCTAATTGAAGTGTATCATATTATATCAGTGATGGGCACAAGTTTTTATCCGAGGGCCGCAAAAGTGTGTCTGTGAAGAAAGCCGAGGGCCGCACAAATTTTTTTTCGACATTTAGAATTAGGCCTACATTTTTTAAGTCGTCTCAAAACGACTTTACCATAACGTTTTATATAAGCCTACTGGGCTGTAGGGCCCAAATAATTATTATTATAAAATATACTTGAATGTACAATATTAGAATGTAGATCAAGAAACTCACAAGTATATAAGTTAAAAACAAAGTGTCATGAATAGGTCATCATGTAATGGTAATAAATAAGAACATTTTTATTTAGACTCTAAGTGGTTTTCATGACACCAGACCAGTGCACTGTATGCTGTCGTAACGTGGACAGTAACTGTTGATACTTGCGCGTATCTGACATACCAAGTGGTCTTGAGTGAGTCTATTTCTAAGTTTGTTCTTTACAAAATTTACTCGTGAGAACAACTGTTCACAGCAATAAGTACTCCCAACCATACAAAGCAGTTTGTTTGCTGCCATCTTAAGTGTGGGATAGGAGTACTGATTAACGGTTGCCAAAATTCAGCTGGAATAAGTTTATCATGTGATTGTGCAAGTTCATCATCAATTTTAATCTCCAGTAGTTCTAACGATTGCTAGACTAATGTCATTCACGATGGCCTCACTAAGGTCATTCGGATCAAACGTGAATAGATTCCTGAAGAAGTGTAGGGGCCTATGTGCAGTTTTTATGTTAGAACAACCATTAAACCTTCCTTCAAACTCCTCCAACAAAATGTCTAACTCAGCAACAAAATCACAGTTTTCTGGATAATTTTCCTCTCCCTGCATTATTTCTCTGAGACAAGGGAAATTTGTCCAGTTCATGACGGGTAACTGTGCTTTAAAAATGTAAGTTTACTTTTAAAACCATAACCATATCTGGCAGATATTTACTATGGCCTTGGAGTTTCAAATTCAAGTCATTGAGAATGTTTTGTGATATCTGTCATTGAGAAAGCTTCGCTAACCAAATGCAATCACACAACACCTCATGCTCTCTATTATTGTCATGCAAAAATGCAAGAATTTCAGTTTTCAAACTAAAGAATCTTTGAAGCACATTTTGTGACAGCCGCCTTATTTGATTGTGATAAGTGAGGTCAAGAATATCTTTCCAAGTCGGGGGCCGCACAAAAGGGCTTGCACATTAATGCAATATCTTTCCAAGTCGGGGGGCCGCACAAAAGGGCTTCGAGGGCCGCATGTGGCCCGCGGGCCGCACTTTGCCCATCCCTGTATTATATCATATCATATGTAATTATAATAATTATAATTATTTACATCCATGATTCCACTCCATTTCATATTTATACTACAGTGTAGTCTGGGGGGCGGAAGATGGCAGAGTGGGTTACGTGCTGGAGCGTCAGGCTGACGGAGCAGGTTCAAGCCCTGTTAGTGCCTCCCAAGTGGCTTTCACACAGGCAGTAATGCCTTCTAAGCCACTTTAAATCATGCTAAGTTTTAAGTTTTAGTCTATAAAACAGCTACGTCTGACTTCTGTCAGTTCCTGCAGGATTGACCGAATTCAGTCGAATACTGGAAATGATACAACTAGTTGCTATAGCAACTGTAGCACAAGAACCACAAAATAAAAGCTATCATCAGGCAAGTTCAGTCATGCTCTTGCGGAAAAAGTTTCCAAATGAACTAACCTGAACTAGAATTGAACTGGATTCCAGAGTGTTGAAAATGAGAGGCAAAATGTCAGACTTCACATCTTCCTCGGTGACTTTGTTCAGGATAATATTCAGGTTCTCCAGAAGATAAATTGTTGCCTAAAGCACATAGAAACATCTGTAGGTCTCTGACGTAAAGAACTCGAATAGTAACTAGAATTCTTTCTATAAAGAAGCGTGAGATAGCTGTTGAGCATTAAGCTGACAGTAAGGGGGTATACTCCATAGGCCAACGCGGGACCGTTGGAGAACCAAAGGGTTAGTGCCTTCAGTTATACACAGCAATGGCTGAATGAGGGTGGATTGTCAGCCTTTCCCTCGCCACCTTTCCTTCCACCGAGTTAACACCCAATGTACTCATTCACAGCTGAGTCAACTACTGGAGGCGCTTGGGACAGAAACAACCGGAAAGCTTCTGCCGCGGTCGGGAGTTGAACCACAGACCTCAAGATTGGCAGACCAGTGCACTAACCACTGTTCCACTGCGCAACACTAAAGCCAACAGCGGAGTGTCACAATTATAAGATGCTAGAATGAACAGACCTGAACAGGACGAGTCATTGTAAACACTTTCTTGAATTCTGGTTGTATGATATTCTTGAAGTCTTCATCTGAAGAATTTTCAATGATGGCAATAAGAGATGGAAGAAGAAACTCGAGCATTTCCACGTGCTCCAGCTGCTCGGTCAGCATCGGAAAAATGGAACCATATCGAAGTCTCTAACACAAATCACATGAAAATAATATAAAAGCAACAAATCCATTTCAATCAAAAACGTACCCTTTCTCTACAGCCCCATTGACACAATTTTGCCATCAAGGTATGCCGACCTCTATGCACTGCACCACAAGTGCGGCATTTTGTAACAACTGCTCAGTTTTATAACTGAATTAGACATAATGTGGCATCAAAGGTATCTGTATTGACTTGACGCACTCACTTTTACAGGTAGAATTGTCTTTCTAGTTTGCACTTAACAACATAGATCTATCTGCATTTGCGCTGATTTCATTGCCACCAGCACATGTATTTTTGTAATGTTTATATTGCTCTACTGTATTTAGGATTTTCATGTTTATAATTTCAACTGTTGCCATACATCACATTTCCATGTCTGCATTATCCACCTCCATTCATGTCCTTCATGGCATTTCATTAGCATGTCTTGTTGCTTCTAAATATGACTGGTCCCTGGAATGGACCCAGTATTTAGCACCGATTCTGAGTACCATTGATCGATACTTCCCAGTATTAGAACAGAAGCTATAAAAGTGCATAACAACAATGACAGTGAAAATGACAACAACAACAGAACATCAGAGGAAGAAATACTCAAAATCAAAACAGCAAAGAAATTCAACATTGTAGAAAAACTTGTTTATTCTAGGTATGCAGTGCTTCTCTTAGTCTTATACCAATTTCACCAAGTATGTTCCACACAATATTTTAAATTCAAGATAAAATGCACAATGGCCTACCGCAGATGTTCCACTGTCTCTGAAATGATATGCATTTTCTTCCAAAAATTAGCATTCTAGATTAATTCAGTGGGTGATAACAAAGTTTAAAGGCTACTGTGTTCCTAAAGCGATATGCAATATAATGCAGCATGAATATATTGGTACACGTTATAGCAATACTACCGGAGGACATTCGGGTATAGCACGTGGCAGCTTGTTAAAGAAGTCAAACTTCTGGAGTAGATCCTTGGAGCAGACAGAATCCAACATGTACATGCACTGAACCAGAGTGTCGTCAAAGTACTTCAGCTGACGAAAACAAATAATTTCCTTTCAGATTGAAGACGACATATCTAGCATCTTTGCTTAATATCACACATGAGCACTATGGAGACTATGATCCGTAATAACTCACAATTTTCATTAATGCTTAAAAGGAAAAAGCAACGGTAGAAACGTGAATACTTTAACTAACAAACCAACATATTTCACAGAGAGAGAGAGAGAGAGAGAGAGAGAGAGAGAGAGAGAGAGAGAGAGAGAGAGAGAGAGAGAGAGAGAGAGAGAGAGAGAGAGAGAGAGAGAGAGAGAGAGAGAGAACTAAATATTTATTGGTATTCCATATAACAATACAAGTATTATACAACAGGTTTACATGATAGTCAATCTCTCGTGTTATCGCTAATATATTAATTCACAGGAATCCAAACAAATAATTTTACCTTGACGTTCCATTAATACCATGGAATCAGAATAAAGAAAAGAATCTACATTATACACCATTGCTGTATTAGAATTTACTTAAATTTCTAAAAATTATAATCCAGTAGAGCAAACTGCTAAAGAGGAAAACTAAGCAAATACTCCATTTAACTGTAGCATTCAGAACACACACAAACGTGTGAAAGAAAGTAAAAGAACAATTTAAAACACAAGGCATAATTACCAGCATAAACATCTGTGCGGTCGGTCTAGCTTTGGAATCGTTGCTGATCATGTTCTCCACATGTTCCACCAGTTGGAATGGAATTCGGTGAGACACCTCGGCAAACATTTCCGGAAGCTAAGCAGTGAAAATAATAAAATCATCATCGTCATTGTCATCATCATCGTCATCGTCATCATCACCGTCACCGTCATCGTCATCATCATCATCATCATCATCATTGGTGCATAATGCCATCTCAACAGCTTTCTGCC
Organism: Metaphire vulgaris; assembly: GCA_018105865.1. NCBI lineage: Eukaryota > Metazoa > Annelida > Clitellata > Crassiclitellata > Megascolecidae > Metaphire > Metaphire vulgaris. The sequence goes on from CM030837.1 coordinate 15,424,656, forward strand.
ATTCTTTCCTGTTCATTGCTCTGTGACTCAGATCCTGTAAACTACTTCCATGCAATGCTTCAATATCATCACAACACTCCATGTCTGGTCTTCCTTTCTTATTGGCAACCTCCACAGTTTCAAACGTTAGAGATTTGATCTTTTTGTCCTCTTTCATTCTGCATATGTGTCCAAATAGATGGAGTTTCCTTTGTTTTACTCTTTCCAGCATGGTTTGATTTGGCTGAATTCTCCTGCATAGTTAATAAAATCATGTCTCCATACAAATAAAGAAGTTGTATAAAACCGTCAAGAAGTAATTTATCGAGCAGAAATACGAACACTGACTGAATGTTGAAGAAAAAATAACAAAAGTGACCTGTTCCACTTGTTTCGCGTAGGCCGTTAAGTTGTGGCTGGCCTGAATGAGTGGTTTTCCATTGTTATAAATCGTACAAATCAGAAGACCAAGTGAGTACATATCACAGTCAGGTGTGGTGTATTTTGTTGTTCTTAGCTGAACATCAGGTGCCATGTAATCCAAATCGGGTTGGACCATTTTTGAATGCTTTGGCGTCCACGGGCTGGCAAGATAGGAGCTCTGTTAAAGAGAAAAAAGTCTTAACATTAAGACAAGGGTCTGAAGAATGCCATTGCTTTGAAGGATGAAATTTAAAAAAAAAATTATCGTAAAAATTATTGTAAAAATTATAGGTAGGCTGTTCTAAATCAAAACTAAAGTGCTGTAAATAGGTTAACATATCTTAACTATTTCTTGTCATTAACAGCAGTCACAGCAGTCAAAATGAAACCAACTTTCCAACAATACATCATATATATATACACATACAAACATACATACATACATACATACATACATACACACATAAATACGTACGTACGTACATGCAAATTGAATAATTCACAGAGATTTACAGACACTTTCTTGCAATTTTCACACATTTATCTTTCGTATTTTCCTCACATAACTTCTGTTCATTATAACTACCGGTGCTAGTGATTTAATCAAGTTAGGGTTTTCTATTAGAAGATACCAGTCATTAAGAGAAATTTGATATTCAAATTTTCAATACTAATTACCTCGATTAGCCTTAGGCAAAATCTAGAAGAACAGATGCCATTTTTTTAGCATTAGCCATATTTCCATAATACATTTTTTAGTGAAATTCCATAAAAAAGAACAGATCTACACTGCCAATCATCTATGTCTGTGATCCATTAATACTGCCAAAAAATAAATGCAAAAAGTAGGCTATCGCACATTATTACAAAATTGATGACACAAAACACAGCTACTAGAACACGCAATCCACACTGACGAAACATCAAAGTCCTTTTCAGTACACAGTTAAAGACGAGTTTACGAGGAGGAATCAAGAGATTAAAGGTCTGTAAAGTAGGAATTTCTAAGCTAATTGCATTACCTTCATAGTACCATTATCTGGACATTCTGCAAAACCAAATCCGGCCAACTTCCACATCCCACGCTTAGTTATAATGATACTTTGTGGGCAAACATTCATATGCACAATGTGTTCTGTGGCATGAAGATAGGACAAAGCCTCTGTTATCTGCTCAATGCAAAAACAAACGATAGCAGAGAAATGTAAATAAGAAGTGTCAAATTAGGCTACATTTTCTGATTTAGTTATTGTACTCAAAGGCAAGAAAGTAAGCAAACAAGTAAGTAAAGTCTCGTAAATTTATATAGCGCTTGGAAAGCAGTACAGTAGTAGCTGCTTATTCTTATGCACCTAATCTTTCTTGAACTAGCTATAGACAAGGTGGGTTGTCAGCTGGGTAAAGTTCAGTGTATCCATTAGGCAGCGGGTCAGGTAGTTGTAGCTATGGAGGAAATGACTTTTGGAATAGGAAGGTTTTAAGTTTAGACCAGACATGGGTCAATTACGTTTTAAGCAATTACAATTACATTACAATTATACGGATTTTTGTCAATTGCAATTACAATTACAATTACAGCCAATTACATTGAGACCAATTACAATTACAATTACAAACGTCTCAATTACAATTACAATTACAATTACTTTTCATTCCTCTTTCTGCTTCTTTAAAAAACTTAAGTGTCTAAAATAATTAACATAAATTAGTTCAACAAATTCATATGCTACGGCCTATTTAAAAAACCGTAACAAAGTTTCACAAACCTGCAAATGAGTCAACAAATTCGAAGTAACCTTTTTCGAGCATGACACTAATTCGCCACACAACCGGCACTTCACTTTAACATTTGCATTGGAAACAGCATTATTAAAGTCATCAGACTTTTCAGAATAATTCCATAATACTCCTGCTTGATTTACGCTCATCTTTACTGGCATTAAACTTTCATTCACAAAAAGCGCAGCCGCAGAACACAGGAAGTAGACAAATGATAAGCTGGTTCCCTTCCAATTTGAAAGGCAGTAAGAAGTAAATAAGTAAATTTTTGCATGGCAACTGACCAGAGCAGTGAGTCCATTTACCAATAACCGTTGTGCTTTACAATTCACTAACCATCCAATGTATTCACTGCCATACATTCATAGACTGACAAAACTTTGGCTCATAGTCCCATACATGCTAATACGCTATTAGAACTTATAAAACTCACATTCCTGTAATTGGGTAAATCAATTACAATAGCTCAATTACAATTACAATTACACAAATGGCAATTACAATTACAATTACATGTAATTGAACTTTCCACAGATCAATTACAATTACAATTACATTGGCAAAATGTAATTAATTACAATTGAATTACAATTACAATTGTAATTGACCCATGTCTGGTTTAGACCTAAAGGCAGATGAAATTTGTAACATAACAGGAACATAACAAGCCTGTATTGTGACACCGAATCACAAGGCCCATTGCTCAATTTTACTCAGAGGTCTCTGGCTCAGCTACATTGCTGTTACACCACTGCCCCATGCCATTCCTCTGCTCAATATCTTGTACAACTAATAATAATAATAATAATAATTATTATTATTATTATGCACTTCTATAGCACCAGTTATAATACCCAAGGGTTATCAATCGATGGTACTTGAAGTCCATCCGCAAAAGACCAGCCCACTCAAGAGATCAGTCAGAGGGAAAGAGCAAGACGGACTGTGGAGGAAAAGCCGTATGACTTTTATGATTTTTTCTACTTAGCTATAAAAAGTAGGAATTGTTAGCTAGTTGCTTCGATTTTATTAGACCCAACAGTAGGGCTTATAATTATAATTCATGGGAAGAAATATAACTTTCTAGATCATCTTCTTGTAGGCTTTCATTCCTATGCAGGATATCTTGCAAGTTAAATTCTGATAATGTTGCTGCTAAGTCTAACCCCAGTTCCACTCTGACTGATCTCTGGAATTGACCTTGCCTGACTGACCAATAAACTTCGGCTATAGCTATTTCAACGGTAGATTAAGTGCCTAAGAATAAGCAGCTAATACTGTACCTGCTTCGAAAGTGCTATAGAAATTACAGAGATTTTACTCACTTTCTTAAGCCCAAACGAAATGGGACCTGTAGACTAAAGGGGGATGGTTCTGAGGCAGTGGGACATATTGCTGCTACTCTACTCTACAGGAGTATTAAGTCATGCAGCAGAACATGGGATCAAAGTGGTCGTGATATATGGATTGATCAATAAACTAGAAAATAATTTAGCCATAAATATTCCAAACTCCATTGGGAGATGACTCTCAGATGAGATTAAGCGATATTTGAAAACAACGTCTACCATACTTACTTGAAGGATACCATATTTAATTTCAATTTCAAGCAAAGTCTGATCCTGAAAATTAAAAAGTACACAAAATTTTGAAAGTCAGTAAGTCATCAACATCTGTTAGAATTTTACTATTGAAAAGAACAGCATCGGCAACAACTATAAGGTATAATAATAATAATAATGATGGTGATGATGATGGTGATAATAATAATAATAATAATAATAGTAATAGTAAGATTTAAAGTGAATCAGGAGGATCTGTCCTGTGTGAGAACCACACCCATCCAAATTCAGTATCCTATAGTACTGAAGTTTATTTTGAAATCATTCACACTCATAACCATTAATATCTTCTCGTCCAATTCATTCCATCTGTCCACCACTCGTGCACTAAAAAGTGCTGTTTGTATCTTCCAACCCATTTCTTAAATAGTTTCATGTTAAGGGTGGATATCGACCCCTCGACCTTCTGCTCCATCGTCCAGTGTTGTTATCACTCTGCTAACTTCCCACCCAAATGTATGACCAGCCTCAGACCAGAGCATTCAAATTAAATAGGAAGATCCTGAAACTTGGTCAAGTGAGTGCTAATGCAAATTTGGAAATGTCAAAGCCCACTACAATGGCATCAGTCACTTTTGATGGGATTTGTCCCTCACCTCAGAAATTCAAAACCCCAATTCCAAAGTATAATGTTCTGGTGGAGATAATATAAATCTAATAACTTAAATATATTGAGAACATTACAAAAGACCCTTTGCAAAATGAAATTATTAGTCACTAGCTTTAATTTTTTACTTATATTTATTATCGAAATCATAAGCTTCTGCACCAGTGGCATAGCAAGGTTTTGGGGGCCCTTGTGCAGAGCTTTGGTGGTGGGTCCCTGAAAGCTTCATTCTATTTCAAATAAAAAGCGCTGGGTATTTTTACAATATTTACACATTTCAAAGTTACTCACCTTCTATTATAAGCATACTGATTAATAATTATTAAATATTAAACCACAGACATGCAGTTATACTTTTAGGCTTTGTCAATTTAAAAAAATTACATTCTGAATATTTTGAAAGTATAAAAACTCCATTTGCCGTCAGGGGCCCTCCGACTGCCGAAGGGCCTTGTGCACTGCACAGCCTGCACAACCTACTGCTATGCCACTGTCTTGCACGGGTTACATGCCCTTAGTAGACACTGATGTGTCAGGACCAGCAACACAAAATGCTTTTAGAGCTTCTAAATGTCAATAACTGGTAATCATTTGGGTTTGACACCATCACTACAGGTCGACAAAAATGTGATTGACTCTTTTCCAACTTGACCAGGATCTACCGGTATTTATGCTGAGATTGGTGTGTCACTGATGCCCTATGCATTAAGACAGTAGATGATTGATTGATTGATTGATTGACTGATTGATTGATATAGTGGAGACTGCATCAATTAGTGTCATGGTGACCCATTTCTAGAAAGTCAAGATCTGACACACCAGTATTAAGCAATGACTGCCTAACATCAGCAAGAAGCAAACAAGCACATTTCTGGTGTATGCATTTCCTCCATAGTCTGTGTCTAGCTGTTTCTCACTGACTGATCTCTGGAATGACCTAGTCTTTTACAGATGGCTTTCCACTGCCATCGATTGATACCCTTAGAATATTATAACTGGAGCAATAAAGTGTATAATTATTATTACATGAACAGCAAAACAATTATGCATATAAAGTTTAACCTCCCTAGGGGTAACGACGTACGGGGAATGATTCCTCGTTACCCCTAGGGAGGTTAAAAAAGAATTTGGATCCCGGCCTAGCTCAGAGGTCGGAAACCTCCGGCCCATGGGCCCTATCAGGCCCACCAGTAAGTTTAATCCGAACCTGATCAGTGAATTATTAGACGATCATTGGCATTAATGTCATGAAAAGTCTGACAAGCAAATAAAAAAATATCATCACCAATTTTTTGCACGTGACCTGAATGTTATTTTTTGAGAACTTTAGAACTTTCTCCAGCACAAACTTTCTAAAAACCATAAACTTTAAAACTTATTAGGGGCCTGTGAAAAAATTATTTAATTACATGGCCCTCAGCCAGACACTGCCATAGCAGTTTAGCCCTCGCTGTCCAAAATGTTGCCGACCCTGGTCTAGCTCATGTGTTCATTACACTGAACCCACATTCATACTCGGCAGAGCCAGCAGAATCTGTATTGAACCTGAGTTCATGAAAAGGTCCACATCCATACACCATGCACAAGTCAATTCCTAGATTCCCAAAAGGCCACTATTACTAAATTACCATGCTCATAATCACAAGTGAAATAGATGATTAATCACCTGATGATTGAGTGATAGGTGATTAAGTGATGGGTGAAATCATCACCAGTGAAACAGACAGGCAAGAATACAGAATTGGTGGTGAAGGTTTGAGCACATCTTTGCCTCAAATTACGGGTAATTTTGAGATTCCAGAAAAATTTCAGAAATTTGAGTGAGGAAAATAGGTAAACAGCCAAACATCAGAGAGACATTCCATGGCACAAGGTCTTTGGAGATAAAAATTGCATCTCCAGCAACAACCCAAGAAGAAAGAGACAATGCTGCAGTGTTTTCACTCACTATAAGACCAGGTTAGGACGAACTACATTCTGTTCAGCAGATTACTAGCACAGCAAGCACACATCATCTTGAATTTATCACTCTCTAGAGCTTTGCACATGGTTGACCGTTCTTGAAGGACTAAAACGAGAGAGAGAGAGAGAGAGAGAGAGAGAGAGAGAGAGAGAGAGAGAGAGAGAGACAGAGACAGAGACAGACAGAGACAGAGAGACAGAGAGACAGAGAGACAGAGAGACAGAGAGACAGAGAGACAGAGAGACAGAGAGACAGAGAGACAGAGAGACAGAGAGACAGAGAGACAGAGAGAGACACAGAGAGAGACAGAGAGAGACAGAGAGAGAGGAGAGAGAGAGACAGAGAGACACAGAGAGAGAGACACAGAGAGAGATAGAGAGAGAGACAGACAGAGACAGACAGAGACAGAGACAGAGAGACAGAGAGACAGACAGACAGACAGAGACAGAGAGACAGAGAGACAGAGACAGAGAGACAGACAGACAGAGACAACTTTATATAATGTCCAGAATCTGGCTAATATTTTGAATTTTCTTGCAATGTGTCCAAAAGGTTGAGTACCTGCAGTGGCGGATTTACCACAGTACAAATAGTACATTTGTACCAGGCCGACTAGCCAAATAAAAATGCAGGGCCCCATCTTTTCCATTAACAATACTTTATAATTATCAGTGTTAGGAGTGATCTTAGATCAAAAGATCAAAGATCACGATCTAAGATCACAATTCATGATCTTTGATCTTTGATCTAGATCACTTTTTACTAGTGATCTTTGACTCTGATTTTAAATCACTTTTTCGGTGATTTTGATCTTTATTATCAACAGAAGATCAAAGATCAAATTATACGTATTCTCCCAACTAAGTCAATCAATCAACGAACTTCTATGTGTATTGAGTAAAATGGCGGACAAATCAAGCATTGGGACCTCAATGATCATGTTAGTGCAGCCGGTGCAGATGATGAGGATTATGGGTATGGCCCTGACATTAGTACTGGCACTGCCACTGGGACTCAGGGGGGAGGCTTGCTCAGTTACAACTGGTTGTGAAAATGCAGTCAAGATAGGCCTTCTAGAGGTCGTGCACTACCTGAATAACCCAAATAAGGAACTTTCTAGCTTGTTAGCATACCCACATGTCAAGGCAGCATTTGTGAAATATAACACAACCCTGCCATCTTCTGCGCCTGTCGAAAGACTTTTTAGTATTGGAGATTTGATAGCTGCACCGCGAAGAAACAGGTTGTCTGACGCAACATTTGAGCGTCTGCTCATGCTGAAAATGAACTGCTGTGTTCAATACTGACTGTGAACTGACAGTTATTTGCTAAAATTGTCATGAACCGTTTTCAGTTGTGTTAGTAACTTAATTAGTATTACAAAAGGTTACATGCATCGTACAGTGGACATTTGTATCGTTATCATACGTGACACGTCATACATGATATAATAACTATATTTGTATGATCTTTGATCTTAGATCACTTTTAAAGTGATCTTGATCTTAGATCATTTATACTCTAGTGATCTTTGATCTTGATCTTAGATCAATTTCTCTCTAGTGATCTTGATCTTTGATCAAGATCATTTTACAAGTGATCTTTCCTAACACTGATAATTATATTGTATTTGTTTAAACAACTTTATTTTCAGTAACGCAACCATTTGTCATGCAACATGTCCTGAAAGAAAGAAAAAAGTTATCGCCACTATCACCGTACTTAGTTACGGTACCACTGTAACTCTTCCGCTCTTCTGAAAGTTTCTTGAGAAAAACTTATTTTAAAACTTGACAAGCAAGCAAAAGGTCATCTCGCCACTTTTCACACAAGTTTGATCTGTAACTTTTTAGAAGAAAGTGTACCAGGGCCTAAAAATGTAAATCCACCATTGAGTACCTGACAAACTTTTCATGACCTATTGTTCCCGGAGCTCTTGTTAATTAATTAAGAAGTCCAGGCAACAAGGATAAATGTGAAACTATTACTTCACCAGCATAATGGTAACTGCAGCAAAAAATATCACCTAACAACGAGTCAACGACCAACATGCGATGTCTCGTCCACAGTCATCACAATTCTCTGATCAATTGTTTAACTGTAGTCAAGAATACAGTTCTAACTACCAAATTAATCAAATAAAGTCACCATAATAACCATTTGAGTATCAGCTGAAGGTTACTTGTTTGCACTTATGGTGCAGAAATACTGTTAAATTTTCAGTAAGAGTGAAAATGTGGAAGAACTCTATCACTCCCGAGTGGATAGTTCAGGCTGAGAAGAAGAATTACATAAAGTAACTACAGTGCAGATTTCAAACATGCAAAGTGCAAACCGTAGCAATCAATTAATCAGCCATAACGGTTGCTTTCTGTCAGTGCAGGTGTAATCTGAACGTACCGGTACTTGGACTATCTGAGCATCAGTGGAAGTAAGCAGACCAAAAGCAAATACCTTGAGTTCCTGCAACACATTTCCTGGGAGTCTGTCATGATTTCCCAGCACGTTCGCAAGACTGGCAGAGACAGGTACAGAAGCAAATGCCAGGCTGTCACTGCAAGACAACAGGATAATGATTGCAATCAAGCGATAACCCATGCAATAACTGGAAACCTAAGAAATAATCTCAGAATAGTCATTAGGATCAGTCCTGGATTAAGTCAATGACACTAGAAAGAGACCATCACAGGGTTAACCATGCTACAGTCAATCGTTGGTTAGCAATCAACATTGCATGACAAGTGTATGCAGTGTCTGAAAGAATGGAACCATTTGACAATGATGAAAGTCAATATTAATCATTCATCAATTTTTTTACAATTCCAAACCTCAATCTAATTCTAACATAAAATTAAATTGAATATGATTTTCATTTGAAAACAGTTTTACTTGTTTCTCAACAAACTCAGTGACATAGAAATTAGTGCCAGTCAATAAATAAGCAGAAAACCGTAATTTGTGACAGCTGACTGCAAAAGTTGCAAACTGCTCAAATGAGTAAATGGATTTTAATGAAATTCTGTGCTAAGGACACAAATAGATGTCTCTTTGTGCAAAAAATTTTGTTTAAATTGGTGCAAGTTCGAGGTAGTTATTGCAATATGTTTAGGGGTTCCATTTTTTCCAGACACAGTGTGTATATATATATATGTGTGTGTGTGTGTGTGTGTGCATGTTTGAGTGTGTAAATATATATCTATGTGTAAGTATATATATGTGTAAGTATATATATATATATATATATATATATATATATATATATATTTATATATATATATATATACACATAATTATATATTATAAGGTCATGCAGAGCAAATAAAATTTATGGCTCTTTGATTTGTGTAAATATCTCAGATAAGATAAAAACAGAATATCAGTTAATCAGTAGTGCATGTGACTGAAGATAGAGATATATGTTGCAGAGGCTCTGTACAGTATCTTGCACCGTAGGATATTAGACTAATTGTGTTCATTGACGGAAGGGGTGATCGTCTGCTCGTGCTAAATGAAATCAACTGTCAATGAGTAACTGGCCTCTGCCAAGCACGCCACAGGACTGACAGTCGCTGCTGTGACGCCTCTTCTGGCTGCGAGCAGTGCAAGCATTGCATATACTGGCACTCTCTGGTGGCCAGCGTTTCTATGATATTTCATAAAAAGAAAAGACCAGCATCGGTGCGCCTGTGTGCCCATGTCACATCAAAGTCACAGTGGCCCAAAATTAACTGCTCTAAGTTCACAAGACGAGGAATGAGGTCAGTAGTGATACGCTGTACACACAGTTCATGAGCAAACTGAGTATTTTCAGAAACCAGCGACGATGTAATAAATCTCGAAGAGATTTAAAAGAATATTGTACAAAATGGCGACAAAAACAACAGAACAACAGCAACTGTGAATTATATTCTTCAGTAGAACGTCTCTAAATAAATGTGGGTCAGGGCAAAATTAAATGTCACTGTAAAACATATGCCAATGAAAATGCAACAGAATCTGTGACTAGAAGCAGATATACATTATGACGGCATCATCTATCATATTAAAATCGTTAAACCTAGCGTTCTGATTGGTTGCGTTCGGCGTTCTGATTGTTTGGCTGTGTGAGCGTTCTGATTGGTTGGCTCAACTTGGCTGTGGCGTTCTGATTGATTACCTTCAAGCGTTCTGATTGGTTGGCTGGGTGAGCGTTCTGATTGGTCATTCTGGAATATTCGTTGCCTCGAGCGACGCTGGGCTACTAAGTCGAGTGAGTGAAGCTTCATAAAAGCCAGCTTAAGCTTCGCCTCATGCTAATGGGCTTCCGCAGCGAGCCTTCGAGTTCTAGTTACTTAATTAAACTACTTCAGAAGGCAAATATTTGGGGCTAAAAACACAATAATGATAGTATGCCTTACTGGCATTCCTCTGCTTGGTGAACAACTTTGAGGATTTTTGGATGTTTGAGTCGAGTTAGGTGTTTAATTTCGTTTCTCAGTATTTCTGTAACATGTTCTCTTCTTCTTGGTTTGTGCAACTTCTCTGCAATCTTCTTGTCGAACATAAACACAGAAGCCACCTACATCAAAAGGCAAAAACAGTTTCAAAGGCACAACAGTAGAAATTTCTGAATGTGTCAACTTTTCTCCCATTTCAGCAAACAGCATTTGCAAATTCTTCATTAACACTTGTTCTCTTAAAGAGCAATCGCTAAAACAAGTGCAACCCTCATGAGTATAACACACAATTTCACTGATAATACAATAAACAAATCAAATCAAATCCTTTATTAAAACAAAAGTAATAATGACAATTTAGATAGCACAAGAGGTAGAAATTAAAAAAGCATCATAGCACATGCATCTAATCTGCTGAAGACATTGCACGATTATTGATTAGAATAGTCTGAATAGAAATCATTTGTAACACCGTCATTCATGAGAGATTGAATGAATTATCTGGGCTTTGAATGAAATTCTGAAGAACGAATCAAAGAACCAAGGCACCTTGATCACATGTGTCAGAACATAATTGATGAAACTGGAAAGAGATAATGCAGGAATGAAGAAAAATTTCAGCACAAAGTAGGCTCATGAAGAATTATTTCTAGAGCCCCATGGTCGACTGACAAATATGTCCGCAGTTAATAACCTCATTTTCTTTCCTACCGAATCACCGACGGTCGCCATTTGCGACACGTACAAAATTCCCCAATCAGTTCAATTAGTGTAAGCATACGGGTGACAGTTGAGACAGCCGTTCACGCAGAAAATAGGACGTAATCGGCACACACATCAAATCAGTTGCTGAAAAAAGAAACCAACTGAACAGAAGACAGACACACTGAGAAACATTTGTGGACAACGTTGACAGGCAATAATATCGCTATCAGTGCGTGTACGATGTGACGTGGACTTATTTAGAGGAACTGGTGATACATCGACCAATAAGGCAATATAATTGCAGATATCAATTGCGGCTGCAATGCCAGGAGTCATAATTAAGCATAAACAAACTAAAGTTATATTGGCATGACCTAAATGTACCAAGAGCTTTTTTGTGGCCTGCTCTTGTGAGTCGTTGATGCATTCTAAATTAATTAGGGAGCAAGCTTTCAGTAAACTGAAAATGTATTCTTACGTTGAAGGCATCTTCTCTTTATTTAGATGAATTGTGTGATGACATCCACAATTATAATGAGTAGACTTAATATTTATACTTAATTTTTAATGTTGCAGATGCATAAGATATATGGCTTAGAAGATAAGAAGATTGAATGAACTTGATACAGGCTACAAGTTTCACATTTGGTAATTAATAGGCAAATTCAATTCATATAAAAGAGGCCTGTTACATGCATGCTGAAATGCCATCAAATTCATTTTCTACATGGATGAAATTGCATTTTTTGGAAAATCCTCACAATTTTCTAATCAATACTGGCGAACAATACATCTTCCACCACATCCAATTAAATTATCCTTTCTAATGCCATCGTAATACAGACATCTCAGTTCGACGTGATTCCACCTACCAATTCACAATTCATTCATCTCTCTGTCTTCCTCTCTACCTCTGTCTCTGTCTCTCTCTGTGTCTTTGTGTCTCTCTTCCTTTCTCATCCATCTCAAGACACCATCTTTCAATGACCAGCAAGTAAGTGTGTGTGTGTGTGTGTGTGTGTCATTCCTAGGTATATGGACTGTCCACAACTAACATCTCGGTAGTTGTACTGACTGCCACAGAGATTGCGCACCACATAAAATACGTGGCTGCCATCCGCTTCAGAAAGCCCTGCAGGAAGGCATAAGTCGCATTTAAGTGGGAACTGCAATGCATTCTCTCATTCTTTCGATTACTCTTCACGACAACACGGCCTGACAATCTTCAATTTAAAATGCTCTTTGCAGAAGAATCTGTCTGCTGATACGTTTAATGAATCGCTTAGTTCTACTTGAATATTAAAAGTTCAGCAACTGCAGCGACAAACATATTACCGGTTCTACCGTAAATGCAGTGCCTTCAGTTACCAACCCAATCTGAAATTCAATTACTCAAGAAAGCTTTTATACAGTAGTGTTGGATTTACATGTTAGCATTTGGCATGATGATCTAACAGTTATAGGTCATGTGGGAATGCTAAAATAAAAATTCAGCTGCATATCTACAGGAAACAGGCATTTTAAGTTAAAAGTAATACCATACATCTAATGTCCCATTGCCCTAAAATCACAATTAAAAATTGAAAAACTATTGGCATTCATGCAAACTGTGCATTGATGGAACTTATGTACAACTTACAAGTTTAGCTGTAAATCATCAATGAACTAGTTCATTTATATGTCATCTTTAAAAATGTCATCATCTTCATCATCGCCATCGTCAACTGCTTTAAAAAATATAACTGCAGTCTAAATTAGAGTAGTAAAAGTTACAACCAAAATTCGACTGTCACGTTACACGAGCTTTTGGGACTGGTAGTGAGATTTGTGCAAAGCTGTTGAGAAATTTTGGGGAAAGGTGTAAGTAGTATGATGTAAGAGAATAATTTAATGTGCTCTTTGATGACCATCTTTGATGACCTTTTCTTTGCTTGTGGGAGACTTTTTACCAGAATGTCAATATGCTCCCCATTCCGGAATCCTGGCTATGTCACTGATTATAAAACTACTACTACTACTACTACTACTAATTACTATTTACTAACTACTACTACTACTACTACTACTACTACTACTACTACTACTACTACTACTACTACTACTACTACTACTACTACTAATAATAATAATATAGTTATAATTACAATAATAATAATAATTATTATTATTAATGTATTGGACGATGATCATATCTGATGGTGTCGAATATGCAAGCTCTCATTTGTTGAATGCCAGTACAGCCAACAGTCTCATTATCACTTGCTGCCGCAAGCAAGTCATTGCTGTTCTTTAATAGAATGTATAAAGATATCGTGTGCATGGCCATATGCATTAATCAATACACACCAAAAACTCTTCATTTATCCTCTGAAACTTGCTTGAACCACAATTTTCTAACAGTTTTGTTTGTGATTTCTGCCTAAAAGGACTTTGACTAATGTCCAAAGCATTTCTAATGTGACATTGCATAGAACTCACAGATGATGACAATAACATTGTCTAAGTGGACGGTCAGTGTGACGATAATTTGCTCAAAGATTATTTAATTTCATGTCCCGAATGACAAATGTAAAACAAATTCCCCAAAACTGTATGAAAAAAACCTCTCAAGCAACATTCATGCACTTCATAATAATTGAAAAGCTCAAACTGTTACATATCATAGTAGTCACTTCAATGTCTTAATTAATGCAAGGTCCATTTTATCAAATGGAAAATATTTAAAATGCTGACATTCAATGTCATAAAACAATTTTTCACTTATTTAAAAAATGTGAAAAAATTGTCAAAATGTGGAAAAGTCTTGAAGCTAAGCCAAACCATAAGACAAGTATACACAGGTGGGCATACAACTCAGACGTTCAATTGCAATGAGGTTGGTGGAAAACGTTCTAGATAAAACTGTGAACTACTCTAGCTTCAGAATATAAACCAGAAGGCAATTTCTCCCTAAACTCAGATGCAAATTGTCGATACTAATGACACAATCTACACATAATTTCCACAGCACTGGTTTTTCTGATGTTATGGAACACCTGCACTTGCTTCAATGGCTTCATCACCTGCAAAACATCAACTGCTGATAAAACCTGCAAGAACCATCAATTACCTTGATGTCTATGCACTTTACATCATGTTTATTAGTCAGTGCAGTAAAAGTGGAGCCACACTTCGTGATAATGAAAAGAGATTGTTACTGGTTCTTGTGTAATCCTAATTAATACCGGTATGTGCTGCAGGTTGAGCAATCCAGCAGATAGTGTCTTAATGGCAAAATTGTGAAGTGAATTTTATTGTCAGGTGCTACTGTGCCACAACACCAAACCTCAACATCAGGTCTGATTACAGTGACTACAGTGAATCAAAGAGCAGATCAACAATTACTTGAAAGACAAAATTATTGCAGTGAAAGAAAATATTTGGATGTTCGTTAACTTTGTTTCATACCAAGTTCCTTGAAATACTTCCTTACTAACAGACAACTACAAAGAATGATGTACAAATTAAATAAAACATCAACAGAAAATGGCGTGAAAATAAACATGCTAAAAGCAAAAATCATGGCAATAACAAACAGCAAAAATTCACCTAGATTCACCATAACAGCTGATGGAGCAGAACTGGAACAGGTGACACAAGAATCTTGAAAATTAGCTGGCAAGAGAGAATAACAAATGAAGAGGTACTAAAGAAAATTGGAGAAAAGAGACAACTCCTGACAGAAATTATAAACAGGAAAACTCAGTATGCTGGACACATAATGCGGGGTTCAAGCACAGAACAAGCAAAAGTCCTATTAGAGGGCAGATATGAGGGAAACAGAGCCAGAGGAAGACCTAGAAGAGACTGGCTGGACGACGTTAAGGAACACATACAGGAAAAGAACTACGGAAGACTAAAAAGGACTGCTGAAGACAGAACGAAGGGGAAACAACTCATGACCGTCAACCTTCAGATATGAAGATGACACATGATGATGATGATGACACAATTTTGTTACCTTCAGAGCCTACTAACAGAAGATGCCAGATGCCAGGAGGAAATAAAGAGAAGAGTCGTGATGGGAAAACAAACATTTTTGGACAGAGGGGAACTGGCAGGAGGAGGACTAAGTATGGAACTAAAGAAGGGACTGATAAAAACGTTGGTATGAAGTGTAACCCTATATGCCTCAGAAACCTGGAATCTTCAGAGAAAGGGCATACAAAAGCTGGAAGCATTCGAAATGTGGCTCTGGAGGAGGATGGAAAAGATCAAGTGGACAGACAATAAATCAAATGAAGTTGTATTACAGATGGCAGGAGAACAAAGATCAATAAGTAACACCATCAAAAAAGTTAATCTAACTGGATTGGACACGTGTTAAGAGAACAGTACGGCAATTGAAGGAAATACATCAGGAAGAAAGACAAAATGAAGATCAGGGAGAATGCTATTGGACTGGATGATGAAAACAGATGAACAGCATCACAAAACCTATGCAGAAATCAAATAAGCAGCAAGATGCAGAGAGGAATGGAAATAAAGGAGCCCTGAACCTGTCCAAGGACAGAGAACATGATGATGATGGCGATGCTGATGCTGATGATGATATAGATATCTCTGCTAAATACACCATTTCTGATTCTCCTGACTATGGATATTCTGTCAATGCTCATTCCTTTGCAGTGCAATGGAAATAGAACCATTAAGATCAAGAGTCATCATATTCACATATTGACTCAAATCCATGCACATGCTGTCATACAAGGCATATATTACGATTTCAATCTTCATTTATTGGCACTCAGTGCCCAAATTACCGGTAATTTCATTATTATCATCCACTTTCAAAGGTAGAGTGCACTTTGCAAAACAAAAAGTAAAACAAATGACTGGATTTGGCATAGCAGGAGGCAAAATTCACTAATCACAAAGAACAGTTCATCCCAAACAACTAGATGAATAAATATAGGTATCAATTGAATTTAAGCCTGAAATTAACTTTAAACTAAGATTACTGACTCCTCAGCCAGTGCCTACAATCTTAAGTAACTTTCAGGGGATTATCTCTATCAAATGATGACCTTGGAGATCCCAACTTCTTCAGTCAGGAAGGTGTCGAGTATCAGTGGTGGCTCCACAGGGAAAGGGGGCGGGCGTGCCTCCTATTGAGTGCCTGCCCCCCCATTTGGGACCCTATACTTAATACTATATACCTAACAGCAAATGGTTGGCCCCATGATTAGAAGTTGCCACCCCAACGGCCACTCCCCACTTGCCAAATCCTGGAGCCGCCACTGCCGAGTATAGTCACAATTAAAACCAAAATTTTATAGTCTTGGTCACAAAATATATCTGGAAGAACTTCTGTTAAAATGTACCTCCTCCTCCTCACAAAGTCACAAAATCCAAATAAATTCTTGAAATGTATTTACCCTGGCCTCCCAAACCTTCACCAAATCAAAATTAGGAGCATCACAAGTCTGACCTTTCCGGTTTGACTTGACTCTTATTCGGATTGCATTTGGTGTGCCATCGGCTGATGCCCTGGGCATTATGCTAGCGGCGCTATAGAAGTCTTTTGATTGAATGACTGATGATTAAATGTATGCCACAGAATGAACAATGAAATTCAGTATAAAAGGATTTTAAAGTATTACAGATAAAATTGTCAAAATTTAATGAAAAGTGTGCTGCAGGAGAAAAAGGGCCGCACTTGGATTATCTATTTTGGAAGTTAAATTAATTTTTTTCGTACTTTTAACTGTTTGTATAGTCGTAGCAGAGCAGCCGTGTCTGAATTGATATGTGTTAACCTTGTAAAGAGCTACTATCTACCTATTGTATTGTATGGCATGGAAGCCACATGTGCAAACAAAAGTACTCTCAATGCTCTAGACAGATTGATGCAAGTTGTCGTGTGTAAATTTTTAAAACAGGTGAGGCAGGTAATGTTGATTGTATTCAAGTTTTGACGATTTCGGAAAATATACATGTTGTTGTAAAAAAGCGACAAGCATCCTTTGTAAATGAATATACGAAGAAGCCGCTGTACTTTGCTGAGTGCATTGCTAGAATTTGTCTGAGGGCAGAGACTGGCGGGATGGGCAGTGATAGTGGCTGTACTGTGTAAAGTGCGTGTTTAGTTTACTAGCTTATTATTAGTTTATTTTATTTAGTTTTGTTCAGTTGATTTGTGTTATTCCTTGTTTGTGTACTATTTGATGCTGTGCTTGTCACAAATAAAGATTATTATTAAAATTAGGAAATGCATAATTTAAAAAATCAAAGTTGATCTATGAAAGAAAAATTCTGAAACTTGCCTTTCCATCAGCAATCCGGACTGCATCATAGATCTTCCAAACCATCTCTGGTCCTGCACTTGCAACTTGCTTTTCCAGTCGGAAAAATTTGGTAATTGGGTTGGCATCGTCAGCCACGAGACTGTGCCTGATCATTGACAAAACATCCATGGTTATGCAGAGAACACCTCTCGATTAGGAGACAGAGAAACAGCAACAGCACCACCACTGGCTGTAGGCACAGTGATTACTACTACTGCACCACTACTACGACGATGAGCAGGGGAGGAACAGCGGCATTCTGAAGAGATGGCAGAAACACACTTCGCCGGAAGGTGTGTGCCGTATCTTCGCTCTATTGGCACACACCTTATCAGATGAAAATCCTGGAAACTGGTGCACTCACTCGCTCCGTCATTTTCCAACCAGATTAATAGATGTCTACATTGGTATCCATAACAGAGACAGCAGGATGACAGGATTATACACCGTGGTCCAATAAATCCCACACCCTTTTATTTTGGCTGCAACTTTGTGCAATTTTGACCAATCTTGATAAAACTAGGTAGGAATGTAGGTGAAAGAACTCCCAATATATCAATCAATCATTCAACTTCTATAGCGCCAATATCATAATGCCCAGGGCATCAGCCGATGGCACACCAAATCCAAATAGCATTAGAGCCAGGTCAAGCCTATATATCTATGTAATGTGATGTAATGTAGCATTTGTATAGCACCTCTCATACTTCTACTCAGAGGCGAGATGCTCAGGTTGTTAGGAGTGCAGTATGTTTTATTTGTAGCAACTATATGTCATGAAACAAAGCACATCATAATTATTCATATACATGGTATACACTTGGCAGCAGTGACCACAGTGCAAATAGTAGCAAATGTGCACAGACGGAAAAAGCATAGTGATCAGATGGCAGGAAGCATCTCCTGCAGTAGCACATCACAGTAGTAGATGTCGTTCACCTTGATATCTGGCTCAATGATGATGAGACTGATGCAGCCCTCTTTGGATATAACGATGTAAGCCATTCCCGACTTTCTGAACGTTGGGCATGTGTGAAGCAGTCTCTCATCTGTAAAGCCAACTTTCTTGGCTGCAATAGGAGCACAAATTTGGTCATTTGTAATTTAACTGGTGGTACCATGGTACGACTGTGAAGAATTCTGTCCGGTGCATTATTCTTGATGACCTGCACTTGAAGTGCCCAAAGAAGCACTGTGCACAGGAGTTGACAACAGTCAATTGCTTACTTATGCTTACCGTAGCTCGCTTCACATGATCAAAAGAGCTGTTGCACAACTTCTTTCCAGCAGAAGTTGACCTTATCTTCTTTACTGATGAGAGGGTCAGGTCTTCACGTGATGTGCTGCTGCAGGAGATGCTTCCTGCCTTCTGCTCATTATGGTCATTGCTGCCAAATTTATACCATGTAAATGAATAATTATGTTGTACTTTATTTTGTGACATACAGTTGCTACAAATAGAATAATATGCTGTGAATAACCTGAACATAGATGAGTTGGGGGTTCTTTCAGCTACATTTCTACCGAGCTTTATCAAGATTGGTCAAAATTTGACAAAGTTACAGCCAAAATAAAAAGGGTGCAGGATTTATTGGACCACATATATATATATATATATATATATATATATATATATATATATATATATATATATATATACACTATGTTATATATATATATATATATATATATATACACACACTATGTTATATATATACACTATATTCTATGTTATATATATATATATATATATATATAAAGTACACTATGTTATATATGTTATATATATACACTATGTTATATATATATATATATATATATATATATATATATATATATATATATATATATATATATATATATATATATATACACACACATGAACACTGTGGCAGGATGATGTTATTGATGTTAGAGCACATAATCATTTATATAATAATAATAATAATAATAATAATAATAATAATAATAATAATAATAATAATAATAATAAACTTTTATATTGCAATACACAAATCCGTCCACAGAATATTTACCAATGCCAGGAATATCAGTCACAGTGGAAAATAACTACTGGTAAGCAGATTATGAATGAAAAGTCAACTGAAGGACAAGTGTGTGTGTGTGTGTGTGTGTGTGTGTGTGTGTGTGCTTTAGTCTAGTCTCGTCACACTTGGGTGTTGCACATAGTACAACGTTTCGATTTAAAAATAGACTGGAAGATACAAGGAGAAATATGCCAAAAGAATTTTAATCGTTCCAAATTACGCATGAAAATTTGAATTTGCCAATGCGTTATCTCAAATTAGTCACCATCAACACATTTTCTATTTTTGTTGTGCAGACAATTTTCCTTGGTTCCACCAAAAACCATTTCCATTAGCGCTCAGCCGCCAAGGTATGTACTCCACCTGGACAAGTGAGGTGGCGTTGCTTGCTGAAGGGTCTCTTGGCTTCCGTGTTCCTAATGCAGTCGGCGTTTCATGTCTACAGAGAGCTTGTCGCGTTGTGTATGTCACCAATTACCGACAGCATATGAGTTCGCTTTTCAATCCATTAAAAAATTTATCAGATATGACAATCAACCCTAATATGGTGACACATCCATCAGCTTTCCTTCAATGAAATTGTGTTTGTGGCAGTGTGTCTCTAACAGCACACAATACTGAAATGCATGTTTTCTAGCCACGTAATAATAATAATAATAGCAATAATAATAATAATAATAATAATAATAATAATTACAATGTGTAATAATAATAATAATAATAATAATAATAATAATAATTATTATTATTATTATTATTATTATTAGAGTATTATGAAGATTTCTTTTTTGTTGAAAACCTCTATTGCTCATACAGCCCTTTATGTATTAAAGGTCCACTGGAGTCAGATGAAAAGACCTATACCGATGGTATTAATTCTCGAATATTGAACTGATCAAACAGATAACACGTCCTTCAAGTTAACACCAGCACTGCACATATACCAGTTTATCACAGAAAGAATGACTTAGGCAGGAAACTCAACATCTACATGGATATTCATCTGACTCAGTCTATATAGATATTAAAATGTCTTATCAGAATATTGGAACAATGTGTCAATCACAATGTTTGCTCTCCGGATCATAGTCATAACGGAAAAGCATTTTTCTTGCAAACACCTTTTGAAATATTACTGTACTTCACAGAAGTTATAAGGCTCTATTTAGCAATAGATAGCTACATTCATCTTGTTTAGACACTAAAAACTCTTATCTGTCTTCATGAAATATTGATTTCGGCAAAGTCACGGTAGTGTGGATTGTGGACAGAAATACTGCTGTCATTTTGTGCCTGTAAAGAAGTTCTTTGAAATGGACATTTAATCCCAGTGTATCTATTCTGTGGCAGTTCACAGTTGCAGACCTTGAAAACATTTGATCACTATATTGTTATTGCATGAAACGTTACCCAAAATTGTAGTTTGTCTTTTGACATTTTCCTGCTCATATCTTTTCACATATCAATAGCTGCTGCCTCTCCAACATCAAGCAATGTTCTCATTTCACTTCAGAGTATTAATTCTCCATAAAAATGATCTGTAGTAGCATTATCAATTCATGGTTTCTGCAGCATTTAGCAAAAATGGCAACAGAAAACTACTGTGCTAATATAAATTTATGGTGGCATAATGACAAATGGACCCATAATGTGGCCGAAAATTCGTCATAATGTATGGGTCAATACATAAAGCAACATGATGCATTGAAACCACATATATCTTTTACAAATACTTTTGCATCTTTTACAAACATCAAGATTTAAAGCATCTACAGGACAAGCATTTCACAACTTACGGTGAAAATTTCAGTTCTGCTGCAATTGCACTTTACCATTATCTTTCCGGTCTTGTTGTCAGCATTTCATCTTATATAGTGTTTTGCACTGTCATATTTATTGTTGTATGGGCCTAGTGGCATTTGTACTGCCTGTACTGCTGCACTGTTTGTCACCATAATAATGTGATTTGAAGTGGTTTAGGAGGCTACCGGTAAGTAAGCCTGTGTGAAAACCACTGTAGTAACTCTCTGCATTCAATAACCTAGTTTTCCGAGATAGCCTTTGAATCCGTTTACTGCTTCAACCATCTTTGTTATACCATTTGTGCATCATAATACTTATTGCACTGTCATAAAGAGTCCTGCTTACTAATACTATGATCTGTTAAATTCATATTCACTTTGGTCTAATTGTATACCTCTTCACTGCAATAGGTTCTACATACACGTTATAAGTATTATTATTATTATTGTTATTATTATTATTGTTATTATTATTATTGTTATTATTATTATTATATGGTTGTCAAGGGTTAACACACATTAAGTCCACACACCAAGTGAAGAATTATAAGTGCGTTGAGAATCAAATTAGAACACCAAATATATATCTTTGTATGCCAGAAGCATACTTAACAATGCTGAAAATTGCAAGTGGACGGACGATCAGCTTAAAGAATGCAAACCATATGCCTGAAATACTTCCATTACTCAACAAAGGAACATCATCACAGACCCAAATCGTGTCACGACAGTACTCGGGTAAATAGTTCAGCAGCCAGTTTCCCGTCTCCACCCATACAATAATTTCCATTAGCGCAAAAAATACGGCATAAAGATGCATAGTATCAGTCACTCACTCTATCTGTAGATTAGCTCCACAAATGCTGTTGCTATATCCCAATTTTATTTCAGTTTGTTTTGAGACAGAAAAAATGCAACTCTGACTCTGTTCAAAATTGGCAATCAGTGACGAAATTGGGAAGCAATTAGCAGAAATTTGCTAATATAGCACTTAGTTGAGATTATCCAAAAGCCAAAGTTTTTACAATTTGACCTGCATTGTACTGAGTCACATTTCTACTATTTCGCCTAAATACAAATCAAGCAACATAAGTGAGCAAAATATATATCATACGGCAAATTTTTAGTCTGAATATTAAAGCAGTATAACATCACTAAAATTAGAAAAGACAAAGTCAAGATTTAATGTCTGACAAAATATGACCCATAGCTTTAATTACTGGGTATATATATATATATATATATATATATATATATATATATATATATATATATATATATATATATATATATATGGCCCATTATAACGTTTTCATACAAAAATTTAAAAGAAATTCTTGACATTTTATACATTTTCTGACTTTTACTTTTTGCCCTTAATCAAAGCTCTGGGTCACATTTTATCAGACATTAAAACTTGACTACCAGTACACATCTGCCAGCATTTTATGCCCTTGATATTTCGTTTCCAGAGGACTTAGGATAAAAAAGTATCTGGAGAAAAGGCAATTAGTTAATGTTCACTGGTATAATATAAAGAGCAGATGATGGCACTAACCATCCATAAGCTTTTGTGAAATTGCTGGCACAAATTGCTCATATTAATAATGCCAAAATATTACCGGGTAACTCACTTATCAATTTTTTATATAGTATTACCAATTTCAATAGTCACTCTGAATTGTAGTGGTAACCTTCAAAGGACAAACTCCAATGCAGTGGTTCTCACGCAGGGCAGTCCTTACTGAACCACTTTAAACCTTGTTATATTATATTATATTATTATAATGCTCTACAACCTATCACACTGCTTTTCCATCTATTATTTACTAGAATGAAGTCTATCGTGTTTTTGTTTTCTCCTGGTGCTTCCCATGTTCATTCCCTGTTTGGTTTCCTCTGGTAAAAGCCTGTATTCATTATCCTTAGGTTATTGCTCAGGCAGAACTGTAAAAATCTTTGTCCTCTTTAAGTTTCTTCTCCATATCCAAAATATACCAGGGCACCTTTCCACGTTTTCCAGCCATGTCCTACTTTGGCATTGAAGTCTCCCATTATTATCATTCATGATATCTGACTTTAAAAGTTTAGTCTATTAGGGTTTGCAATAGTGTGTAGAATTCTTCTAGCTCTTCTTGTGTATGCAGGTGTTGGAGTAGGCCTATATCCTTGAATTACTGCTGCTTTTAAAGCCGCTGCTTTAAATCTTGTCAATATCAGCCTGGAGTTCATACAACTTTACGTTGAATGAACTCTAGTAAGGCCCTGCCACCATGATTGTAGGACATTCTCCCCTGGACATAATCCTCCCGGACATTATCCCTCTAGGTACACCCTTTGAAATGACACAGCCGGACATAATCCCCCCTTTGTTTTCTCTATGGACTTTTACTATAATCATTACCCACACCATAAACCAGACACTAAATACT
Organism: Metaphire vulgaris; assembly: GCA_018105865.1. Taxonomy (NCBI): domain Eukaryota; kingdom Metazoa; phylum Annelida; class Clitellata; order Crassiclitellata; family Megascolecidae; genus Metaphire; species Metaphire vulgaris. Next base: position 15,448,778 of record CM030837.1, read on the forward strand.
AACCCTAAACGATACTGACAGCAGCCATGGCAGCAGATAACCGATATGTACCTTTTAAAATTAAGGTCTATTACTTCTTTGCCGGGGGAATATATCCGGAGGATAATGTCCGGGGGGATTATGTCCAGGGGGAGAATGTCCGTATACCGCCACCACTAACCAGTAAGGCCCTGCCACCACTGGTCCCAAGACTAAGGCAAATCCCTCATAAGTTTTGCCATCCTGCCTTCCAGAAGTCAGTATTTTATACCTATCCTTGATAATTCCCCTGTCTGGGCCAATCATGTCTCTACGTACCACTTTAGCTTCTCCAGCAGGTGAAGCAGTAAATCCAATTTTCCTGTTTCATACTGTACAATTCCATGTTCCGATAGATATTTTCTCTACAATTGAAAAGGCTTTAATGGGATTTCACTTGATGACTCGAGCAGCTCCATCTCCACTACTACTGCCGCACACAGCGCCACCCTTTTTTACAATGCAGGTCCTGATCACGTAGTGTGTTCTATGTCTTTTCTTTTGTCATCTGTTTTAATTTTGCAGGTCTTTTTTGCTAGGTGGTGAGTGGTGACCAGTCCTCTACTAGTCGGATAAGGAGGCCGTTGAACAGGGCTGTTAATAAGGACTTGACCCTCAAGGCCAGGACCAGGACCAAGGACTCAACACTCAAGGTCAGGGTCAGGACTTGACTATACTACCGGTAGTTAAAGTGTAATTTAATGCTAAGATTCATAGGCTATATTACTAGTACATAGTAAAAAAATGGATTGGAATGCAGAAAAATAAGAAGCAGCATTACCATTAACGAATTTATGAACACTAACATCAAGGAGCATCAATAAACAAGATATGGAAAAGTCACAGCATTCCGGTGAGCACCAAAGTTTGACTACAGAGATCACTGGCATGGCCGGTCGCTACATACAGCTGCGAAAGCTGGACAATAATGAAGGAAGATGAACAATCATTGAACAGAGCATACAGGCATTTGAAATGAAAGGCCTAGAGCTAATAGCAAGAGTTCCTTGGAAAGCAGAGCAAGAAAACGAATGAATTGGTAATGCAGTGTTTTATACAGGCCTGTTAGTGGGGGAGATTCCATCCAGCCAAGTCAACTCCCCCAAAGGCCTCAATTTCCCAAAGGCCTGGAGTCTGGATAAAACACTGGGATAATGGATAAAGCAGGGGTGCAAAGAACCCTACTGGAAACAGTAAGTAAAAGAAAACTGAATTACTGGGGACATATTTTGCGAACAAAACAGGAATATCTAGAGAAAGAAATAATACAAGGTACAATGCCAGGATCATGAAAAAGAGGTAGACCAAAAACAGTGGGAAGACAATATCAAAGGATGGCTCAGTAAAGAGCAGGTGACAAGAACAGCAGAAGACTGTAACACTTGGAAGAAGACAGTCCGCAATGCAGCCAATCTTTGGAGCGAAGACAGTTAAAGACAAGACATCAAGGAAAAGGTGCATGACAATTTTTAACAAAAAAACATACCGATAGTACTGTAACTCATATTTTTTTGGAATTCATTCTACACCTAACCTGGATTTCGCAAGGTGACGCCGCTGCACTTTGGATTTAGACAGAAAAGCTTAAATGGCTGTATTCAGGCTATAATAATGCAGAAGCAGGCCAAATTTCATGCATTCTGACCAGTGGCGGCTCTAGGATTTGGCAAGTGGGGGGCCGTTGGGGTGGCAACTTCTAATCATGGGGGGGGGCCAACCATTTGTTGTTTAATGAATGTAGCATTAAGTATAGGGTCCCAACTGGGCGGCCAGGCTCTCAATAGGGGGGCACGGGCCCCTCTGGCCCCCCGGTGGAGCCACCACTGATTCTGACCAAGGGAATGTGAAAATATTTACAATGAAACAAGATGGTGCCGATTTTATTGGACCACCCCAATGTTCCCTCCAAGTTGCGCTGGGCGCTGTCAGCACACAAGGAATCCCTAAAACTTGCGCACAAAGATATTCGTCTGCGCACGGGTAATTATCAAACTTTGCACATGTAAATTGTGATTTTTAATAATGTTATGCGCAACAATCTATGCTGTTGGTAAGTTAATCTGTACTACTCTGTAGGTGCTAAAAATGTGGTACTTGTAAAGTTGTAATTTGTCTTAGACATGGTTTAAAATGACCCTGTTCACTGCTCAGTGCTCACAAGACTTGGGCCACAAGTTATTTATGTTCATGAGGATCTATTTTTGCTCACACAGGGTTATTCCTTAGAGGGAGCATTGGCCCACCCTACAATATTCAGTATAATTTATATGCTGCTCTGAGTGTCGTATGGTAGCATTATTGAGTGCCATAAACACAGGCCACAAAACATAATAAAATATATCTTGAATGAGTTCTTATTCACTGGATTTACATGCTATAACACTAAATTAATACAGCAATGTTTCATGGTAAGTTACCGACTGATTTCAAGGACAAACCAGGGACTCAACCCTTAAAACCAGGACTAAGGACTCAATCCTCAAGGTCAGGACCAGGACTTGTCCTTAAAGAGTCCAGGACCAAGGCCAAGGACTAACATTCCTGCCATTGAATCTTTCAATCTCGTCCAACCTGCGAAGTCCTTCCAGCACCGCTGTTTGGTCCAGGAGGCTCAAATTATTACATGCCTGCAAGTATGCCTAACAGAATTTAATTCCTCAGATTTGACTCTTAAGTGGTGTGACCAGATGTGGAGTTTATCGAGTTACTGTAAATCAGCATAACTGCTGGTTGTGGATAAAATTTTATTATATATAAATATAATATATATATATATAATATATTAAGTGAAGCATGACATTAAGTGTATCTGATTGACACATGAACTGTAATTTCTGAGTCACACATTATGAGACTCTGTACTAATAACCAGTGCCGGATTACCCATTAGGCAGAGTAGGCAACAGCCTATGGGCCCCGCGACTTTAGGGGCCCCACAAAACAGTGACGAGAGAAATTTTTCTTACTTATTCTTAAGAATGGCGCTATGCGAAAGGCACGTGACGATGCTGAAGTCATACAATAATGTTTACACTTCAATGGTGTTCTAGTAGTCATTAGGGGCCTGGCCTCTGGGGCCCCAAAAGTTTGACTGCCTATGGGCCTCCATGGTGCTTAATCCGGCACTGCTAATAACATGTCAGTGAATCAGCATTCAAACACAATTATTCAATTTTCATTATTCAATACTTTTAGAATTCAACTAGATGAAAATTCCAAACAGCAGTGCAAACTACATCAAGTAGCATAATAACTACATTAGCAACACTTAACAATGTACAAAGCCAACAATAAACGTCTGTTAACTGAATTGTACTTTAAACGTGCAAAATGTAAATGACTGTTGATCAAGAGCATAGCAACGACTCAACTTTCTCTTAATTAATCAGAGATAGAAATTGTCTGCAAATCAACAAAAACAAAAACCAGTGAGGAACATGAAACATCAAGTAAGCAACTGAACCATAAAACAGTAAATAACCAAAAACATAGTTCACCGACACTTGCGTGCCGACATTTGCGCGCCGATATTTGTGCGCCGACATTAGCGCGTATTTCGAAGAAGCATGAATTGCCTATAAATTAAAAGTCATCCGTGCTTTAGTAACTATAGTCTTAATCATAACCCAAAATCAAACCCTAACTATAACCCTAACCCAAGTTGTATCAACTAATATCGCGCAAATGTCGTCGTGCAAATGTCGACACGCAAGTGTCGTCGCACAAATGTCGGCGTGCAAATGTTGGTCACGCGTTTGACGGGTCACCAAAAACATGCCTAAAGATGGCTGATGATCATATATGGGGTCCAAAATTCAATTTGAGTTAAATAGTGAAAAACTATAGGTCACTACTTTTCTAGCTTTTACTGAAGGAAGTAAGATAAATACTTTTTAAAAATAGTAATTTATGATATAGTTAAAAATTTATTCAAAGGAAACATATTCACACGTTCGTGTGTATGCAAAACGACCTTAACCCTGACGCTATCGTAAATCTATAATCTTGATTTTTCACAAATTTACAACTTAATTCAAATTAACATTTAACAGTGCAGTGATCTTCACAATTATTCGATCAAACTTTATTTCAGCCTTACAAACAGTAAATTAATTGCCAAAATGAACATGTCAAGTAAACGCATTGGTCAGGTCTTCATCTTCTAAGCTGAGTCCAGCCATAGATGCCATCACTTCCTCAATCCTTGACAAATTCTTCAAGTGATAACTGTTCATAGGGTTGTTCATACATAGATGATGGTTAGACCAGCTCATATCAGACCTTCTATATTGTCTGCCCATTGTTTTTGTGGTCTTCCCATAATTCCTCTGCTGTTGGGCTGCCATTGATAAAGCAGCTAGAAAATCGCCAATTCTTGCTAAAGGCTCCATCCACACCTTCCAGATTCCTTCACTTACTGGACTTTATAGTGTTCATTTTCCTGTTTCTTCATCTGTCGCTGATCCTTAACTGATTTTCATCATTCTTCTGAGCCATCTCATTTTGCACACAACCATATTGCCATCCATCTTTTCTGATGACTGTGCAACTTTCTGCACCATAGGTCAGCACTAGAATCACACAGCTATCAAGTAGTTTCAGCTTCAGTTTCAGGTTTACATTTTGCATATCAAGCACTTTTGCCATCTTTCTGACATTGTCTCTGTCATTATCTACTTGATTTCATTTGTGCATGTTGGATCAACCATTAATTTTCTGCCAAAATACACAAAGCAGTCAACAGTGTCCATTTCGACTCCTTTTATCTTTGGTTATATCCAAGATACAGGCCTTCAATCAATAGGTAAATGCTAAGGAAAGGAATGGGAAACCAATATTATCAATTCAGGTCAGGTCAGGTTTTCGTCCTCCAGCTGTGTCCAGCTATTGACTTCTCCATGACATCTCTCCAAAGTTCTCTGTCCTTTGCTATTTCTTCCAAAGTCATTCGGTGTCTTCCATCAGTTTTTCCATTGAGGTTCAGCCCTGCCATGTGCAGATCCTCTTCCAAACCGTCCACCCATCGTCTTTTAGGTCTTCCTTTAGATCTTCTCCCCTCTGGTTTGTAGTTGAAAATTCGTTTTGGGTTTCTTATTTCTTCCATTCTGAGTATGTGTCCAGTCCATTTCATTCTTCTATTTCTGATAACTTCCACGATGCTCGGTTGCAGTGTTCTCTCTCTAACTTCTTCATTTGTTATATGTTCTTTGTATATTATCAATTAAAAAAAATTAAACAGCCAATGAAGCAATCGGTTACAATGATCATATGAGAACAAACGTACTTACACCATTACGTATTCAAAGGACCAAAAACAATGTCTGTCACTGTGTTTTCTGAAATAAAATTCAGTTTACTTGAAAAGAGACAATAAAAATATGCAGATAACAGTATAGAAAAGAGAAAATTGTCAAGAAACCATTTGTACGATTTTCTAAATTAAAAACAATTTTAATGCAGCCCTTCAAAAGTAAACGAAATTCTTTAAAATGAATAACTCTTAAAAGGGTCTTATAAAAATTCTAACTGTTCAAGCATCAGAAGCAGATATCTAATATATTGTACATTACAGATCCTCAATGACCCAGATACTTTGTAATTATATGCAATGTAACCAAGTACACTCGGTTCCGGTCCGGCAGTTTAAAGGTTAAGACACGAAACTAACAGAAATATTATTGAAGTTTTACAGAACAAGTTCCTTCAGAGTTTATCAGTTATATCACATAGCTGCCTACTGCATTCAATAACTGGCATTCTGCATAAATTACAATTTGATATGTAAACAGACGTGCATACAGCAGCTACATGCAAGGTGGGCTTTGGAACGCCAAGAAGATCACAAAGTTGATTCCTAATTGGACGAACAACATCTACCGGTTGGTCCCTGTAAAAATTAAATAAAGTTAAAATAAAACTACCTACTCAAAGCCCATTTCACTTTAGTAAGTTTTCATATATGTTTTTCTTTACTAGCATTCCAGTGAATTACAAAACTTTCTAGCAGCATGAATTGCAGATAAAGCATGAAATAAAACTGTTTTAATTTCCAATAATTAATTAATAATAATTTTGCTTCCTAACATTCAAAATGTGATGCATTATAAATTGTCAAGAGCAGCAACAGTTTGGTTTGTAATGTAATGCTAATGAACAATGTGAATGCACCATCACCCATGCAGAATGTGTTAAAAAAACAACAGATTGCAACATTATCACAACACTCAAAAAGCCAAAATTTCTAAATCAGTGATATTGGAGAAAAATTTGAAGCGTTTTAAATTGGAAATGTGGTTCTTGAGGAGCATGTTGAAGATACCATAGACAGAGAAAAAACTAACCAAGAAATCCGGGTAAGGGCAAATACACGGCGAAAACTGATGCAAACTACAAGGAAAAGGCTACTCAAATTCGTTGGACACATAATGAGGAAAAATGTCTGGAAAACCAATTTATAACTGGAAAGGCAAGAGAGAAGCATAGAATGACTTTTATCAAAAGCCTTCTATGTGACATGAAAGATATAACATCAGCAGTGGAGCTAATACAATCTACAAAGGACAGGGAGGCATGGAGGTCCATGGTCATCAATGTAGTGATACAGGACACATTAAGAAAGAAGATATTGGAGAATAAGTAAGTGCAATTTACACAGATTAATATAACATAACAAGCTCAGACTTTCTTTATACTAGCAACAGCCACCAAATGGAATTGGAAGAAACTGGTCAGGTCTTAGCTCACCATTGCGTTTCTGTGAGCAATGCAGTCACATCATCTAGTACAGCGTCCTCAATGACATTGTCGTAAGTAACTATAGATTCGTAGAGATTGCTTGATGCATTCTTTCGTACAATAGGGTAGTTGTGACAGAGAAAAATCATTAGCTGGGCAAGCGATTTCATACGAACGTCATCTGAAAATTGTAACAGCCCATTGAACCTGAAAAATAAATACATTTTTCATGTGAGAACAGAAGGGAAGGCATGAAAAATGCTACAAAGAACTGTGCTAATTGCATAGCATAAAGATGAATGCATTTAAAATGCTGCATCATCATTTGCAAATTAAATCTGAGAGCATAAAACTTGTTGAAATTGCAAGTCAAGAAGGCAGATTAACTTTACCACCAAACAGGCACGTACTATGTGTAAACCTACAGCATAAGCTTAACAGAACTGATTTTATGAATTTTGAACCAATTACTTCACTGCCAGAAATTAGATATATGAGTGAAATTTTACATGCAAAACTCAGGAATATGACAAATTTAAAGATAATAATAATAAATTAACAATATTATTAGTGCTCATTCCATTCAAATGCACTAAATCAGCTTTCTAGGATCCAGAGTTGGTTCATGGAAATCAGTTTCTGTAAAAATGTCAGCCATTTGCATGTAGTCCCATTATGTATAGCAACATCATCATTGAGTTGTGCTTGGGCCTGATATCTTTGCAATTTGTCAAAAATTAACTACTAATCTACATTACACAACCAGAAAGTAGGCTTTAGTTCAAAATATGAGACACTCTGTCTCATATTTTGAACTATAGCCTACTTTCTGGTTATGGTGACTTGGTCATAGAGTCATAGTCTATATTGCCTGGGTAAATTTCAGGATGCATAACATATGTCCTTAATTGTCAATGGTTCTCATTAAGCTTTAAACATTGCCGGCTTAGGGTGGCAAAAGTATTTGTTATTGGAGAACAATTCATACTTCTAGTCAAAGCCTAATGCATTACTAAGAATCATCAGACAGATACTAACACATCAATGCTGGCCAGAATCTTTTGTACATCCTTACATTTGCTAATTTCAGCCTTCGTCAACTGCAAAAGTGACATTGGAAAATCTGCACTACAACATAAAACAAAAATACCCGACTGCCGGTGCCAAAATGGTAGCTGCAACAATAACAATGTTGGCGCTTACTGTACGACCAGATTTATTTAGGCCTACAGAAAACAAACTTCATGCCAATAGGAACTCAGTATATCTCAAGCATGTCTCCATAAAATTACCTGAAATGCATTCAAAAACTTGTCCAAATAATTTCAGCTTTATCCTATGTCAGGTTGTCCCATACACAGCCTATGTAAACATAAGCGGCAGGTAAGTGAATGTTAGAAGCAATAATTTTCCCGATTCTAGTATCCTTAGATTGAATGCTCCTGTTTAACAAAACTTCTGTAAGAGAAATTCTTCTGTTAACCTTGGAGCAGGTGATGGAAAAGGTAAACTTCGGATTCAAATGTCTCATCTACCTTGGCCTTACATCACAGATTGGCTACATATTCAAACAAATTATAAACTAATGATCGACTCAAAATATTGCTAAAATCAAATTCAACTATGTCCTTACTTATTTTCTACAATGAACTTGACAAAGATGGTGTTTGCAAAAAGCTGGTTGATCATTTTGAAAAAGGAGATGGTAACTCTGTCGACCTTTTGGTGATCAGAGAAAACGGTCAACAATGAAGCCGTCAACATCTTCTGCTGCTCCGAATCATTTGAAATATCACTAAGAAATGAGACAAGACAGCCCATGGCATGCTTCACCTGGAATCCAAAGACAGTACAAAATGCACAGCATAAAATCAATATAGAAACATGATACACACTCATACATATGCAATAAGTAAATGTAGAAAAGAGACACAATTTTCAAAACAACAAGCTTTCAAAGTCACCAAATCAAGATGTGTTCTCACCCCCTTTCAAAATGTTCCTTACATTTGAATTTCTTCCAGTTTACACACCATGTTGCAGGTTAGTGGCAGACAAGTTCACATCACATAGCATATATGCATAGATTCTTTTTTATAACTCAACACAAATAAAAATAAGGGCTCTTCAAATTCTCTCACATTTAAATCAACAGCCATTTTTGCACGCACACGCCTGCATTCAAACACACACGCACTCGCGCGCGCACACACACACACACACACACACACACACACACACACACACACACACTATAACAGCAAAATTACAACATGACAAAAATGTCTGGATAACATAGACAAAGGAAGCAAATATCCTTACCAAAGATTCAGTTAGACCACCGGCGCTAACAGTAAGTCCAAGAAGAATGCTGTATGTGTACGCCGGAAGTGAGAGAAGTTTTGCAAACCGAACAAAGGTATGAGAAGGAACAGTCCAATTGATATCCTCCAAATCCTCAGACGGAAATATCCGCAATAATTCCTCTCGGTGAGGAATATATGGAATTTCAGGACTAAACAATGATACCCAATATTTATTTAGATGTACAATGGTACAAATCAGCCAATCTTCAGAGCGAAGACGGTTAAAGACAAGGCAAGACAAGGGTACATATGAAAACTAAAACAAAGTTATTAAAATTAAATTAACCCATCAGAAAACATTCATTCATTCATTCACTCATTCCTTTAGCTTTACCCTTAACCCGGCAGCGACGTTTATAAACGTCGGCAGGAAGTTGTAACGAACGGGCAGCGGCGTTTATAAACGTTGCGCCACTTCAAAGGCTATTCACGAACGGGCAGCGACGTCTATAAACGTTCTTCAATGGAATATCGCTTTAGTTATTATCCATTCGCAAGATGGCAGCTCTCTTTTTTAGCTAGTGTGGCCTCTATAAGCGAAAAGAATATATTTTAAGTGACCGAGGGGTCGGATTTTGACCAGCATTCATTTTGTCCTTGGTCAAGGTGAAGATGGCGAGGGCGTGGGCCAACTCTGTCTTGCGCCTCAGCCTGCTGGAAGAGTCGGACGATTCAGGCGTCTCACGACAGTGAGTCAGAAGTGGATGACTCGGAGGCTGAAGCTGACGATCTGGTAATCTAAGCTGGCGACAGCGAAGGCAGGCGGCGACAACGGTGGTACAGTATCCTCTGATACTAGTAATTTTGCTTGGGGTGATACTCCCAGGACACTCAGACTTGCTTTTACAAGTCTAGTTTTCATTTGTTTTTGTATGTACATATGTATGTATGTATGTATGTATGTATGTATTTATGTAAGTTTATGTCATGTTTATGACTATGTTTGGTTTTATTTGTCAGATTTCCAGATTTTTGAGAAATTCTCACTTCTGCAAAGGATGCACGTCACGTCACTTCTACCGTAAGAAACCTAATAAATCCACCAAATTGGGTCCGATCTTCAAAATTTTTGAAGCTATCTGTTCCCAAGACAACCTCCAACTTTGCCACTGAACATATGAGGGTCATCTCTGAAAAAAAATTTTTTGACCATTGAAGTAAATTTTTTGGGGTTCAATTTTGGCCCGTAGGGGCCAACCCCGAAATTTCTTTTTCGGCACGAATGGATGGTAAGTACAATAAAAATGCTAAAGAATGATGTAAACCACATCTTTCTAGCTTCTATATAACCTGTTACCTTGTGTGTTTCAGATTTCCAAATTCTCGCTACAAAAAGGCAATTCGTCGATCAACTGGAGCTTTGTAAAAACCTAATAAACAAATTGGGTCCGATCTTCAAAATTTTTGAAGCTATCTGTTCCCCAAGACACCCACCTCCAACTTTGCCACTGAACATATGAGGGTCATCTCTGAAAAAAAATTTTTTTGACCATTGAAGTAAATTTTGGGGTTCATATTTTGGCCCGTAGGGGGCCCAACCCTGAAATTTCTTTTTCACGAATGGATGGTAAGTACAATAAAATGCTAAAGAATGATGTAAACCACATCTTTCTAGCTTCTATATAACCTGTTACCTTGTGTGTTTCAGATTTCCAAATGTACAAAAAGGCAATTGTCGATCAACTGGAGCTTGGTGTAAAAACCTAATAAATCAAATTGGGTCCGATCTTCAAAATTTTTGAAGCTATCTGTTCCCAAGACACCCACAACTTTGCCGCTGAACCTAGAGGGGTCATCACTGAAATTTTTTGCTATTGCTAAAACAAGTTTTTAAATTTTGGGCTGTTGGGCCAAACCCCAAAATTTTTTTTTTTTTTTTTTAACGGATGGATGGAAAGTGCAAAGAAAATGCTAAACAACGGTGCAAACCGCATCTTTGTAGCTTCTATATAACCAGAATTATGGCAAGTTTTACATGTTCACAGTTCATATGAACGCTTTTCCCAAAAATTAATTACCCCGATTGGTAACGTCTTGTAAAATTTAATTACCCCTGCAAAGGGTTAAGGTTAAGAACTATACATAAAACAACAAACAAATTACTAACATGTGATACAGAAGCTTTGAGAAAATGCTGCCAGCAACTCCTCGAGTCCGATCGATCTTTTCTGAAGCCTGTTGTGCTAAACTGCAGAAGATTCTTTTGCAACTGAAGCAAAACAATATCACTTTAAGAAAAATCATCACATATGTTGATTTTACACCAAAAAGTACAATCTGATGATCAAACACTAGATCACGTAAATAAATTGATCTATGCAAGAATATGCAGATAGGTCTTATTCGTTAAATATTTAAATTTCATAGGCATTTCACTTTAGCTTGCATAAAGGTTTTCAATAATAGGATAACTGAAAACAATGCAACTACTTATGATGTCTTTGTTGGGGCCTAACAAAACAAAGGCAGCTTTGCCAATTTCAATAACCTTTATGATTAATTATGACAGATTACATTGAACCTTACATGTTCTCGTTAAACAAGTGCGGACACGTTGAAACTATAAGAGAAGTGACCTCGTGAAGACCAACCATAGCGGCTTCTCTCACCCTTAACAATAATATTGCTGAACGTCAAATATACTGCATGCCAAAAATATCAATATTTCAATACAAAATTTGCCAAATCAGAGACAATGTTTAAATTATCTTTTTATTGCATTTATAAATGATCATTATTCATCCAAAGAACTCAGCATTTTGAATGCCAGTTGTGAGAATTTTAAGCAAATTATCTTCAAATAAAGTGATTCAAATGATATATAATATTAACCCTTTCACTACTAGACCCTTCAGCCCAAAGGGTTCTTAGACCTAGGTTTTTTTGACCCTTAGGGCCATACCGACAGACGGTCCTGTGCTGCAATTTCACTTTATCCATGCCAGTATGGGAGAAGGTTTCCACCAGAACAAAAGGGTTAATAAAGTATCCCACTTGATATTCTTCTATTGTTCTGTGAATCATAACTTACCATGTACCGACATCTCCACGACTATCTAGCGTGTAGTCTTTCAAAGAGTTAAAGAACAACTCGTAAACAACACCAACATTTTCAGCACACAGAGCGTCATCCACAGAACAGGACTCCTTTGCACCGACAGTTTTACAGATGCTAAAAATAAATAACTGCAATTATGCATTTACGTTATACACAATTGTATAGCAGTTCTCGCAGAGTTGCAAAACCATGTGGGAATTATTTGAAGAAGAAAGAAAGAAAGAATGAACAGACATCGATAGTCAGGCAAATGTACCAACAAGCTTTTCCAGCAAACCATTCTAGTAAAGCTGGAAAAATCAGCAATGCCAAATCTGGACAAGACGTTCAAATCCGAGTAACTAACTCTGGGAAATAAGCAACTCGCTTTGTAACTACCTCATAACTGCCTTGACTGCGTCTCGTCGACCTTCCACCAGAGCTTCTTGCCTTGGCTGAATGGTCGCTGCTCTTTAACGAGTGCACAAAGAACGAACATCAGATTTCCAGACAAAAGAAACTCAGGCAATGACCCTAAGGCCAATGCATAACCACATCGAGATTTCTCCACTGGATTCTCCAGCTCCTTCACATACTTACTGACAAGATCATCTGAAAATAGTTCAAAAACTTAAATCATAAAGAGATTTATAAATATAAACGTAATTAAAAACTAGTTCTATCTTCAAAGCTATTTCCCAACGTTTTCTTATCAAATAACACAAGCAAATACTAATGCAACAAATGCAACAAAGTATTACAGTTCATCTAAATAATTCATCCAAAGTCTCATATGAACAGGATTTTGTAAAAACACCAAAAATGTGTAAGCAAACCATTAAAATGATGTACAAGAAGCTACACTGCTGGAAGCAATATAGACAAAGGCAAAATAATTAGTGCTGTTCAACTATTAATTTATTTAATCTCAACTAATCATGCGAACAAAATAATTAATCACAATTAATAGCGATTAATCACATTTTCTTCAACAACATTATTCTGGTCCCGAACCAACACCGGTAATCAAATTGAAATAAAGAAACATTAATGCACCCGTTGCAGAACAGATTTTTTTCAACTGGTAGGACTATAAACATTTATTAATTATTATTTTTAAAACTGAGATTATAAATCTGAACTAACTACAAACACGAATTATTATTCTTAACTCTTAATATTTAGAATATTTCTTAGAATATCTGAGTTAAGACTTAAAAGAACATCAGCCACCAGGCTATGAGTTCAGTTATAATTCTTGTTGGAACAACTAAGTTGTTTCAAACACAACACACAATGAATGGAAATAAAATATGAAACTAATGATGACTTACTAGAGTGAACTTCACATTTATAGTATTCCGTACAAAATGCTGGAAGTGCAGACACAGCGGCCATCTGACAAACACAACATTCATTTTAGATTTATATCAATGCTCATGAAATCAACCAATCACAGCACCTTACTATTTGTAAATAAGCACGTGCAAACAAGTGCAGAAACTACATTACACACAGACACAAAAGAAAACTGCAGAACCACATTCATGATACTAGAGAGATGATTTTAAAAATTAAAACCATAAACAATTTCTCCCTTGTCCCTTATTGATCTGACTTTATTTTGAATTTACACACTGTAGTGAAAGTGAGTTATAATACCAAATACTCTCACTTTTCTCATGCTTAAAAACAGGAAATGAAACAGAAACATTGCAAAGTTCAGTAGAAATATGCATGGCAGTTCAATATAATTACCTGAAGAGTTTTATATTTATATTTTCACAATAAATTTAAAAAAATAGAATCCAGTGTGAGAAGTTACATTCAATGGCACAATATAAGTATATATATATATATATATAATATATATAATCATTTATAAAATCATTTTCTACTAACAGTTTTTAATACCTGAATATCTGCATCAATGTTCTCCAAGCATTCATTTATCAAACTCTGCCAAACACCTAAATCAAATCATCACCAGACTAGTATCAAATAATTACTACAAACATTTGCCTCAAAATATAATAATTTTTATTAGTAGTCATTGAAAGCTTCATTGATTATACCACATCACACAAAAGTTAATTAGTAAATTTTGCTTTTTATGTCTTTATCTGCAATCAGGCAAATTCCAAAGTTAATGCAATTGTGATTAATTACTAAGCCTCATTTATCCAAATGTTAACAATAAAATTAAGGAATTGTTTTGAATATCGCTGTCAGCACACAATCCAAATAAAAGCACAGAAAATGCCAGCAAATAACTGGAATATACCAACTGTGATTACCTATTACTGCAGTCTCATGGAATGGAACGTGCGACAAGGAAAATTTTTCAATAAGACAACAAACTGTAAAGAGACAATTGCAAACAAGAAACATAAAGACATATTAAAACATTTTTCACCCTTATGAAAGCAAAATTCAATGTTAAGACATATTGAAAATTTCTTTCAAATGAGCACCTAAAAACCTGCAACAAAAGCAAAAATATTCTACCAGAAGCAAGATAAGATGAAATAAAACAGACATTAACTCTTTTCTTGTAACTAAAATATATTAACTAAATAATAATAATAATAATAATAATAATAATAATAATATAATAATAATAATAATAATAATAATAACAATAATAATGAACTGATTAGGGTGGCATATCGTTCATACAAGTATCACTAGGACACAGGACAATTGAAAATAATCATCTGCATATTAATCACTGTGCTGGATAACTGTGAGCGAACAGGACAGTTTTCACACAACATTTAAATATTTCCAGTGTCTTTGCCAAAGTTACTGATGAAGGAAGACTATTCCAGACTTTGGCAGTTGCCACTGGAAACATGCTGTCACCAATGGTAACCTGTGTGTAGACGGAAAAACGAGAGTAAGTGTGGACGCTGATCGCAATCGTCAGCAAAGATATCTGGCAGAAATCAGCCAACAGAAACGATGGTGCCAGACCATGAAGACACTGATAGGCAAGGATCGTTGATTTGTATTCAATCCGCTGTGAAACTCAAAGCCAGTGAAGTTCATAAAGAAGCAGTGTCACATGGTCTGATCTTCTAGGTTGATTGACAAGATGTGCTGCTTTACTGAGGACAGTAAGCTGCCTTGGTAGCCCAGCCAAGAGCATGCTGCAATAGTCCAGGCATGGCATAACCAGAGATGCCACTAAAAACACTTTCCTGCAGATGTGTGATCTGGCATAACCAATACTACATGAAAATATCCTTCTTAGCACAGGCATTTCAAAATAAAATGGAACAAACCTGGAACCAAAATTCAAGATGGGGTGTAAGAAAGCCTCAGCTAACAAGAAATTAATTGACTTCTCTATACCATTACAAAACTTTGCACTATTAGTACAAGGAAACTGAAATCAGCAAAATGAAATAATTTGAAAATGGCATAAATTTCATAGAATATTTGTTAATATCACTCTCCCGTACGATCAAGCAATCATTTTACTCGTGACAATAAAAATCTGTATGACATGACACTAAAGGATCAAATCACATTCACAAAATTCTCCAATTTGAAGGAGAGCAAAAAAATGGGTGAAAATTTTTTCCAGAACCTCTCAAAAAGCCTCATTGGATCAGAAAAGTAGACCAGAATGCATGACCTTTATCCTGAGCAAAAAGGCAAGGTCAACTGACCTAGTTGATCTTCCCCTTGCAGCCAGTGCTCAAGTAAAATAAATTAATTAAAATGAGAAGATCAAAGAAGCAGAGTGCATGAACATTTGGAAATTTCTTCTGCAGCAATTTGCAAATACAATTTATAATCAGAGCTGTAAATGCATAAAAATTTTTAAATCGTGATTCTTTAATGCATTAACGCATTAGTTAACAAATTATTTTGATAGCCCTCATTATAATAGAACATAACCTTCATTAGCTTAAATCTGAACAGATCAATTTCGTTACATACCTGCCTTTCTCATCATATCACCATTCACACCCTTAAAGAACTTTGCCTCTTGAATCTATAGCAAAGTCAAAAAAGAAAATAAGCATTAGATATGATCAGTTAAAATAATTAATAGCATAATTAAGAATATAAGCCCCAAAAGTAAAAACATCAAGAAACAAAATAAAATGACAAAAACATGTTATACTTATTGCACCTAAGAAAATTAAACTTGAAACTCAAAGCCTGTAAATCAAAAAATTAATGACTGCAGTGTTTATCAAGCATGTTAAAGTCAGTGCAGATTTAAACAAAGGGATCAATTCTGATTCTGCAATTTTTATATAAAAATATCCACATTTCATTAAATATATTCCACCATTCATCAAAACTCATTACAAAAATTATTCTTAATAGCATGGAACTGCAACACTAACAACAAATAATGCAGAACAATATTACTATACTAAATGCACAAACTGGCCTCGGTAGTCAACTCTAGAAGTCTCTTCATAATTTCCAGGTCCAACACATCTCCAAGTGATCTGGAAAATATGAAAAATTAAAACCTCACTTTACCAAGCCTCCACATTTTTTAAAAGAACCAATAATTGACAGCAGATCTGTTTAGTTTTGTAAGTAATTAGAACTGTTGAAAAGGTTTCTTGTGCTTTGAGCTAGTGAAGGCTGGTGACAATTGTGAATAGAAAATCTGTTGTAGAATAATTATACAAAATGTGGAACTATTTGGAGTCAAGCTGGGTTAATCATCAGAGGACCATTTTGTAAATATAATGTGGCTGTTGGAACTTAATAGGGGCTAACAACCGAAAAGTGTTATACAATTCTCTACAAATCTATAAGAACACAAGCAAGAGATCAATACTACAGCAACAGATCTGAACTTTCTAGATCTACTTACCGACCGTTGGAAGCAGCCGATTTTGAAAGTGCATAAACGATCTGTCCCAAAGCAATCAGAGCTCCATGATGGGTATTTGCATCTGAAGCAAGGCATTTCTCAATCACCTTTGGAAGCACTACAATGGGAAAGCAAAATTTCATACACAAAATATGATATAAAATTTACAAAATCCAGCATAACATCCATCTCAGAAAACCTAATCCATAACCAAATCAGACCAAGTGTCACTGATTAGCTCAAAAAATTTGGACCAAACTGTTAACTTCAGTGTACAAGCAAAACAAGATCTACAACAGATTAAGAAAGCAATGACATTTGGTCTTTACTCTCTAAGAGCTCTAACTAAAACATCAATATAAGTATGCCTGAACAAATATATTTATTAAATAGTTACACTGAAATGTCTATGATGTGAATTAAATAATATTTATTTGTGCTTTGCATACTTTACTTTAACAATTCTGTTAAGTAAGAAAACATTCTTTTTTTTAATTTTGAAAAAAAACATTACTCTTGAAATGCTTTCAGAAGAAGCAAATGGCTTTATAGGGATAGTAATCAAAAGACAATCAGAAAACTGAATTTCAGCCATCACCATTTTTAGTCATGTGTTCTGGAACCCTGAGCGTCAGATGGTGAAGGCCTTCTGCAGCCAATTCTCGCAGAGATCTTCAAAGAAGCAGAACAAATTAATCAAATGCAGCAATCGCATAACTAACAGAAAACTTAATTGAAGCCAGTAGAACCTTTATCTACTAATATAAACATTATTAACAGTCACAAGATACCACAAAAAAAACAAGGAATCAACAATAATCTGGTAAATTAATGCCTAAAAATTGAAAACTTGTTACATGCAAGCATATGTATTATGTACTATAGACTAAAAATATTAATCTTTAGATCTAAACAATCTGAAATATAGCTGCTGGTTGAACCATACTTATCTACACAAAGTCACTCAGTTCATAAAATAAAATAATTAAAGCAGTCATGCTTACATGTCCCAGTGACAGATCTTAATATCGACTAGATGCTCAATCAGTGACAGTGTGTACTCATCAAACTGTGCAACAAAATTGCTAAAAATTAACAATAAAACACAGGTACATTAATTCACAGTTACAATGTGCATCAGTTCAGTTATATTTTACCAGCTTTCTGAACATTCCAAAATAACAAAGTCATTTCACATTTTTAAAAACTATTCATTCAAGATTTTTAAACTGCCACAAATAGAAAGCCATTCACACACTTTAAAAAATCATTTGCATGAATTTGTTAATAAAATGCAAAAAATCTGAGGATAACCCTTAAAAACACAAGATGATTATGATGAGTAACACAAGTATTATCAGATCTTTATTCCTTGACTTGATTCCTTGTAACACAAGTATTATCAGATCTTTATTCCTTGACTTCAGTTTACAAGAGGATGGAAATCAGCTCATCCTTAACTCTTTCCTCCTTTCTGAAAGGCTGCACTAGTCAAACTAACTAGAATTTGTGTATAACAGGTCCTAAACCAGAGCCAGAACATGTGATAACTGATTTGTCAGAAATTACCAAAAATGAATAATGTAATAAATTAACGTTAAAACACAAAACACAACATTCCTGTCATAAAGCAATAAAAACATGCAGCTGCTAAACTATTTATTCCAGAAATAAGTTAAATCGTTATTCAGTTACAAACCCCAATGCTCTACAGAAAAATAGTTTTATTTAAAGACATTCTTTTTCTTCAGGTGTCTCTGTCCAAAGACAGGTTCCATAATCCAGCATCACCACTCCTCTCTATCTTGAGTTTTTTTATCTTCAGGGCTGAATACTTGCTTTTTTCCATAGCCTCGAACATCCACTCCAGCATCGATGTCTGTGGTTGCCCTCTCTGTGCTTTCCCATTCATCTTTCCTTCTACTATTTCTCTTAGTAGGTTTGATTCTTCTCTCAGAACATGGCCTTCCACTACTTTTGTCTCATATGAATAGTGTTTATTAGGCTCTTCTTCTCTTCTATCCTCTTCCAGACTTCTTTGTTTGTTACTTTTTCTGTCCAGCTGATTTTTCCATACTTCACCAGATCCACATTTCGAATGCCTCTAGTCTCTTAAGTCTTCCCTTCTGACATTAAAGACATTGCTAAACAATAATACAGCATCAATACTAAGGCTGGGCTGAATAGGGGTTTTGAACTATTCAGACAAATACAAATAGTTGGGTTAACTATTTGATGAATACTGAATACAAATAGTGTTCACAATACCCTCCCGCTGCAAGTTGCCATATTGCCATCAGCAATAGTGCTATGTGCTACTATTATAACTTATAAATAAATGGTTTAACTATTATATTCAACCCCAAAACCGACAGAATTATTCTTTTAGCGCATGTGCTATGAATAATACATTCGTACAGCACTATTTGAAAGCTGGCCAATAAAAACTAGCGCATTCTTCGGCACTTGAATTTACGAAGCTGAAGAATTAGTCTGTAGAACAAACACAATGCAAACAGACCGTTTGCAAATTTTGAACTTCACGTGACCACTATTCGTATTGACCAGCACTATTCGGACAAATATGAATAGACTATCCGTCACTTTTTGACACCAAATACGAAGCAAATATTCGCCCCAAGTCCTAATCGATACACCTGATCACATCTAAAACACTCACCTCAGTTCTAAGTAACAGTTGGTTCTGTTGCCAACGGCAAAGTAGTCACACATTGTAAGAATGTCAATGCCATGAGGAAAGCTACCCTACAGAATAAGTAATAAAATGTTGCTGTTTAAAAAATCACTGATACAGTTCATTAAAATCAAACAGTAACATCCTAAATAGTATTCCAGATGAAAACCAGCAAAATTCAGAACAATTTTCATTGCTAAGATTCACGTTAACTAAAATCATCCAAAGAAAATGGAAAAACTGCTCAGCAATTAATGATGCCCCATAGTAAAACTATCTGGAAAAGTCTTAGGAATACATATATAACTTGTGTCAATTATGATTAGTGATTTTTCTTCTTTAATCATTCACATCTTTCACTATTTAGAACAGTCAAGTCTCCTTTGTGCTGTTCACATAAATGAGATGCTAAACAAAATTCATCATAAGGCAACAACACTAATATAATGATAAAAACTGCATGTCATGCATTATTCCTAGATGCACTTTATCACAAATAAACACTCAGTTAGTCTTACCAAACCTTTTCAGCTCCAGTTGTGTTCAGTTATGCCTAGAGAAAATTTCCTCTGAATAAACTTCTAGGCAATTTCTATCTATACTCTATGGCCACTAAAGTTTTTTTAAAAGAAACTGCATTCACACCATAATTTTCACATTTAGACGGTTCCTGAAATCCACTCACCAAACGACCAACATTTTCTTGAAATGCAGCAGCTGCTGCCCTTCGTACGTTTACCTCACGATCGTAAATTGAAACAATGACTAAAGCCCTTTAGAAAAAATTCATTTCGTTAACATCTTTAATCAACAATAATTATTAACCGCTTAACTGCCCTGTGCCAGAATAATCCAGCGTACGGGGAAAATTGCTCATGCCGTAGTGCTGGAATTTTCCAGCATTGTCCTAAAGACGCTTGGCAATCCTTGGCATAAGGAATTATTAATCCTTGGCGTGAACAATAAAGAAAGTCAGCCTGTAGATAACTTTTGTTTCAATTTTAGGTGCAATTTTGTTTCAAATAAGCAAAAAATTGTGATAAAAATGGCAAAACAAAAATTCAATCTAAGCACAACGGTGAATCCATTCAATCAAAGTGAAACTTTGGATGCAATTTTGAATGAAAGTTCCGATGACAGTTATGAAACTTCTGACCAGAGGTGGTTCCAGGATTTCTTGGTGGGGGAATGAAATGAATTCATAGGAAAAAGAAAAAATGAAAACAAACTTTAAAAAAAGGCTGAAAAAAATCATTTTTTCAAAAATTTTACTATATTTATACATAAAAGGGTGAAGCAAAAAAGGTCATCTTTTTCCTAATAGTTTTACTAGAATTTTGACATAAAAATAGGTTTCAAAAGAAAGCAAAAAAGGTCATCCCACATGGAACAGCCACTGCTTTTGACTAACTTATTGATGGTTTTACGTACACTGGAATTTTACTGAAAAAATAGGTTTGATGATAGTGACAGTGAAACTGGGTCTACCCCCAGTGCTCACAATGGACGGCAGCCAATCAATCAATCAATCAATCAATAAACTGGAACAGCCACTATCATAATCAGGGCACAACAAACTTGTTGAGACCGGAAGGCCATGAACAGCGTAGCACTGGAGGATAAGGCAAAGTTTTAAGAAATCATGATAAATTTTTAGTGATAGTGATATTGAAACTGGGTCTACCCCAGTGCCACACAATGGACAGCAGCCAATGGTGAACTGAACCAAATGAAATCTCTATCCCTAGTTGACTGAATAGTAGGGATTGGTCGCATCTTAAAGGTTGATGTAAATAACATCAAAGACAAATTCTATAATTAATTCGGTATTTTAAACAATGTAGGGACTGTTAGCTGGAGTTATATAATCTTGGAGTTTTGGATATTACTCTAACAACTCTCTCCCAATGATTTTTGAAATTCTATCCATTTTCTTCGCAGAGAGGTTCAAAGTTGATGTAAATAGCATCAATGCAACATATTTAAATGTTTACCTTTTCCCAATGATTTTTGAAATTTTTTAATGTTTCCTAATTTAATGCCTTTTGCTTTTATTAGGTTTCTTAATAATCTTCATTAGTTCTATAGTACCTACAAACTTTCAGGTCAGTAAATGAAATAAAAAATTAAATTATAAAATTTCATGATATTTGCATGTGGTGTCATGATTATTTTGGTGTCTGGTGTCAAAGCGATTAAAATCAAAACTTCAAAAGTTTGTTATTTTAACGATTAAATGTCAATTTCTCCCATCAGATTGAAAACATCGAATAAAAGTGGCCAAATAACTAGTGATTGATGCTAAAAGCTGAAAGTCCTGTTGCTAAACAAAAGCTGCTTAAGACAACAACTGATTACAAACTACTAACCATATTCCAGTTGATGGCAAAATGCAACCAAAGATTCAATTATAAATACAAACACGAAAAGATTCTCACTCTGCAATCTGATTAACATAAGGCGCCAATTCTTTGGTTTCATATGCCCTTGCAAATGCCCAACAGATGTAGCAGGCGGCGTCACGAACGTTGGCACCAACAGAGAAATTGGCTCGTTTCTCGTCGTAATTCAGTGCTCGAATGATGATTGGAACAACTTGAATAAAAACCAGCACAAGAAAATTCAGATATGTACAAGGCACACTGTAAACCAAATGACTGCATAATCTATGCAGAAAAAAATTACTGATATACAGCAAAGATAGAACAATTTGGAAATAATATATGAATGTCATCTCTCCTTCTTGCAGTTGCTAAAAACACTTGAAGCAATTTTGAACCCATCAAGGTTTTGCACATAGCTTTTCTTTACTTACCATCTTTCAACCTGTCAGGAAGGAGAAGTCCTCGGCGGCCGAGTTCTGCCAAACAGAGGCAACCTAAACATGAAAGTTCTGCTGTCAGCATATCATCATTTTCACTGGCTAGGTCGAGTGGAACTACTTGGCATTGCGCACCCAGTTCACCGGTTAAGCAATGTTAATGCACGGCTTGTATTTGGATGGGTGACCATCCTGGGGTCAAGTCGTGGTGCCAGTGGCCAACCAAGCCATTCATCACATAGACGTGGATAAATTGCCAGCAGCATTAAGCTGTGAAAGTAATATGCAGGTCTAGAGCAAGTAATGGCAAACTACTCTAAATTAATGGCATAAGCCACCAGCATCTCTGCCTAGTACACAGAGACCAGCACCAGGTCCTATCAGGGTTTAATCTAGGCCATTTCCGGGGGGAAAATTGCCCTTTGCCCCCCGGAAAATTTCAAATTCCCCCGGAAATTTTGGCATACTACATCAACTAACAGCAGCCCCCTAGATGACTTTCCCCCTGGCTTTTTCAGTTTCCCCCGGCTTTGTCAGTTCCCCCAGGAGTCCAGGAGTCTAGATTAAACACTGGGTCCTATGCTCACTTGAGTATGGACTAACTTTACCTTCTAAGACAATAACAGGCATTCTTCATAATTCATTGAAATCAAACTGCCAACCCTAGTAATAACTAGAAAGACAGTTTGCATAGCATGTAATGTGATGTAGCATCTGTATAGTGCCCTTATATTTCTACTCAGAGGTGCTCCTGGCATTGGAGTCACGTGGTAAAGTAGTGAGACTTTAGCTTTCGCATTGAGCAGAGCAAGCAAGGGAGTAAGAAGTGATGCCTGAATGGATAATCCCATAATCCCAAACTACATTTTAAAAACCTAAAATGCAATCCTTTAACACTCTTAAAGCAATTAACGATACAGTAATTAATTTACCGCCATGCCATGCAGCAACAGTTTCTGAAAAAGTGAAAAGTTCCATCACAGAGCCAACAACCTCATCTGCCAACTCAAGAGGAAGTCGACCAGTAATTCGACCAATCCTTTCAAAGTAATTGCATTATTTTGAAATGAAATTCACAGCCGCAATCCATCAAAATCAAACCGGACTGAAATATTACAAAAAATTATGCCATTCCCCTGTAAAAACTTATATCATTTTAATTCAATGTGTGGAAATACTGTCTAAGTCTAATAATGTAATATTAAAAGCTTCAGGGTGCACACCACATGGGTGTTTTTTCAGTGAATAAGACACAAAATTAAGATTCTCTATGCCTAACATGACAACAATTATTGAGATCCATGGATGATTAGCAAGCCATTTGAAAAAAGACAGCAGGAAGACATATGCAAAACTTGCCATTGAAACATTTTAACACTTAAAGAAGAGCTAAAAAATTAAAAAATCAATCCAAATCATGCTCAAAAACAAGAAATGTTGACTTTATAACATACCCCTTTGCTGCAGACCATCTGACAACTGTGTCATTGTCTTTCAAACCAGAAAGAAGTTTCTCTAACAAAATACAAGGACTGGGCATTTTCAAACAAATCTTGTTATCATCGGAATGCAAAATCGATTACTGTCCAACCAATGAATATGAAAATATATTACTACAATAATGTGAAATACAAGGTACTATTCAATGAAATGCTTCGCTTATGGATATCTTTCAACTTCTACATGACAAAAGTCTGAATAGAAATCTACATGTATGAAAACCAAATGGGTTCTGCTGCATTTCTTTACAGATAACCTACAGGCAATGTTGCAGATCACACAACCACTCTAAGAGATCAAATAGCTAAATCTTAACAGTGAGTTGCTAATGATGCCACATCTATTTCAAATACCTGTCAAAACAGTGGCAACAGTATAAATCATTGGGAACCAGACGAATCAATAAAGAGAATGACAGATACATATGTAACAAAGTGAATAAGTTTTTAATGGTTGGTTTGCAACAAAGAATAACTTATCGATACATTTCATTTTACTTAAATATATCAATGTACTGCTTTGTCAAGAACAAAAGAATAAAATCACTAAAGAATAACATCAACATCAGTCAAATTACTACAATTTAAATACGTCTGCCAGCAAAATCTTGGCCAATGTCTCAAATAACTCAACAGACTAATTCATTTCAATTCAATCATTTCCAATGGTTTCGAGTCAATAAACAAATGTTAATAAATACCAATAACTTCTTCAATCTGATCAGGAATTTCATAGTCATCAGCTTCATGATCCTGAATACCATCCTGGGACATATCGAGCTTGGCAGGATTTGATGACTTCAGATTCTCAACCAGAGACCGACTTCCTCTTTGATATCTGAATCAAGAATACAGTGTACAAACACATCAACTTGGACACATGATATCAGAAACAATTATTACACATTATCATTTTACATGTACTCAGTGGAACAAAGCTTTAAGGCTGTCCTTTAACAACTATCATCAAAATCAAACACATATACATTATATACATAATCCATTAACCTTTACCAAGGACAGTGCTATCACTAAGGCAGTAAATGTAAATTACACATTTATCATTATAGAAAACTGTTTTAAAAAGTTAATGGAATGGATATATATAATGAGTGGCAGATTGAAAACAGCAGAAATATAAATTATGAAAGCTTCAACATACATAAATAATCAGCAATTCATAACAATCACAGCCACATTAATCTTATAGATAATAAAATTGTGTTGGTACTTCGACGATCATTCATTTATTATAACTGTTCTATAAACTTCCTGCAGTGTTTATATCTTCTATTATCTTTTTAAAATCAGGCTACAGTTCCAAGACAGACATCTTAACAATGAATGGGACAGTAATTACCATAACTATCAAGAGGCACACCTGAGGCTTAAATAAAATAATTTCAAAATAATAACCAAGAACAACTGTACAGCAGTTTGGCCTGATCAAAACATTTTTCTATTTATTTTGATCATTATTAATTCCATAGATAGCCATTTCTCTAATTTTTACTAGTTTTCTATATGCCAGTTATTTCAGAAACTCTAGGAGGAGAATCATTAAAGAACCTTGAGTTGCCAAACATATTTATAATCAATAACAAAAATTAACCTCCAAGCAGCAACTCTGGCCTTAAGAAATGTAAGTCCAAGTCGCTGAGTAGCTTTCATCACAAGTTTCCGCAGCAGTGTGTTATTGCTTTCCTGAAAGTTCAGCGCATTTAGTTGCTCCAGGATGGTTGGTGCTAAAAGAGTT
The DNA here is from genome assembly GCA_018105865.1 of Metaphire vulgaris. Taxonomy (NCBI): domain Eukaryota; kingdom Metazoa; phylum Annelida; class Clitellata; order Crassiclitellata; family Megascolecidae; genus Metaphire; species Metaphire vulgaris. The sequence continues at coordinate 15,474,557 of CM030837.1, forward strand.
AAATGCTATATATTATTAGGACTGTCATTTTTTTAAAACTTGCCCCAGGTACCTGTCCAATTTCTCAACAGGTACCCAAATTAGCATAATCACCATTACCTTTTATCTCTGCACCCAACAAAATAACCACACTCACCTCCAGGGACTGCAGCTAATGATAGACCACCTTGGCCGTTATGTAACACCCCCATCCAGTCGCTGCAACTAATGATTCTATCAGGGATCAGAGGATGAGTGTGACATAATGGTGTCACATTCTCCTCTGGGCACTGCAAATAATAATTCTATCCTTAGTTGCAACGAACGGAGGGGGATTGTGACATAATGGTCATGTTTCCATGGGTACCTTACCTAATTTTACTGCACAGATAATAGGACACCAACGGCTACCCGGTTGACATCCCTGACATCCCTATATACTATATATTTGTTTAGCCTACAGCAGAAGTTCTGTTGTAGGCTGCAAATTTTGTTACTGCAATTCTTTGTAGCCTCAATAACCTAGAATGAATGCCAAGATTCCATGCACTGACTCACACAAACACACACACATGGTTATGGTACTTGACAACTTCTATAAGCGCCGTAGCACGTAACTGTGATTCAAGTTTGTAACTTTTGCTGAAATTTGATATATTGTTAAGCAGGTTCAGTGTGACAAATTCTGTTGTTGTAACTAGAGAATACCTTTCAGTAAAATGCATTGCAGATGTATTGCTTTTCTTCCCAAAAGTTCATAATCCAAGGGTCTCATAATACATAGCCAATAATAACCAAAAGCCATTCCATTCTCACCATATTCTAATAGGTCTTCTCGTTTCCCAAATTTATATAACAGAGCTAAGACTGTCAGCATTCCAGATGCCGTTGTCCGTCCCACAGAAGTTTGGACTACACAAAAAAAGTAAAAATATATCATATACCATACAGTTAACAAATTACACTTAAAACATTCACCCTCTGAATTGAAGAACAAGTGAAATATAAACTTAGAATACAGTCATGAGACCAGTGGCGTAGCAGCCATATGGACAACCTGGCCAAATGCCAAGGGCCCCAACCCGATGTACAAAATTTTTTCCCGCAAAGTTGTCAGATCGAAAGACCGAACAAGCAAAAAAAAGGTCGTCAACGTTTTCGCAAACCTCGTCGTCAGTTGTAAAGAAGTTGAGATCATGAGATCAAAAGATGGAGAAGCAAAAAAAGGTCGTCAACATTTTCACAAACTTGTCATATCGTCTCTGGAAAGGGCCCCCTGCCCGTTTTTCGCCAAGGGCCCCTGAGCATGTTGCTGTGCCACTGCATGAGACCAAACCCAAGCAAATATGAAGACTGAAATCTGTTATATCTATCAACAAACTGAGGACTTTCAAAGTCCAAATTAATAACACATCTCTTCCAGCTGCCTTTTCCTCCTTAGTCAGTTCTGCTGTTATTTCAGGAATTAACCTGATCTTTTACGAGCGAATTTGATGTCTGAGAAATATAACTAGCGCTATATAGGATGAGAGAATGTTAAAATCTAATGAAAGAAATCATTATGAGAAAACCCAATGTGCTGAACACAACATGAGAGGATCTTGCACAAGACAAACATCCTAGAAGTTAAATATGAAGGAATTACATCAAAAGAAAGAGCACAAAGGTAGTGGCTAGATGATGCAAAGATTGGACAGATACTTTAAACTATGGAGAAATGAAGAGAAATTTCAGACACATGGGACAAATCATAACTGATAACTGATAACCTTCAAACTAAAGATTGCACATCGGGATGATGATGGTACAAAAATGCAGAATTATTGCAAATACCCATTCAAAACCCTTGATGCACTCACACTTTGGATATCCTGCACCAGGACTACCCTGGATACACAAGTCTCTTCAGTGGCCAGATCCAAGCTCTGGAATTCACTCCTTGCCTCTGCGACCAGTTGACTGTATCACCACGAAACATGCCCGTTCTCAATTATTAGCATTTCCAAAGACTAGATTAAGACAGGTCGTAATGCCTCAAACTCACTGTCAGCCTGCTTGAGTTTTGCGAGTGACCAGCCGATAAATTCTGACAATGCAGCCACTTTCACGTCCGGTCGTGTCAAGAAACGTGACAGCATGTACGCTGCTGCATCACGTGACTTGTCCACCATTTCCAGGTACAGCTGCACATTAATCAAATCATAGGCCACAATGGAAACAGCAGGCCAATCCAATTAAATCTAATTCATCCTCTTACTAAAGATAAACACATGCAAGTGCATAACAGAGCATCAAGGCATATAATACCTTCACTCAACATTAGGCAATGACTGGAAACCGCTCCAGATATTCACCCTGAATGGATTGCATGGTATTTGGTAATATCCGGATTCACCAAATACTTAAGTCACGAAAATACCAAATCCGAAAATTATTGTCACATTTCATGTACAACAGAAAATGACCTGTCCCCAAAGCATATCGCAGATGATTGCAAATGACATCATCAGTAGTTGTCAGCACAAGTTAACAAAATGCTGAAACAAACCTTTCCTAAGTTGATTATTCGAATCATTACTGGAATCTTCTCAGTTGGTGTTTCAGCAACGTTTGCGTCAAATCGACACATATCAAAGGGAATCATGCAAACAATTGACAGCCAAAGCAGCAACATATACGTTGTCTCCCAATTCTGAAAATTGCAATGAAAAAGCAATCTACTGAGAGAGAAAAAATATTCATTTTTAACCACAAACCTACTAAAGCAACGCTAATGACCAATTGATACACCTTGTAAAATAACAGGTGACTCAGTCTTCTAGACCAAAACCAATACTGATTTACTAGCTGTAGATTAAGTTGGTCTATCAATTAGATTTCACCAGACACCATTCCAAGCGCCAATAACACTTGGGAAAGATTCTGCTTAATGTCAACAAACAAATCAGCATCTTCTCACAATAAGAACGAAGCAGCCATTGACAGATGAGAGATATCAAATGAATGTACCGTAATCATCATGTACCTCACTGCTGGCAGGATTTCTTTTAGCAAGCATTGCCAAAAGTGGCTCCAAATCAGCAACTTCATGAGGCATCATTCGAACAATTACCTTGTATCCACGGGTCTGTTAATGACCAGCAATCAAGCAATCAATTAAAGTCATAAATTTAGAACAGCATCACAAATAAATCAGTTGCTAAGTTCTAATGATTCCAAAGTTCCGATTTGAAGAGAAAAAATTAGTAAAAATTAAGACAGTCTCACTTTATCTACATCACAAAGAAATTAGTTGGCTGAAACAGCAGCAGACAACAATTGCCACGTTACAACATTATAATAAGTTCACTCTATACTTGTCTCGATCAGTTATCAAACACATAAATCCTTAAAATCAGTACTGTAGTTTAAATTCAAACAATGAGCAGCAGTGTTATCAAAATTTAAAGAGGGTTTCATAGCAAGGAAGCCTGAAATCCAAAGAAGTGCAAGGCAGATTTTCTGGCAGTATAATAGATACAGACCCTGATTCTCTTCAAAGTTTACACAAATTATATTACTTCCAAACATAGAAGTAGTTCCATACTCAAATCCGAGCATCAGGACCGGTGTCATCTCTGGTTTCAAAGACAAGCAGCAAAGTAGGTGACTTGCATCATGAATTTAGAGTGGCCTGTCAGTCCTTTCTCTAGACTTGCATTTTACCTTGACAGCATCATTCTGCAACTCATTTATCTATGCTAGACAACAAATGAAAGAGTTGGTTGCCTGCACCATTGCATGATCTGAGACAACCCACATTTCAGACTGTGCTCAATGCTGTGTAACTTTGGTGCTCAAACAAGAACCAGTCTCACACAATACATCTTCACCTTTAAACCTCGCAGAGTTAGGCTTTTATCATAATAATGTCATTGCAATATTAAAGAAGACTTGCAGGAAATCAACTTGAGTGTGGAAGATGTTATTCATCTTACAAACGAAAGATAAGCATGGAGAAATTGTGCATTGACCTCGTCATCACAAGAAGAAAGAAGAGTAGAATTGCCTATACAGTAAGTCAGTGGTCAGCTAGTTGGTGCACTACTATGACTACTATGACCACTACCACTACTACTACTACTACTACTACTATTACTACAACCACTACACTACTAACCACTACACTACATTACTACACCACTACAACTACTAACTACTACTACTGCTACAGCCTGGTCATTGCAGAACTAAGAAAACGAGAAAGACGTAAGCAACAGTGTTGTATGAAGTACTGAGTTTGAGTACTCAAGTAAAAGTACAAGTATTATGTCATTTTTTTACTTAAGTAAAAGTAAAAAGTACCTATAAAAATAGTTACTCAAGTAAAAGTAAAAAAGTACTCCTTAAAAAGTTACTTTTTAAGTAAAAAGTAAAAAGTACCGTGACAGACGGAATCATCAACAACTCCACATTATCATGCTAAATCACATTTTTATTACTACTTTTAAGCAACATGCAGAAGCCTCAGCAGTCAACACGTACACATTTACACCATTAACTGCATTAGTATAAATGCTGGTTTCCCAAAGCCGTAGCTAGGGGGCAAAGGCAAGCTGTCCCGGGCGCCGTCCTCGAAGGCGCAATTTGCACACAAAGTCCTTAATTTTTCATACCACTTTCCTCCGGCGTGAAAATAATGTTGATAAGTAAAAAAAGGTCATCACCGGTGTTTTAGACTGTCACAGGTTAAAAATTTGTATGTTGTACGTTGCCGTGAAAACTCGGGTAAGCAAAAAGGCCATCACCGGAATTTAGGGCGCAGAATTTATACCTTGACCCGACGCCGACTGCTCTAACTGCGGCTCTGTGATTGCATGTAGGTCTAAGAAAGATCAAATTTTCAAACAATCTGTCAGTCATGCGGTACGCGTTTGTTGGTCATTGTCAACCCTGTACGACTAAACACGGGAAGTTGTGAAGAATTAAACAGATACTCCAGTAAATGTATCAAAATTTGGTGATGAGAAATTTTACTTGTAGTTTAAACGTGAAAGACATAATGTAAAGTAAAAGTACTAATATTTGAATAAAAACTTACTTCGTTACAAGTAAAAAGTACTGGGTAAGTTGTGTACTTCGTTACAGTACGAAGTACTCAGAATTGTACTTAAGTATTGTAACGCGTTACTTTTACTTCGTTACCGTGCAACAGTGGTAAGCAACTGCCCCCAATCAGCCAAAATCAAAGGTGCTAACCTCTCAGCTTTTCTATGGACACTGATTCAACAGACCTGCAATTTTACTTTCTTGCAATAAGGAGAACTGAATAAAACAGCCAAGTTGCACAAAATGAAGGAATACTGGAAAAAAGGCAAAAACTTAAACGATAAAACAATTATAAAACTTGAGTAACAGTCAAAAGACTGCAATGAAAACAAAGACAAACTCATCCTGCCTTTGTGATGAAGTACAGAAACGTGAAAGCTATACTGATGACTTCTGGAGGAGCATTTGGAGTTTTCACAATATCCAGCAACTGACTCAACAGTGACTCTAAAAAGGGACAAAAACAAGCACTGACACATGACACAACTTGACACTTTCGTTGATAGAACTGGACAAATTCTACTAAATGACTTGGAAAGCAATGCAATACTAGCCAAAAATATGTTGACCGATTCAATGAATCAAATCATCAAATAAAACGACAGCAACTAAATAATTATTTGTTTCATCGTTCCTTTCAGAAAGTGAAAAATATCTGTTCATCAATGAAATAATGTAATGTGGCATTTGTATAGTGCCTCTTCTATTTCTACAATATGCCATGAACGCATTCATCATCAATTCAGATGAAGACATCCTCTAATACCTTTACCGGCCGACCAAGAAAACTGCTCCATTTTACATTACGTTACAAATAAATGGCTGATAAAATGGATTAACCTCCTTGGCGTTAGATTAATTGTGTAAATGACGTTCCAAAAGCGTTTGATTATTTTTGGGGCGAAACGACGTTATCACTAAACGACGTTATTAGGCCTACTAAAACATTATTGAAGACTCGAGATACGAATGCTTTCGAAATAGAATCCAATAGCTAGAGATATTCATTGGACACCTGATGTTAGTATCATATTCACTCTATTTGTGTCTTTATTTATGTACACATTTACATTTATTTAGCGCCTTATTAGGCCTACTACAATTCAATTCATACGCTAAAACGCGGGAATTTCAAACACAAGCTTATACAGTAAAGTCAATAACTGCAAAAAAGGTATTTGAAAGCAAACTTAGACACCTGATGCTAGAATCCGCTCAATTTCATTTATATAGCGCAAATTTATGTAGCGCTTTATTACTACAATTCAATTCATACGCCAAAAGCGGATTTTCAAACACGCGTTTATACAGTAAAGTCAATAACTGCAATGAAGGTATTTGAGACCAAACTTAGACACCTGACGCTAGAATCCGCTCAATTTCATTTATATGTGCAAATTTATGTAGCGCCTTATTAGTACAATTCAATTCAAATAAAAACGCTGGGATTTTCAAACACGCGTTTATACAGTAAAGTCAATAACTGCAATGAAGGTATTTGAGACCAAACTTAGACACCTGACGCTAGAATCTGCTCAATATAATTTATATAGCGCAAATTTATGTAGCGACTTATTACTACAATTCAATTCATTTGCTAAAAGGCGTATATTTGCGAATCAGTAACTGCCAAGGCAGAAGATTATATAAGTGAATTTTGGTAAAATTGGCGCTATATAAATGATAAATGGGCGCTATATAAATGAAAATTACAGGTGCTTTATATTATGTTACCATGACTTTGTGACGAAATAATATTTGAATAATGCATATTTGCGAAATGCGCAACTATCAAGGCAGAAGAGTATATAAAGGTGAATTTTTGTAAAATTGTGCTATATAAATGGGCGCTATATAAATGAAAATTACAGGTGCTTTATATTATATTACCTTGACTTTGTAATTAAATAATATATTGAATAATGCATATTTTGCGTAAATCCAAACTGTCAAGGCAGAAGAGTATATATGAATTTGTGAAAAATTTGCTATATAAATGGGCGCTAAATAAATAGAAATTACAGGTGCTTTATATTATATTACCTTGAATTTTTGATGAAATAACATTTGAATAATGCATATTTAGTAAACCGTAACTGTCAAGGCAGAAGAGTATATAAGTGAATTTTGAAAAATTGCGCTATATAAATGGGCGCTAAATAAATGAAAATTACAGGTGCTTTATATTATGTTACCTTGACTTGGTGATGAAATAATATTTGAATAATGCATATTTGCGAAACCAGAACTGTCAATGCAGAAGAGTATATAAAAGTGAATTTGTGCAAAAATGCGCTATATAAATGGGCGCTATATAAATGAAAATTACAGGTGCTTTATATTATGTTATCTTGACTTTGTGATGAAATAATATCTGAATAATGCATATTTTGAAATCAGAACTGTCAGGCAGAAGAGTATATAAGTGAATTTTGTGTAAAAATGCGCTATATAAATGGGCGCTATATAAATGAAAACTACAGGTTCTTTATATTATGTTACCTTTGACTTTCTGATGAGAAAATATTTGAGTAATGTATATTTTTCATAAATCAGTAGCTGTGTCGACAGAAGAGCAGATAACAATGAATTTGTGTAAAAATGCGCTATAAAATGGGCGCAATATAAATTAAAATTGCATATTTCATTAGAAAGGTGTTCCATTACCTGTCCCCGATGCCTACCTCACTGCCAGAGTCAAACTTTGACTGTTTTGATCAACTGAAACTTAGACAATGCAAATTAATATCTTGTTACATTACATTACATCTTGCCCGTATCACGTACGGGGTTAACGCTTTTAGCATGTTTTCTTTGCCCGTGTCACGTACGGGATTAACGCTACGGAGGTTAAGTGTAACTTGTACTTACCAAGATGAGGATCAAGGAGATGTGGCTGCTCCTGATATTCATTTATGATATCTAAAAATCCACAAAACTATAGCCATATTATACAATATTTCAATATGGCAAAATACACAGCCATACCTGCTCGACCTTTCTCTTTTGAAACTACTCCTTCCCCACCAACCTCCAAAGCTTCAACTGTTCACAATGTATGTTGCGCTTAAGAAGTCGCAAACAAGCAGGGACGGCACTCAATCAATCAATCAACGGTACTTTCCCGTTATCCGGACCCCAGTGAAGAGATACTAAGAAATGCTTAGGGTTAGGGTGGCGGTTAGGGTTAGGGTTAGTGTTAGGTTATGGTTAGGCTAAAACTCTAACACTCACCCTAACCCTCACCCTAACCCTAATATCTCTTCACTGGGGTCCGGATAACGGGAAAGTACCCAATGAAATTCTATAGCGCCACTATCACAATGCCCAGGGTATCAGCCGATGGCGCACCAAATCCAAATAGCATAAGAGCCAGGTCAAGCCAGAAGATCAGTCCGAAATGGTGGGAAAGCAATCTAAGGGAGATAAGCCAAGTCATACAGATGTGTTTCAAGGCCAGATCTGAAAGAGGATAAGTCGTTAGTTATGCAAAGTTATGTTGGTAGTGAATTCCAGAGCTTAGGGGCGCACACAGATACAATAATAACCCCTGTTCCAACTGCAAAAAATCTTGGATTTACTTTTGACTCCAACCTAAATTTTGAAGCTCACATATCTCAACTATCAAAACCTGTTATGCTCACATTCGTGATCTAATTACGTCCCTACCTTGATATTAAAACTGCTTCCACTATTGCCACTTCAATAGTTCACTCTGTTAGACTACTGCAACTCACTGTTTCACAATCTTCCAAAGGCTTCCATATGTAAACTCCAATCGATTCAAAATGCCTTAGCTCGTGCAGTAACTAAATCGCCTAAATTTTGCCACATTACACCATTACTCAAATCTCTCCACTGGCTCAAAATAACAGAACGCATTGAATATAAAATAATATCGATGACTTATAACTCACTTCATACATCAAAACCAGTCTACCTAAGAAATCTGATAATTCCACAACAACCTGGATCTACTAGATCCTCTTCACATGTAACTCTCCTTCGACCTCTGAATCAATCATCTCTCAAAATTTGCAATCGTGCTTTTTCATATGCACCTGAGCTTTGGAACTCAATTCCAATATCCCTTCGCTGTCTACATCAAAGCCAAATAACAAACTCTGAGTCACAATTTTCTCCCCTTCTTGCAACATCTCCTCATGTTTTTCTTTCTAAACTAAAATCATTTCTCTTTATAAAATCATTTCCTCCATAGCTATAGCATCCTGCCCACTTGCCCTTTTGATTAAATGACCCGGCATGAATGACCCACCTTTGGCTATAGCTACTTCATTTGAGATTGAGCGCGTAGGAATAAGGAGCTACTTCGGTGCATCTTTTGAAAGCGCTTTAGAAATTAACGAGATTTTACTTACTTACTTACACTGAAAAACAACTAGTGCCACTCACATTGAAACCGTTCGACGTTCCTTTCAATGGCAATCTGGTCGGAGAAAAAGCTCGTAATATTGCCTATTATTTGCGCCACTTCGTTGACCTCGTGGAATCCTTCGAGGAACCGTCCTCTCTTCACTTCGGACATCTTCTTTACGTACTCTAACGCTGAATCACTGCCAACCGCCATGATTACGATTTACGAGATGCGAAAACCTGACAACGCTCTTGTTCCTGATTCTTTTCAATGCAAATAAGTAAGTAGAACATCCAGTTACATTTTTAATCTTTACAGTCCAATCATATAAAAAGCTGGCTCTGGAAAATGAATGTTTCCGAGTATGTCATAAGCAAGATTTTAATATGCAAAAATGAGTTTCTTTAATTTTTTATAGCTGAATTACTTGCACTGCAGACATCTGACTCAATATTTCATGGGGTCAAAGAACTTCTAGGTTGTCAACAAAGGAGAATTATGCTGTCAAACAATTACTCTATGAGGACGGCCTCAGTGGCGTAACGTGGGGGGGGGGGGCACTTTGTTGACTGCCCCCCGGGCCCCGGGCGGGGGGGCCCCAAAGAGGGGTCTAAGCTAGGGTTAGGTTAGGGTTAACCCTAGGTTAGGGTTAGGGTTAGGCTTAACCCTAATAACCCTAACCATAGAAGTGAACGTGCTGGCGACCTTATTTTTTTTTTTTGCTCGTCAGCCCAAAACTTTGGAACTTTGGGGCCCCCATGACAAAGATGCCCCCCGGGCCCCCAAAAGTCACGCTACGCCACTGGACGGCCAGTATTTGACATTTGATTGAAGTGGCTACATCCTCTATGGAGCGGCTGTAAAAAAATTGGTGATTGATATGATATATTAACTTTAAAATATTATCAACAACTTCATAATTATCTGCCAATGGGCAATGCTCCACAAATGCTATAGAGTAGTTTGAGAAATTGTCATGTCCCTCAAAATGAGATCTGTTTGTACAGTATGTTGGAAACTTTAAAAATTCAGTTGCAAATTGTTGATGTAATTAGCACTTCAGAATTTCTACTTATTGTTCAAGAATTATATTTTCATAGGGAATTTTGTTCATGTGCAGTAACATATTGATAGTGAAGCAGAAGCAAAAATTTTACAAGACCTTAATAGACTATCCCAGTGGTCGGCGGATTGGCAAATGCTTTTTAATACAGATAAATGCTCGGTGATGCACATTGGGAAGAAGGGAACAGATCATGAATTTACGTTATGTGGGAAGGGACTAAAAGTTACAAACGAGGAGAAAGATCTAGGGGTCATCATGCATAACAGCTTAAAGCCATCTAGGCAATGTGCAGAGGCAGCTAATAAGGCCAACAAAATTCTAGGTATGATCAAAAGAACGATAGTGAGCAGAGAGAAGGATGTAATAATAAGACTTTACAAGACATTGGTACGTCCACATTTAAAGTATTGTGTTCAAGCATGGTGTCCATTCCTGAAGAAAGACATAGAGACCTTAGAAAGAGTGCAACACAGAGCAACAAAGATGATCAAGGGATATCACAAACTAACCTATGAGGAAAGGCTAAATCACTGTGGATTGACAACCCTGGAAAAAGAAGAGAGAGAGGGGATTTGATCGAGACATACAAAATACTAACAAAGTGGAAATGCCAAAGGAAAGATTTTTTACAATGAAGCAGTATGATCGAACCAGAGGACACAGCATGAAACTGTTCAAGAAACGGGTTGGGAGACATAAACAGCATTGTTTTAGTGCAAGAGTGGTGGACAGATGGAATGAACTAGATGAGGGGATAGTAACGGCTACAACTGTAAACGAGTTTAAAATAAACCTCAGTAGTTTAGGATATTAGATTGGACGGGAGCAACAGTGGTTCTCACACAGGGCAGTCCCTACTGAACCACTTTAAACCATGTTATATTATATTATTATATTAAGTGGAATTTGTTCTGCAGGTTTACACATCTGCACAAAACTGCTTACTTTTGTGTGATAATACTATAAGTCAGGGTGCCTGAGACCAAGAAAGGTTGCCCAACACTGCAATATGGTTTTGTTTAGATAGCAAAATTTTTAAACACTCTGAAATATAATCTGCATGAATTTTGCCAGTGATAAATAAACAGCATTGCATCTTTTGGTGTCTGTCTCTTTGCAAATCATTGAACTACATGCATTACATTACTGCCACCGTAATCACTGTAATCAGTAGCTTGTGCTCAAGTAATAATGTAGGGGCAGAAGATGACAGAGTGGGTTATGCGCTGGAGCAGTAGGCTGACAGAGCGGGTTCAAGCCCCGCTAGCACCTTTAATGGTGTTCACACAGACAGTAATGCCTCCTAAACCACTTTAAATCAAGCTACAGTAAGTCAAAGTTAATAACACCGTATCAAGAATCAGTACTTCAATATGAATTAGAGACTAAGTGACTGGTTGATAATTGAGAAATCGACACAGCAAATACAGGATTTGAATTTTAAATCAATCACAAGACATACATATGCACAAACCAACAAATTATCTGATAAAAAATTAACAAAAAGAGAAGGAACTCTACTTCATTCAGCTATCAAAAGTTCTACAGTCGAATCCCACTATAATGAACTCGCTTATATCAAAATTCCGATTATATCGAAGTTTCAGCGCCAGTCCCGCCAAAACAGTGTTAATGATACAGGAATCGGATATAACGAACCTTGGATATTTCAAGTATTTATCACGGTCCCGTGAACTTCGATATAACGAGGTTCTACTGTATATAAAGACAATACAGATAACCACATTACAGTTTTCCACTAAACTGTTTATGCTGTTAATGTTCTGTCTCAAAATTTCCTACTGGAGTATCGTGCTGTGTTTTCTGTGTTTCCGCATTTTCTGTATCATTGACCAATGTTTCTTGGGATTCCTGACTGCCTTTATTTTGTTCAGTTTTTCTTCTTTGGAATACTTGCTTTATTTTTTCCTTAATCTTTGTCAACAGTCCTTTGTGCTTGGTCGAATCAAAGTAAACAAAGCGTCTTGTGGTAAGATTATGAATTGAGCCGAAAGCAATGGCAATTACAGTACAAGCGAGACAGATGACGTTATACGGCATACTGAAATCTGGTGTCGGCAGAGACACCAACAGGGGAACAGTGTACAATCGCATAAAGTAACTGACTTCAGATGTTGAATTATTTGATTCCAATCTAAAACATACCAGTCAATAAGAAATTAAGAATTCATAATAGAATTATGTGGAAGATACCAATTCAATAAAACTGGTAAGACAGCTTTTTCTGTGATGGGCTCAAGGTTCTAGAACTCTCTTCCTCTGTCAGATCTTATAATGAATTGAGAACCTTCAAATTGATATTTAAACCTCATCTATTTCAGATGTCATTTCCTCCATGATCTGCCTTGCTGTTTCCCACTGACTGATATCTAGAGGTTTTGATATTGAGCACCATCAACTGAAACCTCTGAATATTAGAAACAGTGCTATAAATAATAAATAAATGTTTAATATGTTTTCAGCAGCATTTGTAATGCCAAGGCAAAATCCAAAAATCAAATGCATGGTATTTCAAGTGCTAGCCAACGAATTCAGCTACAGACAGAAGATGAAAGCACAGTGATCAAGTACACGACAACGTGCTAGGGATCATCCATATAGTACGAATGCAAAAAGAACATGTTTTCAACTTCCCCTCTCCCTCCCGTTTGCACACCGTACATATGCAAAATCTATTAAGTCCAACCCCAACCCCCCTCAGTGCGTACGTACTATATGGACGGACCCCTACAAATAAACCTAACCATGCTGATCTGAACGATTGTCACGAAATGACACCCTATGCAGCGGACTCTAAAATATATCCGTACAACTTAATCCCATGTGTACAGCACAATAATGCCTAAGAACTCACAGAGTGGCTAATGTCGAACTGCTCTGCAGAGGCGCCGTCACATTCTGCGCGTCCGGTAGAATGGCACCGATGACCGCGGATCCAATGTAGAATCCATGGTTTGCATCCGGAGGATATTCTGTCCACTTCAGCAGCTGTCGTTCGAATTCGAAGCTGATGCGAGTTATAGACGATGCCGGAAGTCGGACCACCAATTCCAGATGGTAGGGACGTTGGCGGTCCTTTCCAGGATGATAATGAATTTGCACTGGATAGTGAAAAGTCAACGAAAGAAAAAATGCATTTAAAATCGTGGAAGCTACAAGGCACACAGAAAGGTTTCAGACAGAATGGCTTTCACAAAATAAAGTAATAGCAAATCTAACATAAAAATGCATGGTTAGTTCATATACGTTCAACAATTAAAGACGAGACGTGCTCTGCAGGAAGGCACTAAAATGAGTTTTTAATAAACTAACATGGTTTGAGTTCAATTCCACTTTTCCTGATGTCCATTGGAAGTGACTGGAAATGCTCCACCTTAAGAGTGTGAAAATATGTCCGGATGAACCACGGAATAACCTCCAAATATGATATGACAATCTCTTTAGTAGGATGGTTGTTGTAGATTATGCAAGCTATGCCTCCAGTTGCCTGGCCATACCCTGCAGGTTAAAAAAACCGACACCAATTGCGAGACCGCGCAGAAAAGCGTACTATTCAGCAGAAAGGAAATTCAGTAGAAACTATTCATCTAAAAACGATAACTACCAATGGTATATACACAATTGTAAAATAAACTCGGGCAAAGATACTAGATCATCTGCCATAAATTTTAAAACTATCAATTTACTTAAAAAGCAAGAATGCTTCGTAACATTATGAATGCTTCCTAAAACCATGAAAACTATTAATTAGCTAGTTTTATACATTCAGTATTATATTAGCTTCTGGATTCTGCAGCTTCAGACAATTTACCAAGTAAACTTAATGTTCTAACATTCTAGAATTTGCTCTGAATAACTTCAGCATGTAACAGATTACCGGTAGTTACAAATGTCATAAAAGCATCAATACAGTAGTCACATTCGCATGCGCACACACAAGCACACACACACACACACACACACACACACTTCATAGTTACCAGTCTGGAATCTGGTAGCTGTCAAAGGAGGAGGAAGGACTTTCCTTCCCTGAGTATGGTCTCGGAATTTAAGATCCAAATTCAGAACGTTGTTTGAGCGAACAAAGTCCGGAACATTGTAGTAAGCATAGTGCACTGTTTCACTTCCATGTGTAGTTTCAACAAATTTAGTGGGTGATGGCCGCACCGTAAATTCCGGCTGATATGCAGACATCACATTTTATGTACTATTATGTACTATAATTCAGCTGACAGACATACTTTATAAATGCAATGACACACAAGGATAACACCCCTTTAAAATTACAACAATTATAAAATAACAAGAATGACAAGCTCAAAGTATTCCTCTAATCCAGGGGTGGCCAACCTTTTGCTACAAGTGGGCCATTAAAAATTTTGATCAGAATTAGGAGGGCCACATTTTTTGGTGCCTATTGCACAAACACTGTAATTGTTTTCAACAGTCATGTAATGGCAGTTTAAAATAAGTTCTTATTTCACTAAATTAAGCACAGGAACTAAAAGTCACATTCACGACACAATATTGTATGCATAAATAGGACCAATAAAATTAGCTTGGAAAGATGTCCCGAGGGTCGCCAATCAGCAGCTTGCGGGCCACGTGCAGCCCACGGGCCATTGGTTGGCCACTCCTGCTCTAATCACTGTTAAAATTCATTAGCTTAAATAAATATTGCCAGCATTCAGTAATCATTCAAAAACGAAAAATGTTGTGAAACAATTAAAATAACACCAGACAATTCAAACATGTCAGCAAACTCAAACGCTAATCTCTCTAGTACAATATTGAAAGACCTATCAAACTGTCATGGCTTTTATGAATGCACCAATCAAACACAGTTTCCTGTTCACATGAACAGAAGTGCTACTTACAGCACCGTGGTTCATATCGATATAAACAGCAGACGTTGTTGCCAAGGGACAAGATGATGTAATCATTCGGCCAAATAACTTTTTCATCGTCCAATCTGGTAATAGAAACATAAAATTATTTGCTTCTAGATGCTGAAATCAAAGAGTTTCTACGAGTTTTGGCCCAAAATAAATCAAATTTTTCAACACGAAAATTTTTAGATACAAATATTGCAAAAATTGCCTGAAAACTTCATTCCAAACACAGGCATTGAGAACAATTGTCGTCCTAATAATTATCTGTGATGATTTTCCACTCACCAAATTTTCCACTCGAAGAACCAAATGCAACAATGGGATTAAAAACAACGGACAGCGTCTGTGATAATTCAATCCTTGTTTCTGAGCATGCTGCATTCTAAACACATCAAGCAAAACCTTTGTGTAAACCAGACACTAATGCACACAGGCCATGTGTATTGCAGTTTGGATGTTAAGTTCAGTCCATTTAAGAACATCACCAATCCATCTTCTCTTTGGTTTTCTTCTTTTCCATGCACAATCTGATCTTCCTATCATCACTATCTTTATTAGTCTTTCATCTTTCATTCTGCAAATGTGTCCAAATATTGATATTTTTCTGTCTTTAATCTTGTCAATCTGGGCAAAGTAATGGCAACCAATTCCAGATTAATGGCTTAAACCACCTACGTCGCTGATTGCCTAGACCAGAGGTAAGCACCGGAACCCAATGCCCGGACTCGAGTACAGGACCTACCTTTACCAATTTTGTCCATAACAGTCTTTGTTCATCTCAGGTTTTTGCAAATGGATCATATCTAACTTCTAACATACTTTCATAATATTTCTATAACATTGCTTACCAAAAAATAAATTAGAAACAAACAACTGCAAGAATGAAATATTTGGACAACCAACTGCATTTTACCTCTTTGATTAAAGACTACTGAATGCAGATGGTTCAAAAAAACAAGTGAATCTAATGCTAAAGCTAGCTCACAACATGCAAGCTTCCAAACAAGAAAATTTGTATATAGAAATCTTAGCAATTTATTTAGACTGTAAGCTGCCTCAAACTTTTATCAAAACTTGAAAGTAAAAAATAAGAGAAATTGTAGACATTGTCTGGGAATAATTTACATCGGAAGGCAAGCTTTATTAAACTGACCATACAAACTGGCCGAAACTGAACAGAGAGTGAATGGTATGACGCATCGTACAGTTTCAATGCATTCAACAGGGTTGACAAACCAGTCTGCAAACAGAAACATCTATGACAATTGCTGATAAAGCCCAGAAGCCAAAATATTCAAGTGTTAAAGAAGACAACTTTATACACATAAATGGTAACAGAGATTTTTTCAGCATCATTATCTTAAGGAATGACATTTGCTCATCTGCTACAAGTCCACTTAATCAGGCACTAGGCATCAGCCATTCTTAGTAATACAGTAATTAGTATAGATCTCAATAAACTTGCATTACTCTTCAAAAATAGTACTACTCATCGAGACTTAATAGATAATCAAATTGTGTTAACAAAGGCCAGAACTGCCACATAGAAAACCTTCTGTTATACCTACACAACCCAGCTTTAGTCAAATACAAGCTGGGATGGGAATAGGACGATAGGTAATATACTAAAATAGCTATAATTAATAGTAAGATAACTGACTGAGGCAGACAAACGACTTTACCTTGACGCCACAAGGTAAAAGCTTCTTCCAAGGTGTCAGGTTTTCTGTACAAACGTTTTCGCGAGGCAAGGAAGCATAACGGACGTTCTTTGAGAACCATCTGTCATATTCAGCGGTCGTGATGCCTTGAGGCCTGAAGCTGAAATTTGGTACAATTGTGGTCTTCATGTCTAGGAAGTTAAGTGATGCACAGAACATTCCAGACAGAACATTGATAAGCTCCATCCATGCTGAGTCAATGCTAAAACAATTCAATTGCAAAACATGTGCTGTACAGCCAATGCTTTAATTAGTGTAAGCAATAAGTTTCATGTGCCCATCAACCATAAACTGAAAATATTTGCACACTTCGTTATCATGAAAAAGACGATTACATTCATTGAGAAAATGATCATGCTGGATATTGACAAGATCAAAATTTCATAAATGAAATTCGTGTGTGTGTGTGTCCATTTAAAGCTCCTATATTTGCTGTGATGCACCCCTGTGCTGAACAACCACTATTATTATTATTATTATTATTATTATTATTATTATTATTATTATTATGCCAATTTATATAGTGCAATAAGCATAGCAAAGGCCAAAGTCAAGAGCACTTAACAGAGGACACTTGTAGGAGATAGTAAATAAGTGCGTCTTTAGTTTATTTGCAAAAGTTCGGAAGAGGTCTTTTAGTCACTTCATCTGGCAATGCATTCCATAGGACGGGTTTCCCCACGTAAAAGATCTCTCCCCAAGTTTCACCGTTTAGATTAGAGAATTAGAGCATTAGAGTGCTTCGACGCCACTGTGCGCAAGGGTTTGAACAACATGCTCAACATTTAGCTTTCTGACAGCCAGTGACATCAGGTGGCCGCTCCCAATTAGGGATGGGAGACTGGGAATTCATCAGGTGTCCATGCTTGCACTGTCCACCTTCTTGGCTTCAGTAGCAGGCATCTGACTCCATCAGCCCTCCATGCTAGACAAAGTCCACCTAAATAATGACGTAGGTGAATGGCAAGTTAGGAACTAAATGGTCATCGACGTGTCAGCTGCCGAGCCCCACATTCGACTCCCTCATCAAAAAGAGCACCTGGGATCATCCTCTTATACAAAGAGAAATAAAATACCTGCTCCAGTTCCATCAAGGGCAATACCACCAAGCCCGTCTGAGAGCTGTCTCAACACGACACACCAGCGACTTGGCTCCATGCGCTCCCAATCAACGCCTGCAGCCTACACACGAACGATGAGACAGCCGGAGTCATTGTCGACCTACGGCTAAGAGCCACAATCTGCGAAAAGCACCTTTGCACTTGTGGTGCTATGGTATCGGAGGATGGCACACGTGGGCTCTCATGTCATCTAAGCCCAGGTCGTGTTCATCGACACTATATGCTAAACAATCCATTTCAGAGGGCTTTGGTTAGGGCTGGTGTCCTTTCCATAAAGGAGCCGCCTGGTCTCAACGCCATCGCATTCGGAGGAACATTTTTCTATCTCCAACTGAACAAGAGTTACCACATAATCATATCATGTCTCCAGACAATTTTTTTATAAGTCCTTCGGGACTGAAGTACCGAGACACACACACACACACACACACACACACACACACACACACACACACACACACACAGAGTTATACACACATATACACAACTATAGGGGTATTTATGAGCATCAAAGTTATTAATCACAAATTCTTAACCATCATGAAGTCGCAACATTTAATGAATGACTCACTTCTGTCGTTTATCCATAAACCAGACCCACAATTCAGCTCCATTTGGAGAGTCCACAATTGGATATCCCCATGACTCATGTCTCCAGGAACCTTGCGTTAAACTGAGGTGCAACTCTCGTACAGAAAATGCGTGAAGAACCTCTCCCAGAGCCTTTGGAAATAGATGAAAGTGTCTGACTACAAATAAAGCAAAAATAATTGATAGCATAAATCTCGGACTTTTTAATAGAATGCTATTAATGCCAGATTTTTCAGCCCTAAAATTTTAAGAGCCCACAAAGCAGGTATAGCGCCTCTGACAACTCGACTTACATTGATTGGGTAAAAAAATTTGACAAGTAAAAAAACGTCCTTGCACTACAAAATTAAGGAAGAAAGTAACTTTCATTTCCATTTCTAAAACTACATGCAAGACATGTGCCAAGTAGACCGCAACTCGAGTCAGTAGATATGCGAAAATCGATATGCGATGTTTCAACATTTTCTCATTTAAAGCCAATGCGTGCCAAGACCCAAAAGGATGACACGTCCTCTTTTTGCCGGACGTTTGTGGTACACCATAGACCAGATAATCGCCCTAGACCAGATAATCGCCCTAGAAGTTGTTGTTGATCCGGGTAAGACAACTGACTGTCCTTCCAGACAAACAGGACATATTTTTTTCAAATCAAATGGTCTTTTATTTTCACAATACATGTATACACAAATATATAATATATAATAATTCAGTAATGTGCCCCTTACTTCTGACTAGGGCTGCGCCGAGTAACTCGAGTAACGCGAGTACTCGACTCCAAATTGGAGTCGAGTAATTTTTTTGAAGTCGAGTACTCGCATAGAATAACTAAACAAAGAATAGAATAGATGAATAAAGAATAACCAAAGAATTTCATTAAAATTTGGCATACCGTTATTTGTTACAAATAATTATTAATCAGTCTTATTTAGGTTATTCTTATTCGTTATGCCCCAGTTAGTTAAGATGTTGTCCACAGTGGGCCAACTCTAGCGAAGACCTCATATTTTTTGCCAGTACCGGTAAAATAGTTTCTGTTCTGTAACTTCTATTATACTAAATTTGAAAACGCTTGAATATCCGAAAAATTGATATGTAACTGTATCTAATGTTCTGCTTTGGTTAAATGAGGGCCATGAGGCAAATAATAAGCATTATGTGACGTGTAATGTATGCAAATCATGTATTTCGGGTTTTACGCGAGTACTCGAGTACTCGCTAAGCTACTCGACTCCTAAACTACTCGGTTAGCGCAGCCCTACTTCTGACATTCGGTGACATAGCGCACAAAAAATTGCCAGTTTAATCATAATAATGGTAATAATAATAATAATAATAATAATAATAATAATAATAATAATAATAATAATATGTGGGTAGAGTCGGACCATACAAGCATCGTCGGCACCGAGCGTCTGGTTCCAGAGCGTGGTGAACTTGAAGTGAGCGTAGACGTGACCGGTCTGCAGATTGCGGATGAAGAGCTCCTCGTGAAAATCGTCGACGCTATCACTGCCGAAGACCAACTTCAATCCGACAAAATGAAATATTACTATCGCTATTAACAGCCTCCACGACGACGCCATTTTACAACTCGATCATTTGAGGCGCGTTTATATAGCGCATAATACGGAAATTACTTTAAGTTCCTTTTTATCCAGATCATTCTTATTGACTTCTATAGTGCCACTTCATGACGAACAAAAACATCTGCTGATAGCGCACCAGATTTTAATGGCGTAAGAAACATTTCCAATGAAGAATGTCAGATCACAGTTGAATGAAATTATTGCATATGGTAGGGCATAATCTCATCATGGTCGTCAGCTAATCTCTTTGCTCTCAACCAGTGGCGTATTTACCATTGGGCCATGGCCCCCCTTTGGTCTTGGCCTAGCCTGAAAAAAATGAAAATCCCACACGGATTTTAGCCCGAGACACAAAACTATAAAATCTTGTTGTGCCCTCATTCGACATTTACACTGCCTTCGTCCCTACCTGGATATTAATTAAAACTGCTTCTCGACTTATAGACCTAATTATTTTCATGCATCAAACCAGTTTACCTACGATCTTCAATCATTTCTAAAAAAATTCCAACCGTGCTTTTTAAGATGCAGCATCAAAACTTTAGAACTCAATGTCAGCATCTTTTCGCTGTCTACACAATGGTCAAATTACAAATGTTGAGTCACAAGTTCCTTTCCTCCTTATAACATCTCGTCAAGCTTTTCTTTCATACATCAACTTATTTCTCTTCAAAAAAAGATCATTTCCTCTATAGCTGTAACGTCCCAACCACTGACCTTATGAATTAAATGATTTATCGCCTAGAAATACGGAGCTACTTCGGTGCTACTTTTGAAAGCGCTATAAAATTAACGAGATTTTACTTACTTTTTTTACGGCGAACTGGTTTAAATATCTCGTGCCACATTGTTACTTACTTATTTAGATTACGTTGTCATAGTGACGGCAGATGTGTCATGGTGGAGAGAGAGAAAAAATACACTTAGTTTTGATTTTCAGTATGTTTAAAAACTTTCAGTGATTAAAAGCAAGTAAGATGAATATTATGCACCGGGTTGCGGCGACCATGAACAGGGGTCATCCGAGCTCCTACTACGACAAAGGGGATGCTAAGTCGAACCCTGTCTTTGTCGCGTACGATAAGGAACTGGAACGTTTTGTTGCGGCGCTAAAAAGACGGAAATGTCACGGCCATAAGCCAAACGCCAAGGAGCCATACTGTAAATTGTAAGAAATTATGTAATTTATGAATTCTGTAGTGCTGCTGATGATTTCTGCATGATTCGGGTTGCTAGGTTGTAATCTTATAGGTAAGTATGTAAGTCAATCATTTTTTTTGGTGCTACTCGAAAGCTTGGGTAGCGCTCCACCATATTCACGAGTGCTTGTGGTCGACAGCGAAACCAACAGAGTACCGGTTTATCCTTCTGCCTCTTGATCCATTCTTATTATTATTATTATTTCTAGACAATTTCTCCAGTGCAGTAAACAAGGCTAAGGCCTACGACAAAAGCACTTTGACATAATTCTATCAGTAAAATCCTATATTAAATAGGTGTGTTTTTAAGTTCCTAAGAAAGGATTCCGCAGAGACAGCTTCCGACACAACGTCAGGTAACGAGTTCCAAAGTAACGGATTCCCTTTGGAGAATGACCTTTCTCCAAACTTGGAAATCTTTGACGGAGGAGGGACAAGCAGTAGGACTCGACGACTCGACCGAAGCTTCATTCTCGATTCATTTGACGTCGTTCGGTGCACCAGCGCACTCAGATATTCTGGGCAGTGTGGATCATAAAGGGCTCGGAAAGTGAGCCAACAACGCTTGTAAACAATACGCTACGCTGTTGAATGCATAACCAGTGGAGGCGATCTCTCAGCAGTGGCGTGATGTGGTCATTCCAGCGACAACCGAAGACCACTCGTGCAGCCAGATTCAGTATGGACTGAAGTCGATTTAGCTTGTTTTCCGGTAGGCCTAGCAAGACATTGTTACAGTAGTCCATTCTTGACAAGACGAAGGCCCGTATAAGCTGAATGCCATTCTTGTAGATTGTAAGTATTTCTGTAATATATGAGTTTAGTATTACTGTTGAAGACTTCTGATTTATATGAATTGTTGCATTGCATCGTTAGTAGCTATGTAATGCATTTCTCTGCAAATACAATGACTGGTAATTTGGCACTGACACCATTGCACATAGGGATATACATGTTATAAACTTTATAAACGTTGTACATTGACATTCCGAGCACTGAACGATCCTCTCTGCCCAGAGTATATTTCTGCGCTCATACAGCGGCCAATGCCGACAGACTGTCGGAAACGGCTGCGATCAAACAAGCGACTTCGCCTTCATGTCCCTCCTCCGTCCAAGATGGTGATGCTGGGGGAAAGATCCGTGACCTGCGGCAACCCTCTTCTCTGGAATGCTCTTCCCGCCTCAGTGACATCTATTACATCCTTTGAGGCGTCTGCGACTGCCCTCAACACGCATTTATTTTGCACTTCTTATGAACATTTGTAAATCACTCTTGATTTTAGCTCTAGCTATGTTATCTTCTTCTTCTTCTTCTTCTTAACATGCCCACTAGAGGAGCATTGCTGTTTCCAGAGTCCGGTGCCATAACTCTCTGTCCTGCACCCACTTCCATGCCGTGGTGAGGCCAAAGTTGTGTGGGGCTAGGTCTTTCTCGATAGTTCTTGTCCAGGTTGTTTTGGGCCTACCCACTGGTCTTTTCCAGGTCTTTGGTAGCCCACGGATGATGACATCGAGGGCTCGGGCATGGTCCTGCACAGGGTCGGCTCTAGCGACATGTCCAAAGTACTGCAGTCTTCTACTGCGGATCCTGTTTGGAATTGGGCTCTCGCCTGTCCTTCTGTGCACCTCAGCGTTTGTGGTATGCATTGTGTATGAAAGACGCAGGATTCGACTCAAGCACCACTGATGGCATGCATCCAATTTCCTATGTTATAGCTATGTTATAGCGTTAAATACATTATCTAGGGAATAGAATAGAATAGACATACGTTTCTATTACACCTCTAGACTAGAGCCCCCACTTTAGGGAGGCTACCATAGGGAAAGGAACGGTATAGGGTTTGCCCCACCACACTTTTCATCCAAGTTTGCTCCAATGCCATAGCACTACTTCATCTATAGAGAATGGCATTAGGCATTCTGAATTAAAGTTGCTATTTGCTATACTCATCATCATCATCAACTCAAAGTCCCATCATTAACCATCGAGACCAGTAGCATGTTGAACAATCCTCTTTCAATTTTCCTGGTCTTTTGCCGCATGAACCGCCTCTCCAAGATTTAATCCCGTCCACTCTTTGATGTCGTCAAGCCATCGTCTTCTGGACCTTCCCCGGAGGGCGTGTTCCCTCCATTGTTCCCTCCATTGCAACATTCAGAATTCTCTTTTCTTCTATGCGACTGATGTGACCAAACATCTGGAGCTTCCTTTGTTTGATCATGGTAATCACATCGCTGTCAACTCCGATTCTGCTCTTCTTCATTAGTGATTTTCATTCCCCACCATATCTTTAGAAGTCGTCATATATGTATATTAACTGTATATCAATAATATAATTATACAATGAATAATAATATAATTATTAATAATAATCCCTTATTACAGTAAGTTTGGTAAATAAATCATAAAATATTTGTATTTGTATGGTGCTTTCAAAGTGGTACCTTTTATAGTATCTGCTTGTTAAAAAGTTAAGGTTAATGGGAAGTGAGTGAAAGCATTGTAGTTATCATTTCATGCTGGACATCAGTGCAATATATTTCAGGTCAATTAAATAACAAAGGTAGGAGGTGAATTCTAGTAATGTGCATGCATATAAGCTTAATTCTTTCGGTTATGTTGGTGTTGATTAGTGACCAGTCCATGATCCTGTCTTGCTGACTTAGTGATTATTTTACTTTTAGGTCTGAGACATTGGCTAGTATCTGGAATAATTATCAGACTCGATTACCAGAAGAAGTTTTTAAGAAAAACTTATTGGATGCTGGAGAGTATCTGATCTGCATGCAGGTCAGTAAATAAATCAAAATGCCTGTGAATCATGAAATTGAATAATGGTAACATGTGTTGCCATTCCAAAGTAATATTAATGATAATTACTGTGCACTTTTATAGCACCATTTCTAATACTCTAAAGGTATCAATCGATGGTACTTCAAACTCATCAGCAAGAGACCAGGTCCTTCCAGGTATCAGTCAGTGATAAAGAGAGGCAGAGCTATGGAGGACATGCTAATTGAAGGAGATGAATTTTTAGTTTTGATCAGCAAATACTCAATTCTTTGGAAGATCTGATAGGTGAGGGAAGTGAGTTCCATGTTTTTGTGCAAGAAATGGAGAAAGCTCTCTTACCAATTTCAGAGTTGGTTGCAGGTATATTTAACAATGAATTCAATGAAATTCAATGAAAACAAAGGGTTCTTGTTGAATGAGAATTGCTTTGGGTGGTCTAGCATAGATTTCAAATATTGAGGTTGGCTTGACTGCAGTGTTTTATAAACCAGGAGACTAGTTTTGAATAAAATTCTCTGTTCAATGGGCAGTCAGTGTATGGTAACTTGCAAAGAAGAGGTTTAATGTGATCATGCTTATGATTTTTAGTAATGACCCGACGTCACCCGAGCTACAGAATTTTGAATCCTTTGGAGCTTCTGCACATTAGATGTGATGTGCATACCGGTAGATGAATAGTCCTGATATGAATAGTCCTAAGATGAATAATTCTCCTGATGAAACGTTCTGAGATGAATAGTCCTTGATTTGAATGGTCCGCGTTGAACCGTCCTGAGATGAATCGTCCTGAGATGAAACGTCCAGATACCCAGTATTTACCCGGTAACCTGTTTTCATTTGTATGTGTATTGAAGGAGTATGGACTTGCAAAGTGGCAGTGCTATGACAGGCTTCTGATGAACTCGCTGGTTAACTTGACACAAACTGAGCTAGAAGATCCTGAGTCCTTTAGGCAGCTTTTCTTCCCAAATGGTTTTGAGGACAACTTGGAAACTGCTTTTACAGTAAGTAGCATACCGGTACCTTCTTCATTTGGCAGCAAGGGTTTAGGTCTGCCGTTTCCATGGGCTGCCATTTCCAGACACTGCCACGTCCTAATTAGTGTTAGTTAAGTTTTCTTCTTTGTTTCTTCTTGAGATATGTTAATTTGAGATATTGAGAGAATATTTTTTAATTTAAAAAAATTTAAAATAACATTTCAACAAATAGATCCACAGAAACAGGCAGACAGATTTATATTATATGGGGGTCTTGATAGCTCACACTAGAGCATCAGCTCTATTTTGCATACATGATCCACCTGGATAGATCTTGGGAATGCTATCATTGCCATCAGATTTTGCTAGCTGGCACTGTTATGGCTGCCTACAGGCATTTGTGCCTGTTGCTAGTTTGGTGATTTTGTTTGCTGATGTAAAGCACTTTTGTTTTTGACCATTAGCCATGTTACTGCACTGCATAACTTGTCTTGGATAGAATATAATAGAATTGAGGACTTCACACATGCCGTGGGCTGGGGGGTTGAGTTTGGAGTTTACCTTCTCCTAGATGGATTTTCCTGAAGAGGCTTAGTGAGCTCCATCTGCCCCGGTTTAGTTTCAGAGATTTCCTTCTCCTCCATCAATAGTGCACTAATAGTGCTTAATCTTTAAAATGCTATATAAATTGAACATTTATATTGATATTTGATTGATATTTGCATTTATTCGATTTTGATAACTTCTTAAGCTTACAAGTATTATTAATAATTTACTCAAAATTAACTTGAGATTTAGTGATCATTTGTTTTGCATTATGTAATGTCCAATATTTATGTTCCAAGTATCTCTTCAAGGTGAGTGAACCTTGGAATGGCAGACTTGGAGATTGATTTAGCACAGGAAAAAGTGTGTCGATTATTGAGTTTTCTAGGAGCAGAAATCTCTGATCTTTGATCTTACTGACGGTAAATTTTATTTGTGACTTAATAAATAAAATAGATGAATGAATGGTATTTTGCAGTTGCGTGCTTTGATGGGACATTTGATCTGTAAGTTTTATCTGGTTCAATCGAGAGATCCATGCCTGAATCAGATGGCATCAGTCAACGAATGTCTTCAACTTCTGTTGTTTTTCCAGTCTCTTACAGAGTGGTTGCTTCCAAAGGAATCATTCTGTTGGCTTGTCTTTAATGGTCAGTGCTTACATAGTAAAGGCATTCTAATTGGCCTTAAAGTCTGACTTTTGAACCAGTTTTAGAGTTAATTCATTGCTATTTTGATAGTGAAAAACATTGTTGGTGTTCTCATTTTAAGAATTTTATGTTTAATTAATGCCATTATCAGACATTTTGGGACTGACTGTCATCAGAACATTTACCGGTAAGTTACTGGTAAGCAGAATTGAGTGCAGCTTGCTACTTGAGTGGATGACTGCCTTGGATCAAGTCATGGTGGTGCGGCCTACTCAGTTATTCTTTGCCTAAGCATAGAGAAACTAGTAGTGGCACAAAGCTGCAAAGGAAGACTGTGGGTCTAGATAAAGGAATGGTGAACTACTGTAGATAATGATGTAAGTTCTTGTGTTCCTTCCTCCCATTGCAACTGGAGATTAGTGCTGGTACCAATGCTTGAATTTGAGCATGTGGCTACTAATGATTGGGTGTCTGTTTTTTATTCAGGAACTGTGCACATTTATACAATCAGCCGGTACCTCATGTCATTTGGCTATTCTTGCAAGGTAAGACTTTATAAAATGCATCGTGATAACTTTGAATTGTGTGGTGCTGTTAGATGGGTCGTGTTAATTACACTTTTGGTCAAATTTAAGTATACAGTTAGAAAATGACCATCTCCATTTCATTCCTATAAATATTTCCCATCTGTGCCTCTCTCTCTCTGTCAGGTTTTCACCATCTTCACCCACCCTCTTAGAATTTTTTCCATTCTGGTCCAAGTCCCCATCTCCCTCTCCTCCTATTAGATTTTCAGATTTTCCTCATCCAGCCTCATGGCCGTCATTGTCAATTTTCAAAAAGCAGTTGGGCTCTGACTACCCTAAAACCCTGCACAGTCATTTATGTTCATGTGCATGGCGGTAATCTTCTTTTAGAGGTATTAATAAATAGACAAGCTCAGTCACACACCTGCCTCACAGACATCTTGATAATCTTATGGTGAATGTATTGATTGAAATATGGCTGGTTTCATGGATTTTTTGCATAGAAAAATCATTTATTTAAAAGAATTTCAATGAAACATTAATATTATTGCAGCAGTAAATATGGTGACTGTCACTACTTTTCTGTGGTATTACCTTGTGATTCTTACCATCCCTGCTATTGTAAGTTTGTCCCTATCGTGTGGTAATTCCACGGTTACTGTTTATTTGCCATGGTGCCCGTTACCATGTCATCCTCAGATGTGTGCTCACAAACCAACCATCATCTACTGTATGCTTTCTTTTTTCTTATGTTGCACACATAGATGACTTTTGGCTATTGTGTTGTTCGTTGGCTATTTAAAATTGATATTTGTCCCAAATATCAGTGATGTATTTAGTGCGTTATTTACAGGCAAATGAGTTACAGGTCAGGGGTACTGCTCTGATTTAATGACACCGACGTACGATATTTTTGATTTTGAAAGGTTGTAGATTTTTTGCTGTGGGCCTGCATGTGCATGGAGTCATCTGTTCCACTGCTCACTGTAAAGTATTTAAGATGGAGATCAACTCTTTACATGGCTGTATGTCAGTGCTATTATGACTGCAGATTATCGCAGAATGCAGAGGTGAGGAAAATTTGTATGCTGCATTGTATTTGTTTGTCTATATTCATCAATATTCAATATTAATTTGCATTTGACAAATGCTGTTTTTGGAATATTTTTAAAAAATTTAAATGTGTACCTTCTGCCAGTAATTAATCAGTGATTATATTTGATTACATAAGCATTATCAGTGGTTTTATTAAGCAGGCATTGCAATTAGCATAACATTTCATTATATTTTGTCAGCTAGAGAAAAGAATGATAGATTTGAGAATATTAATGAAAATAAAAGAATGAAAATAGTCTGCGTTCCATTTGAATTTATTTTTGTGAAAAGTACTTACTGTTGATGAAGAAACAGTAGTTTTGGTATATCAATATCACTGTACTGTTATAAGTTTTCATATTTGTTGCTTCTGAGACATGCATTTCTAGTTCTTTAGTTTTGATCACCTTTAACATCACTGAGTTATTCTTGTGCTGATTTAAGATTTTGAAAATGGCATTGGAACATCAATATTGTTGATGCAACAATTATGGTGACTGTCACTACTTTATTGTGGTATTATCTTGTGATTCTTATCTTGCCTGCAGAGTTATTATAAGTTTGTCTCCATAATGTGGTAATTCTATGGTTACTCAGTTATTCTTGTGTTGATTTTGATTTAAGATAAACTGTTATGTTTCTTTAGAAGCTTAATCGTGGTCTTTGTTTGTTATAAAATTCAATTTCTTTGTCAGTCATTTGCTCGGAGGGCTTTGGGAAAGATTAACGAACTGAGCGAACTTGAAAACCTGACTGGCAATCCACGTTCAAAAGAAATGGATCTGATTTTCAGGACGGCAACAATTAATGTGAGACTTTTGCCTTTTGAAATCTCATCCTTTTCTTTAAGATCCTTTATTTACCTAAATAATATCTGCAAAAGCATCCGTTATTTAATTTGAAATTACATTTAATTGTTATAACTAAAGCCAGCATTTCCAAGGTTTCCTCTAATCTGCAAAAACTGAATGTTATGAGATGTGGTGATTGTGTTCTAATGCTTGAGTACTTGGGTACAGTGTCCAGTTAGCAGTCTCAATTGCAAGTACAGGTAAGCACAATCTGTGCTGAATGTGAATCGAGTGGAAGTACAAGTATAAGGCACTACAAGCTCAGTGATAGAGATAGGTTAATAAAGGAGAGATTATAATCACTATCTAACCTAAAGAAGTAGATTGGAAGAGAACGTTTCACAGATGTGGTAAGAATAAACAGACCTAGATGATGACCGAGTTAATTAAGGGCTGCTTGCATTCAAATAGTATGGACAACTGGATAATTATGACTAGGTGACAGTGATGAACAGATTTAAGAAACTTGGCTTGAAAAATATAATTCTCAGGGTTGAAAGCAACGGAGAAAGGTAACATTTGGTCAGATTGGTCACCTGGTTGCCAATCCAGAATCGAATCAGTGACCCTATACAGTGGGAAAACAGTATGCAATATGTGTGCATGCATGTGTGCATGTGTGTGTGTGTGTGTGCATGTCTGTGTGTGTGTGTATGTCTGTGTGTGTGTTAATACGGAAATACTTATTGGAGAGGCTGTAGAAGAGAACTACAGTATATCATTGTTAAAATTCTTCCTTCCAATATAATAAATTTTGATCTAAGAATACATATTATTGAACATAATGTTTTATTCTGCATACCGAATTATGATAATTTATGATGTGAAAGTAATGAGTTTTGGTGTAGATGAATACTGAAGGTGATGGGGTGAAAGAGAAAATTGCAGTAGAAACTGCAAGTTAATAAGTTAATAGCAGTGAGCACAGTTGTGCAGGGTTGGGGAACGAGGGCAAAGTGTTTATATTGAATAGTATCTTTGTTTCGGTTTGAATTCAACAGATGGCGCTTGTGCTATTCAAACGGACTGTCATTGAGTCACGCAGGAGGCCAAAGGGTGTTTTGAAACCAAAGAATCGGATGAATGTTAAGGAGATCACCCAAGTGAGAACGATATCATGAGAACATCAATTAAAAGAACCATAGAAAACCATAGGAGATCTGTAAAAGAAATCTATTAACAGCAAACTGCTCAATATTTCTTAATGGCTTATTTTGTTTATATTTTATGCTCAATAATTCATACAGGTTCTTAGATATGTACTTATTACTTACATAATTTTGCTTTCTTAATTACAGTACTTATTTACTTGGTATGATTTCTTTTCGTAAACATAAAAGCTTTCAAATGCGTAATTTACCAAAATTGAGTAAACGAAATTAACTATTGCTGAGCATCAGCCAATCAAGTTCCATTTT
The DNA here is from genome assembly GCA_018105865.1 of Metaphire vulgaris. Classification (NCBI taxonomy): domain Eukaryota; kingdom Metazoa; phylum Annelida; class Clitellata; order Crassiclitellata; family Megascolecidae; genus Metaphire; species Metaphire vulgaris. Next base: position 15,505,056 of record CM030837.1, read on the forward strand.
TAACGAGCAATAAGTGATCAGCGTACATGAGGTAGTATAAGCGGTGACAATTGTATAGCAAGCAGCAGTGTGAACCTTCTTATGATAACTACTACTACTACTACTACTACTACTACTACTACTACTACTACTACTACTACTACTACTACTACTACTACTACTACTAATAATAATAATAATAATAATAATGTGATTTTAAGTGGTTTAGGAGGCTAAGTAAGCCTGTGTGAAAACCACTGATGTACTTGCAGTTTCAATTTTGTCAGTGCTGGATAAACTGATTTGAGGAAAATTCTATAAACTGTTTCGTTTTGTTGCTTTGACGAAGGGCCCGTGGCCCCGAACAATGACAGAGAAACTGTTGGTGAGTATGTTTGAAGGCAGTTCTGCTCAGGTATTTGCGATCATAGGAGTGCTGGCGGACTCGAATCGGCGCACCTTGATGACTTCTCCTCCTGCACCTGATACAGATGTTGAAGTCTTGGATGTGTATGTGGAGTTGTTCATGGCTGCACAAGAGATCATTGCTGGTAAATATCTACGTGGGTGAACTTGTGTGTGTGTGTGTGTGTGTGTGTTTGTGTGTGTGTGTGCATGTACATGTTAGTTATAGGCTAATTTATATAGCGCTATTGTCCTAGCGGGCTAGAGTCAAGTGTGAAATGTTTTAATGTTTCAATGTTTCAACATGCATAATTTTAATTTTAGTTCTACAATTATATAATAAATAATATATTTTATTTTTAATAATAATAATATTATTATTATTATTAGTTAGTAGTAGTAGTAGTGGTGGTGGTAGTAGTAGTAGTAGTAGTAGTAGTAGTAGTAGTAGTAGTAGTTGTTGTTGTTGTTGTAGGTAACAGGTTATTATTATTGTTGTTGTTGTTTAGTAGTAGTTGTTGTTGTTGTAGGTAACAGGTTATTATTATTGTTATTATTATTATTATTATTATTATTATTATTATTATTATTATTATTATTATTATTATTATTAAATAACAGACATCTTCTTAGTCATCTTCCCTTGTAGACTGATTTTCAGCAAGCAAATTGGATTAGAGCAGAATGGAGCTGACAGTTTTTAGTCTATTTATCTCAGCAGACGCTGAGTAACCTGCCGGTGTATTCACAGGTGGAGGTGGAGATGTTGGAAAAAGCAGCGTTCTGCGGATTGGATCACCTAGCACAGCAACTGAAATGGCTGGTGTTGTACCAGAACAGTCTCTTATGGAACTTGCAATCAAAGGCAGTTGTTTTGCTTATTGTCTTATTATTTGTTGCTTATCCTTATATTGATTTATATATCCATCTGTCTATCCATCCATCCATCCATCCATCCATCCATCCATCCATCCATCCATCCATCCACGCACACATGCACACACACGTGCATATGCATATAAGTGCATACTGCATATACAAATGTATATATATATTTGGTTATAGAAGCTGGCACCAGTCTGTACAATTTCCAAGCAGATATTTTTGCAAAATGAAAGTTGTATTAGTCCAGGGACAGTAAGGTCCTTATCTGGATACTGAGTTTTTATGCTGTATTATGCAATTATTCATGCTGACTAGTATCATCAGGCATTTACCTTATTATGTTAGGTCTGAGAAAGCTGTGTTAAGACATCAGTCAAATATTCTGGCTGTGCCCATTGGGATGTGACTGATGTTTGTTTGGTTATGTTTGCTTTCCTAAGTATTCCAAGATTTTATCAATTATTCACTGTTAACCGAATTGAATAATTTTATGGTGCACTTGACACATTTGGTAATTCAGCTATTTATGAGTTATCACAAGTCTGCCTAGTCTGTTGTTATGAACTTCTAAACCATGTTGGATTTGAACAGAAGGTGACGGGGATGGTGACTATGGATTACAAATTGACTCGAATGATAATAATATGCTGATATCCATTATATTATTATAAAGGTGCTGGTGAGAAGTCTGGCTAGATGGAGATAGGTTAATTCTAGTTCTTAAATTGCAGTTATTCTTTTATGATTTTAGTTGAATAAGGCCTACTTGTGACATTTTACCAAATTGCTTTAATCTGTGGTATCACACCTTGTAGCATATCCTAGAAGATCTCGCACATTATGAACTCAGGTGCATGCTCACCATTGCATTGTGCCTTTTCTAACTCACCGTCCAATGAATGTCCACCAAAAAACTTTAGAACCAGTGTACTGTATGTTGCTACGCTTACTGTTGAATGTAGAATGGTTTTTAAAATATGGTGCATTTTTGAAATTCAGGTGAAAACGGAATTCCACTCAGTCAAGTTGTTACGATTGTGAAAGCGGCATATTGCTATCAGCAGTATGATTTTTATGATACCTGGCTTCCAAAGACACTGAATGCATTACAGGTATGTTGAATGCTAGCACTGGGTTCTCCAAATGTTTTACTAGGCCATTTAGTTTTGACTGGAAGTTTCCTGCACACTTGTTTCTATTCTTGACTGTCTTAACTGGTACTCAGCTGGACGTACGGATTTCATAGTAACTGGAAAATATGTGTTTTGGAGCCCATTTCCACGGTACCCCGCTGTACTTTTGTGATTTGATTTTAAAGATGGTTTCATTTCTGGACAGGAGCTGCAAGATCCAAAGTTGTCTTCTTGTGAGTTGGAGTTAAAGATCATTCGCGCTTATGACAAAGCAGCTGGAAGAAGCAGAACCAAGAAGACTGTTGAGCAGAGTCTTGATGACGATGGTCAGTGTGGCTGTACACTTCATGGAAGACAAATATGCGATTTAGCAAAGATTATTTATTCCAAGTCTTCTACGCATTCCTTCACTGTTTAAGGCTTCTTTAGAATCTTTGAATCACCTTACTATTGAACCATACAGATGTGGTCTGGCAAGAATGAATGGGTACACTGAGAATCTTGTTTTCCGTTTTCATTTGTTACCCATTGTTATTTAAGTAACATCTAACTCTTCCAAAATTATTTATTCACTGGGCAATACATGTGGCCAAAGAAAGGAAAGGGCCATGGTCGAGCACTTCTCCACCATTGGCTCCGATGGTCCTTATAAACTATGGAGTGTGATGTGGATGATGATAATGATGATGACGATGACGACGATGATGATGATGGTGATGTATTCACTGGAATATGACTAACTAGCTAACTAACTGACTGACTGACTAACTAAAGAACTTCTATTGCATCATTTCAGTAATGCACTTGGCATCAGGAGAGGGCTCTCTCTGAAGTAGTATTCCTATATTCCCAAGGTCAGCTCCAATTAAGTCAGTAGATTTGTTTTAATCTTGTTACTGATTTGCAAAGATTATTTATATTGAGCACTTTTGTTAGGATTAAATTTTGATTGTGGAGAATTCAGTTTGAAACCATTTCTTGTTATTGTTTTATTGTCCGTGAAAAGCACAGCTTTAAAATTTGATCAGTTCAACTTGGTGTTGTCGTCAGGTGCTGAGTGAGTTATTGTAATGTGCTTGGCTTTGAAAACTGAATGCTCATGCTTATTTATTTGATGATTGGAGGTTGGTACCGGTTTACAAGACTGCTTGTTTTTATAGGAAAATCTTCAAATGAGGATGATCTGTTGGACTTGGCAAATGTTTTGATGTGTGTTGTGAGCACATCATTTCCAGTAAGTACCGTACCTACTCATTGTATGATTTGTCTTCAGTACTGACATGTCTGCATTGTGGTTATGATGGTTTATAAATTGACAATGGTGTTTGGCTAAATGGTGTTTGGCTTTCATCAATTAGTGGAATGTGACAGTGATGATTGGTTGACTATATCAATTTATTTCTAGGCATGATATTGTAAGTTAGTACAATGTGTACCAGGATTCAGAATTTTTGGCAGACCATTAGACAAAAATGTGTATAGGTCTTACCAAGGCATGGATGCAAAAGGCATTCAGACGAGCACGTGCCAGTGGACTTGGTGCATTTGAAAGAGGGACTGTGTCCAAAATGTCCCATGTATTCTGCTCAGATACTTTTGGGAGCTTGCAAGTGTTGCCTGACAGATTTAAGAGCAAAGTTCGCCTACTTTTGCTTATGAGACTTTCTTGGTTCTGACCAATTGCTTTTTGAAATTGTTCTGTGACTGATCAATGTTGGATATCTCTGATTATTTTCCAGCTTTGCTTTTCAAGTTATAATGTCTAAAGAGCAATTTAAATTGGCTGTCTGAATTGGATGACCATGTATAGCTTAATTTACTCTGTTGAGGAATTACTTCAAACAATATGAATACCATATTTATCTGATCAGCAATGTTTTTGTTTTTGTCTGTGGTTGTGTTGTTGATCCATATTAATTAGCACTAAGCAACTCTTATTGGTTTCAACATTTATCACTGATGGCATGCCAGGTTGTCTAAAGATGTCAATTGACATATTGATACTTTTTTCTAGGGTTGGGAATCTTGACAAGCTCTGTACCTTTTGGAAAAGGCTAGGTTTTTCTACTTGATATCTTGCATTTGAAGGTTGCTTTTCAACCATCTCACCAATTTTGACTTGTAAACGCTTGATGAATATTGTAGCCAGAAGTTAAGCTGGACATGGATATGATATTCGATGCTGTTGTCTTCCTTTGGAACAAGTGTAAGGCTGTGCTTCATCGATTCCAGAATAATGTCACAGGCAGTGCAAAATACATAGAGAAGATCACTGATTGTGATAAGGTACCAAGGTCTCTACTTTATTAAAAGTCTTATTACCAGTACTTTAGTGACCTTTCAAATTATAATGTCTAAAGACAAATTTAAATTACCTGCCCAAATTAGATGACCATTGACAACATTCAAATTTTTGAATATATTAATGAAATACTTGAGACAATATGAATACCATATAATTTTAGCTTATCTACTAGATTAGTGGTGGGTTATTTTGTTCTACAGTGTATATACATATATATTCTGTTGTGGTTGTTTTGGTACAGCTGTTTTGCTAAGTCACTGTCTGTACAGTCTGTAGAGTACATTGCACATATGCATAATTATATGATGTTCTTTCAGTATGTGAAGATACTTGACAATGTCTATCATGTAATGTTGTCCTTCGGCCTTGGAGGTGTTGACCCGGTGATGATTGGAGAGGCATCCCTTCGTCTGGCACTTCTCTATGAGGCCACATCAATGCTGCTGACTAAGCAAAGTGATAAAGGTCAGTGTTACAGCAGAAAGAAGAAAATATACTTTTTTGCTACTGAAATAAACAACTACCTGTATTTTCATGCATATTAGGCGCACCCTATTATAAGACGTGCCAAATTATAAGGCACAAGTTTTGATGATTTGTGTAAACAAAATTATGAATAAGATGTCCCCACATATAATACGCACCAACAGAGTCAAATACTGAATCTCTATTCACTAGCCTTTTTAATTACAATCCTATTTCACTTGAATGTGGCTGCCCATGAAGAGGTAGACAGAGAGGTAGAGAGAGAGAGAGAAGGAGGGAGAGAGAGATATTGCCTTGAATTAGAAGGGTTCCATGAACTGTCATAATGCTATAATACGCTACATCAATTGTTTAAGTATCAAATACCAAAAATCTATTCAGTAACCTTGGCAATCATAATCATTTGTCCAATTCTGCTTCAAATTGGACTTTGAAAAAAGTTACCCTCTTCTGTTAACCGGGGTAGATCCTGAATAGTCTACTGCTGCTCCTTATCAGGCAGTTTCAAATGAAGCCATCCGCTAATTACCGGGCATGGTATTTTCGTACCCTTTTGATGTCTTAATAGCGTCACTGTGTATGCTGCCTGATCGGCCATTAGGCATTCAACTTTCTGAGCATCATTTGTATCTGAAGAGCATCTACTTCAAGTCCTGGATTTATTTATTGATGATGACATAGATGCAAGTTTTTTTGTGTTCTAAAAAATTCAGACAAGACGCTCCTGAATATAAGATGCACCCACAGTGCAATGTATGTAAAAGTTCATATAAGATGCATCTTATATATGTGAAAATACAGTACTTCTGATTCTCACTGTTTGTTGTCTCATTCAATACTCTTTAAATAACTTAAGAACTTTGTGTGACTGCCTGGAACCTGACCACAACCACAATGCTATTTTAATTCCCATTCATAGATACATAGATAGAGCCTGATCACAGAATCAATGCTATTTTAACTCCCATTCATAGATACTTTTCCAGGGAATACTTTGTTTGTGCAGAAACTGCTGAGAGTCAGGGTGATGTCATCGCAAGCGAGCTCCAGAAAGTTTTCTCTGGTCGGCCGATGAACTGTGATGTCCTTAGGAATGTTGCAAAAGCGAAGGAAATTCTGGCGTCTGGTATCGAGCATTTGTCATTGTCTAGAGAACAGTTACCTAAGTCTGCTTTGAAAATCGCTGATGTATCATCATTGAAGGTAATATTAAACAGATTTTATTCTGAGGAGACTATAGGCATTGAACTTGATTATGACTTTAAAGATTTAGACATAATCTTTAGCGTTTTTCTTGTTTAAATATTTGTAACACATCAGCTTAAGGATGTTATGGGATACCTGTCTTTAAAATAATTAATTTACCCTGGAATAATTTGTTTTGTAACTTGCCTGAAGCAGACTGATTTTATGGCACTTAGAACATACAGTTCATGCATTCCTTATTTAATATAAATGACTTTTATCGGTATATAATTTTGCCATGAAAGTCATATTTGTTTAATCTGATAGAATAATAATTATTTTAAAATTTAAAAATGTGTTAATTTCTTGGATAACTCTTAATGCGAATTTAAAATTAATGTCATTGATCAATAATTCAATAAAATGTCCCAAAAATCCTAACAGAACTCATGATTGTACATTCTAAGGAATTAATTCTTGGCATTCAATATTAACCAACTTATTTTTAGGAATTCTATTCTGACAAATCTGATCAGAAGAACATGGATTTTTGTTCTGATGACTTGAATCCAGTCTGTAGACCCGATGAACACATCCGCTCTTTGGCGGAAATGGCAAAGGATCTGCACACTGAGATGCTGTTTCATTACCATCGTCTGTCTATTCAGTATGCTCGACTGGTTGTCTTTCTTGGAGTTTGCAGAGGTGTGTAATCACATTTCCTTGCTGAATTTTATTTCATCTAGATTGGTAAATCTATATTTTTCCTTACTGTCATGAATATTTAGCTGTGCTTCAAGATGCCAATGTCCAATATTGATTGATTGATGAATCTTGTTTTTACTCAAACACAAATTGCAATTTTTTTTGGTCTAACTCGATCGTTCTGAACAATTTCATTTGATTGATCAAATCCAGTATATTCAAAAACTAGAAATATGTTCATTATCTTGTAAGACTGTTTTTGGTTTGTGAGTAAATGTGTTTTGCATGATGATTAGTTGGTTACTTTGATGCTTTAAGATGAGAAGGAGAAGACCAACGTTTCATGGACATTGAAGAATTTCCAAGGCACTGATTTGGTGAGTACCAGTACTTGAATTTCACCTCTGTCAAAGATTCCTATCTTGCATATTTTATGAGTTGTTACATGCCATGGGAGCAGGAAGATGGCAGAATTGGTTACACACTGGAGAGGCATGCTGAAATAATGAGATTCAAGCTCCATCAGAGACCCTAAGGTTAAGGTTGACTCGGTTTTCATTTGTCAGATGGTGGTGGCAACTGAGCAGCGGCTTAATCCTTGGAGTAAACAGGCGCATTGCATGAGAACACTGGCCCCATATATATATATATATATATATATATATATATATATATATATATATATATATATATATATATATATATATATATATATATATATATTTATCTAACATTTACTAATGTGTGTTCTCATTCTTTATTTACCCTATTTTTACCCTTAATTAATAAATTTGTTTGCTTAAATACCATCTAACTGTTACTTATATATTTCAAATTAATTACTTTATTCAAGGTACCTACTGGCGGGAGTTTACTCCCTTTTCGTATCTTTTATTTCCATATATTAAAGCTTGTATTGACTATAAATTATCTATAACGATGTTCTTTTTTACTATGCATTTTATTCTTTGTTCTTTAATTAATTCATTAATTTTATCTAACATTTATATATTTTTCATGTTTATTATTCATTTCTCAATCTTTACCTATTTTTATAAATTAATAAATTTTACCAAAGCCCTGTCAGTGTACTCAATTGAACTCAGTTATTGTAATTGCTATTGTACATTGTTCATTGTACATTGGTCATTGTTCTTTTGGAAATAATAAACCTCATTCATTCATTCATTCATTCATTCATTCATTCATTCATTCATATCATGTACTCTGCATCAGTTGAGGCTGAGGATGAAATGGAGTTCAGCACCTAGGAACCTTGAGTTGAGTTGAGTTTTTAGTAGTAGTAGTAGTTTTAGTGGTTAGTATTTGTTGTTCATTTGTAATAGTAGTAGTAGTGCTAGTGGTAGTAGTAGTAGTTGTTATCCATTTTGCATAGTTCTTTATTATTCGCAGTGCTCAATTTTTCTTAACAGTGTATGTTATAAATTAAGACTTTATTGCCATGTAAGAAGAGGCAAAGCATCGTGTATCAACTTGTATTACCAAAGCCTGTCAGTGTACTCAATTGAACTCAGTTATTGTAATTGCTATTGTACATTGTTCATTGTACATTGGTCATTGTTCTTTTGGAAATAATAAACCTCATTCATTCATTCATTCATTCATTCATATCATGTACTCTGCATCAGTTGCCAGGCTGAGGACCTTGAAATGGAGTTCAGCACCACCCTATAGCAGAGGTGCACAACCTTGGGTTGGGCCACATGCGCTTTTTCTAATGCAGAAGTGGTACGTTGACAGTAAACGTTGATAGCAATATTTAACATGGTTATGGATAAAATTTATTTCGACAGGACTAATGGAATTAATAGAATTTCTGATGAATACAATCAATCCAGTAGGAATAAATGAAATTTAAATGCTTAGTGCTGTAATTTAACTGTAGAATTAGTTAAGGCCTTGTTAATCAAAAATACTATGACCATGTTCAATTATTAATTCATAAAATTTAAAATCCAAAGGTCAATCGCCTTTTTCATAGTCAATGGAGTTGTTGAGACTGAACGTCTCTAACAATCTTATTCATATTTTGTGGCCGTTCACTTGTTGCAACTTTCAAAACCGAGCACTCAACCTGAACCTAAGAACATGTTTGTTCACACAAGTATGTGCTTCCAAATAGTAGCTTTTAGTGGCCCGACGGCTTTCTTGCTTTCATATTAGCGCTACAGAAGGAGTCATTCGTTCCAAGCCATCAATTCAAGTTATTTATAGAAGAGACTTTAGCCTCTTACCATGACATACCATATTATACAGATGTGAGAGAGCAGAGGACGAATTTTAGAATGCTTTGTTGAACTGATAGTTGAATTTCTTAACAGCAAGGGCACAATAATAATAAATGATAATAACAAGGCTTAAAGTGTAGTAGCCACTTTAAAGCGACTTTCTATTGAAATCCTAGTCGGCGGGCCACCAGTGGCCCAGGGCCAGTTGTGCACCCCTGCCCTATAGGAACCTTGAGTTGAGTTGAGTAGTTGTAGTAGTAGTAGTAGTAGTAGTAGTAGTAGTGGTAGTATTTTTTGTTGTTGTAATAGTAGTAGTAGTGCTAGTGGTAGTAGTAGTAGTTGTTTTCATTTACGGAGTAGTTCTCCGTTTTTACGCGCAGTGCTCCGTTTTTTCTTAACAGTGCCCCATACATACTTAAGAGCTCAGGAAAGACTTTATGTGCCATGTAAGAAGAGGCATTGCTGTAGCATCATGTATCAATTATTATAAAATTTTGAATCTGTGCATGACTTTAGTGGTGTTACTTTGCTTTTAGCCTGACTGGTTATTACTGTTTTCTGAATTTATGTGGTGCTTTGATATCATTGCTCTGGGGTATGAACCTAAAGTGCTTACAGTGTTTTATTCCCACGACTAACTGGCTATAGATTGCGTGTTTGCAAATAACTGAGCACTTTATCAGTTATTTATTTTAGTGGTCATTTGGGGCATGCAGCTGCTTTTATCAGTTTCACTGCTTATCACAGCAAGCTTGGTCATTTTAATTGTCATACTTTTCCAGTAGGCATGGCATGCGGTTGCCAAGATACTGATGGGTTTTATCTTTCATGCTCTTGTTTGAACCAAGTCTGGCAGTTTTGCTCTGCCCAGGGCTTACATCTTACAGAACTGAGCCACCAAGGCACTGGTACCTATGCAGAGCATCATATCAGCTTCACAGAAGTTCATGACAGTTGCATTACATTGTATTTATGTTTAAATTTATGGCTTATTAACAGTGATGTAATGGGTGGGGTGTAGGGGCGGACACCTGGGTGCAAAAATTTTTTGGGGATGCATAGTTTCAAGTGAAAAATAAAAAGTCCAAGTAATAGCAAATCCTCTAAATCCTTAAATAAAATAGGAAATAGGTTGACATGAATGTTTGAATCTATTTTTGGGATGAAAATACGTCCAATTTGAGCAAGGACTTTTTTTCTCATCAAAAGTTTTTCATGAGAAAAGGAAAAGTCGGAGGAGCAAATTTCTCTTTTTCCGGGCACTTTCACCCAACCTAAGCCACTGCACTCTTTTGTTTCAAGGCACTCTACACTCAAATGCTATGCCTAGAGGAAAAAGTGGATGGACAACATCAGAGAAGATATGAACATGAAAGGAATTTCAATCGTAGAAGGAAGACGATTAACAGCAGATAAAACTTCTTGGAAGCATTTTGTGTCAAGCTATTGCCATTACTAAGGAGTTGGCAGAGATTTGACCATTTTCAACTGTTTTAAGGCCTCATTTTTATGTGATTTCGCTATTGTCAGGAACTGTAATTGGCATAATACTTGTAAAGTTATATTTGTTGAGAGATGTTTGTTACGACTTACGACTGATTTGCCCTTAGGTTCAGAACTGGAATGCGTGCTTTGACAGAAGCTGTGATGATCTGCTGAACGAATGTTGTCATGAAAAACTCTCTCGTTCTCTTTTCCTGATGCAGAAGGCTTCAGCACTCAGCGCCGTTGGTCGTTCAGTTGAGGAACAGAAAAATACATTATATGTGAGACTGTTGACCAAATTATTTGTATTTGTAAATTTTAGTCAATTTAAGATAGGTAAATGGGGCAAAGTAGTGCACTTTTATTGTTTATATGTGTAGTAGTTGCTCAACAATGACGTTGCAGAACCTTCAATGATGGTCTTTAGCAAATTACTGCTTGAAGCACTAAGTTCCGTGATCATATTATAGTTCATCTGTTTGAAGTAATTTGTTTATGATAGATAATTATAATTAATATAATTATATGGTATTTTCATTGTTTGACAAGGTCTATTAAATTCTGCTTATATATATAGCACTACTACGTTGCAATTCTACAAGATAAGGGTGGGACCAAGGAAGAAACATATTTTAGTGCAAAGGTTATGGACTCGTAGAGCAGTTTGGATGAAAAGGCAGTAGCAGTTGAAACAATAAATGGATTCAAAAGTTCAAAAAGTTATCTAGGAAATTGGGTTTTTAAATGTTGAGAGTGATTACCGGTACGTTGAATAGTACTGTATACCGTATATTCTTTGTATTTGTGTATATTCTTTTTCTCTATGAAATGATATGACCTCTAGGACTTGCAGAAAATTCAAAATTTCTAGGAGGCTTTAAGTCTTGTTCGCCAGTTGGAATCAGACGAGAGACGTGTGTTTAAAGACAACATTAGCATTCTGGATAAGGACACCGAAGCATCCGTAATTCCACCGCCTCCAATTCTCATTGCACGATCGCATTCAAGTATGACGTTTGAAATGCCAAACTTCAGACCGTCAAATTGTCAGCAGGTAGTGGAATTCTTTCATGTGTCGTTTACCTGTTCCTAAGGGAACTAAAAGCTTTGATTTAAGATTTGAAAGGTAGTACTGAACCACTGGACATAACCATTTCTGAATTGTGACCAACTATCCACCACTATCCAAGATGATGATGATGATGATGATGACTATGATAATGGTGAAATCATCAAGCTTATTAATAAGTAACTAGCCTACTTTTTAATTTCAAAATCTTCAATGAGAATTACCTCTTCTGAATTAGAATTTGACAACTATGAACTAGTTGCAGGCTAATTTAGGTTGACATTTTAAAAATTTATAATTAAATTAAAACGTTATTCTATGCTTATGCATATCTTGACTTTCACACTTAACATTTAAAATAGAGGAAAATAACATGAAATAAAATATTTGTTATTATTTGTCAATATACCAATCATTGACCATTCAGTATCTACATAAATAGCCATGTCTTAGCTCTGTCTGTGAATATAAAGGCAATAATGTGACAATTACCGGTACACTGCATTGTGAACCGGCAGTAATAACCTATTTATCTCCAGTCCGTTTAATCTCTTCTGCAACTTGTGAAGTAATAAAAATTTGCAATTATTTATGTTACCGTTTTGTCATTTTGTGAAATTTTATTTTAATTGTTTGCAGACAGATTGATCCAAGATGAGACATCTTGCGTATTATTAGGATGCGATTTGTATTTGTGTATTTGCAGGTCGCTTGGTATAGAATTTTAGGATCATTGGCATGTGTGAAGAATGCTAAGGCTCGACTGAATGACGTGCATCTGCCGGGAACTGGTGACCAAGTAGGATCATATCATTGATATCATAGTATCAAGTAGTATCATATCATTGACATTGTTCTTGTAGACTTCTTTGCTTTCATTTTATAAGCCTGTATAATGAATATTCTGAAAGACACTGCATGCCAGGATTCAGACTTTATGAGAAAAAAATATGGAATTTATGATTCTGTGTTCTAGTAATTCATCCTCGGTGACCAGGGCCACTGAGAGAAATTCCGGGTCCCGGAACAAAGCAATTTGCAGGTCCCTAAGAAAAATTTATCAAGTCTCCGAAAAACCTGACAAGCAAAAAAACGTTATCAACTCTCCAAAAACAGCCTGACAAGCAAAAAAACGTTATTAACTCTCCAAAAACAGCCTGACAAGCAAAAAACACTATCTTCACCAGATCTGGACCCCTGAAAACTCCATGGGCCCCGGTACAATGTACCGGCTGCACCCCCCTCTCCTCAGGCCTGTCAGTGGCCTGCTCTGCAGTTATTCTCTAGCTTTATGTTAAGGACTGTTGGCAGTTCAGTGAAAAGTTCAATTTTGACAATGCCAGTAAAGCGAGTGAATATTTGTCTACATACATTTTTTATTTTGTCATGTTGGCACAGTGATACTGTTAGACTCTTCAGTCAGAGTTGGTTGGGTGGTTTAAGGTGAGATTGATTATACCGACATTTCTGTAAATGATTTTAGAAAATGTGTCATTGATGTCTTCTTTCAGATATCAGTATTTGATAAGATGGTAACGGTATCTGGTCTTGTTGGTGGTGAGAAGTATATATTTGCTGTGGCTGCCTATACGTCAAATGGAGAATTGATAGGAGGATCAATTGGAAAGTCGACAAAACCGATACTGGCTTCGCTTCCCTTGTCTCTGTTGTCAACTTGGACCTATCTGGCTCAGGTCTGTTTGCTGTGTACAGTTTATTTAAACACATTTACCAGCTGATGATATTGATTGTTATGTGCCTGATGTAATTGATCAATTGGCATATTTCTAACTGCTGTGTCAACATTTTTTATGATTATATCAACTGCTTTTTGTAAATTTATGCATGTTGTGCATTTTTCTCTTAATTTTCTCTGATTACTGACCGGGTGGTGTCAAATGCGTTAAGGACGAGCCGCCAGCGTGAATGCTGCTAGATTATTTTCAAGACACAATTCGTTCAGCCTGTAAAGGAAAATATTTTGCAGATGCGTTTAGAAGCCACCATAAACAGACCTAGAAAAATGCCGGTGCCCAGACTGACCAATAATTAGTTCAACAAGATTGGAGAAATTACTGCCATAAAATGGAAACAATTTCAATGAAATTCCAGCCTTTATTATCTTAAATCACCCCGGGGCCAAAAACGATCGCTTCACTGGATGGAGACTTGACAATGCAAGCCCCGTAATTACATCCTAGCAGGAATTCTCCAGGTGTACGTTTATATGAAATGATTATAATTGCGAGGCTGTGGTTGAGTATTTTGTGGTTTTTTCAACAAATGTTATAGAACAAATATTTTGTTTCATAGACGCTTTTTTGATTGGTCACTCATTCTAGCAAATAGGAAGAAGAATAATGATTCCAAGATATAAGCTAAAATAGTTTATTGAACGAGGGACATCATATGACGTCCCTAGCGCCCTGAGAAACCAAAATAAGGCGTCAGTTGACGTCCCTATCACTCAACGTGTTAATGACCTTTAGGTCCGACTGCCAAACTGATTCGTTCAGCATTGCCTTATCCTCCATAAACAGAACTAGAACAATCAGACTGACTTATTAGATTTGGCCAAGGAATAATAATTTTAATTCAGAACGATCATTGACTGGTGGCAATTGCATTAATAAAATGGTGCTAGAGAAGTTCTTTAGTTTGTTTGATTGGGCTAAATTAATGTTATCATGTATGCATTGCAATGGTGCTCCAGGCTGGCTGTGGTTGTTGTGCCCATAACGAGAGCTGGGAAGTAAAAAAGTAATGTACCAGTAAATTCAGTAATTAATGCAATGAAACTGTGCAGTTCAAATTGCTCATGACCATTGCAGTTTGTTCTTAAATTTTTAAAATATTTCTTACCATTGAATTTTTACTGGTAGCTGATTCCATTTACTGCAAGATGTTCCGATCATTCTGTGGATTGCATTTGGCATTCCTGAATCCTGATGCATTTATCAATTTTATTTTAATTCTAAAAAATGATATTGTTTCCACTTTCTTGAATTTCTGAGCATTTTATCACTGCCTAAAACTGGATTTCAGTTATAGGAATTTCCGTATATTTTGTTTTTGTGTCAAACGAGCTAGGTCTCTTACCAGCTGAATTACCATGAGATTGTCCTTGAGGCATTCCATGTCATTTGGGAAAACCTTGTGGTTCCACCTGATGAGGATACAAGTGAATGGACCGTCAGATGTATCGAAAAAGCTGAACCTGTCCTGACCATTCACAGGTGAATGCCTTTGTATTCCAAAGCACTCTTCATTATTTAAACTTGTAGCTATGGAGTCTGATTTGCAGTTTTCAGTGGATGAGCTTGCTTTTTGTTATTTCTTCTGACTGAAACTTTGTATGTTTTCAAGCCATTATTCTAGACTGGTACAGTTGTTGATAGTTGATAAACACAAAGCGGCTCATATGAGTAGATAAATAATGGTTTTGTGAAGGATGCCAATATGGCATATAATTTCTAGTATAAATTGAAAACTTCAGGTCAGAATGTTCTTGTGTTTATGAAAGCATTGCCAAAAAACAGCTGAGCTTTGTTGCTTTTAAAATATCAGTCCAACTGACAAAATCAAGAGAGGTCAGTTTTCAAAATGATTGGAATTAAGTGGAAATTAATATGGTCTGCATAGCACTCTAGGATGGTTTCTAGTTCATTAATATGAAGGTGCTGTATGAGTACAAGATTTACGTTTACATTTATTGGAAGGACTGATGCAAGCAGTTGGTGCTGTTATACCGGTATCAGTTTGAATATTGTAGAAGCCGTGCTGTGCAGTTTAAGCTTTGGGAATGCCTTGGTTTTTATATCAATTTCGCTTTGTTTTATGAGTGAAATTACTTGAAATTTGCTTTTCAGACTCAACATGAGATTTGTGAGGCAGGCTTCACCAATTCTTCTCCAGTTAATGGTTTCAAGTCTTTTTGTTGGAATTGATGTCATGATGAAGGAGAAAAAGTTGTTTTGCGATGTTCTTTGTGACCGTGGACCATTGACTAAGGGACAGGTTGTCTGATGTTTTACTGTTACAAGCTGGCACTAAACGTTTGTGTTAGTACTTAAGATTGGATGATGATGATGATGATGATGATGATGATGATGATGATGCTGATGATGATGATGATGATGATGACAATGACAATGATGGTGATAGCGATGATGCATGATAGCGATGATGATAATGATGCTGGTGGAGTCAGGAATGATGGCCATAATGCTGTAGAGAAAATCATTATGGCATTACGAGGATGATAATTGAATTTGTTTCATTATTATAAAAATGACAATGATCTTGGACACAGCCAAACATGACATGTCAACGAGTTAGTTGTTCAGTACGAAAATTCTAGTCTTCCAGTTCCACTACTAATGGTGGCCCTTAGCATTCTCACTGACTTACCATGCCAGCACTGATTTTCTCACCACATAGTGTCTACGTATATTACTATTGCAGCAGATTATTCACAAGGACCTAATTCAATGTTTTCATCCAAATCACCAAAGATCTATACAAATGGAAATATATAGTTAATAAACAGCACATCCATAAAGATGACTTTTTCAATTTTCAAGACATGATAGTTTCTACTGGTCAAAAAGATAAATAAATAAATAAATAAAAGAAAAAATTGATCACCCATAGACTTTTCAATTACAGTGTATTATGCACTCTCCATCTGCCATCAAGGTGTATTATTATTATTATTATTATTATTATTATTATTAGTTATTATTATTATTATTATTATTAGCTGTTATTAGCTGTTATTATTATTAAATTTATTTTTTTATTATTATTAGTTATATCTTTATAAAGTTATGACTGATTGGTTTTTGTGAGCAAAAGGATAAGGAACATGATATAAAGATGGAGAAAAGGAAGGATGACATATGTTGTCTATGTCTGTGATTACCTATTTATATAAAGTCCTATGAAGATTATTGCATTACCATACTGTGGCCATGATAATTGGCTTCAATTTTTCTGATAATATTGAGTTGGAATTGATCTAAAATTGAAATATTATCAATTGTTTTGTAGGATGACTGTTTAACTGATCTTTCTTTTGATAACCTAGTTTGGACGAATTCAATTGTGCGAGAAGATGTTACTTGGAGTTGAGCTGGTCGGATGGTTGGGTGACACAAACTTGGCTCTGCAGTCAGTTGTTCAGTGTTATGGGCTTATTGCACCCTTGCTTTATTTTAAGATTGCCTCTCCACCTCTTATTCAGGTAACAGTATAGCTTTTTATTTAGCATTTTAACTTTTATATGCAGAAATTTTACAAAAATATTGAATATTCTTGTAGATTTTCTGTCTTTGATTCTGCTCAAACTTTGATTTTTTTATCAGGCTATTGGCAATTGACTGACAATTAATTAATTATCTGAACTGATGCTTCCAATATTTATGAACTCCAGTGGGATTTGTGAGTTTCTAGTCAGTAATTCTGTTTTCTCTAAGTTTTGCATTGATTATGACTTATGTGATTTTTCTTTACAGATGTGCATTGTGCAATAATAATAATAATAATAATAATAATAATAATAATAATAATAATAATAATAATAATAATAATAATAATAATAATAATAATAATAATAATAATAATAATAATAATAATAATAATAATAATAATAATAATAATAATAATAATAATAATAATAATAATAATAATAATAGCAATAACAATAATAATAATCAAGGCTTTTATAATAATAATAATAATAATAATAATAATAATAATCGAAAAATGTTTAATAATAAAAACAATAATAACAATAGCAATATCAATAGTCAATAATTTTTGAAAGAACTAATATAATAATAATAATTTAATAATAAGTTAATAATAATAATAATAATAACAATAATAACAATGGGGTCATTTATTACATATTAATAATTAAATGACTAATATAATAATAATAATAATAATAATAATAATAATAATAATAATATTTCCATAAATAGACCCCACTTCTGGTACCATTAATATAAATACTATCATAATAATCCGAATAACAATTAATATTAATAAAAATAATAAGTAATAAATTTAATAATAATAATAATAATAATAAGGTCATAGCAAATTTCTTAAATTTAACAATAAAATAATAATAATCAAGGATTTTTGTAACAAAAATTATGTTCGGAATAGTTGGCAGTAAGTTGTCGACAAGATGTAGCGGCCGTACAATATTATTCTAATTGTTTGAACCATCCATTAAATAGAATGTATGATTAGAAAATTAAAGAAGAGACGGCAGTTAGATATAGTTCAGACATTCTACTTTTTAACTTAGTGTTGCAATAAAATATTAAACCAGTCTTCAGATTTTCCAGAACGCTGTTCTGCCTCATTCCGGCACAAAAAAGCCCTGATAATAATCTTCAGTTTTCCAGTTCAGGCCATGAAACAGTTGTCAAAAAAGATGAAATGGGCCTTTTTAAAGAGATTTGTATACTGTGTGATTTCATCTGAAGATTGCTGCCTGTTTCAGGTGCTGGAGAGATGTGTTGCTGTCTTGCAAGAGATTCCAGCCAGCATAAGAACCAAAATGAGTCTTCCTGCAGTCGAAAGTCTACAGCACATGGTGGCCTGCATGACTTACCATCTGGCTAAGGTAGATATCTTCTTGTAAAACGTAATTACTGAAGCATTCTATTCTGATTTTTGTACTGAGCCTCAACATTTATAATACTATTACGACATTGACAAAATTTCTGCTTGTCTTTAATTATGTTTGATGGGACTCTGATGTGATGGTTTGTACTCTAAACAACAGTTGCCAATGATTTCTTTTGCTCTGGAAATTTTGAATTGTTTTGTTTTTGTATTGTGACACAGGTTTTGCGTTTTGGGATGAGACAAACTTGGCTGAGGCATTTAATGGAATCGGAAGAAAACTGTTGTCTCCACTCTACAATCCCGATACGGATCATGGCCCTGACGTTGTGCCATCTGCAAGATCAGAATCTGCCGATAGCAAAGCAACCAAGAAACAAAGACCGGCCTCCAAGTCTCCGACCAGCGATCGGAGCTCAGAGGGAAAGGGTTCAGCTAGGGGAAAAAGGGTAGTGCTAGATCCTCGTCTCGAGGTGCTGCCACTAAAGCTGCACCGAAGAATTCGGAGCTGAGTGCACTCGAGTCCCATCTGGAAAAACTGAACAAGGAAGGTGAGGGGACACGATTCAAAACACTGCAATTATCATTATTACCGGAATTATTATTATTATCATTATTATTATTATGTGGTTGCTAACGCATGTTAAGTCATTCACAAGGTGAAGAATTGCAAGCGTTGATACACATAAGGTGAGATTCGAACCAGCTACCCTCCAGTTGCATGTCAAGAATCCTACCACTACTCCCCTACAGTGTTTAATCTAGACTCCTGGACTCCGGGGGAGAACTGTCGAAGCCGAGGGGAAACTGAAAAAGCCGGAGGGGAGTCAACTAGGGGCTGCTGTTAGTTGATGTAGTATGCCAAAATTTCTGGGGGAGGGGAATTTGAAATTTCCGGGGATGGGGAAAGGGCAATTTCCCCCAGAAACGGCCTAGATTAAACCCTGCTCCCCTGTATCCTCTGGCAATGCTAGGGATATCTTTGATTAAAGAGTGAGATAAAGATGGTTGGCATCTGATAAAAATAGATTCTTATTTAAATAGCTTCTGAAGATGAAAGATTTGGGATCTTGAATTCAACTTAATGTTCATTGTGGCCGCCATTTTGCAAAGAGAATTATCAAGAAAATTACATATTAATTCGAAGAACTGGACCATAAATCAAAGCTTTTGGATTGGATCAAAATGACTGTAATTTATTTTGATTTCAATTTCGCAATTTGCTTGACTTGATTATGAAAATTTTATAATATTTGTTTAGAATCCCCAAAATTCGAATTGTCTGGTAAAGAAGACCTAAGCATTCTACATGGATTTATTGCCTATCTGCCAAGTGCTCAGGCATACAATCAGCTGAAAAAGTTTAAAGGCAAGCCTCACTACCTGGAGTTTCTCATACAAATCATCCAAAAAGCATTGGCTGAAGGAAACGCTGAGATGGCCGTCACCTGGTGTGAAGAAGCAGCAGTAGCGTTAGGAATGTATGTGATACATTTGACATGACTCAACATTTATATTGCTATAGCAACTGACATACAGTGGATCCCACTTAATCACATACCGCTTAATTGCATAACCCGCATAATCGCATAACAACATAAAAACCCGAACCAGTGTTTTGTGCGTACAATTACTCATCAGACGTCCCGGCTATTCGCATAGCCCAGTTAATCGCCTAAGCAAGGCTTGCACGGCACCTATGCAATTAAGCGGGTTTCACTGTATTTAATTCTAAATCTAGGTCTTCATTTTTTGCAGCACTTTGATAATAAGATGTAATAATATATACCGGTAATATGTAATACTAGTGAGCAGAGAAACAGATGTAATAATAATGCAAAATCATACTGGAGGTAATAAATACGCTTGAAGGCTTACCCTAGATGCAAAATGAATATCTCTGAATCATTGTACTGCAGGTTCTGCAGCCAAGCCAGTCGATGGAATGTTGGGTGTCGAATGAGACTTTTAGCCTGAAATTCGTGTCTTCTTGTTTCTAGAACTTTAGGCATGAAAGGCAAGAAAAGAGCGAAGATTGCTGAACCAGGTCAGGACAAAGGTCAAGGTGATGCAACTTTTCGAGCAGCAGTTGTTGAATTCAGCAAAGGAATCCAAGATAAAACAGCAAAGACGGTGAGAGTTCATAATCATCGCACACATGAATAGCTTCAAGTTGTTAAAATGCTATTCTGTGAGAATTTAAGGCTCCTAATAGCATTGTACCTCATGGTAGCAGTAATGTACATTGGCCTGAAGCACTGATCAGGCCGTGTTATTGTCCTCTCCATGCCAGTGGACATGCCAATGCCAAGATGCAGTGGTGTTGCCAGGGCTCCGGAATAAAGGGCACATTGACATTTTTGAATAAAAGAGTCTCTGGTAAGCAAAAAGACTCGTCAAGGAGTTCTTCGAACATTTAGGTATTCTCTTCGATCATGCTACCCCCCCCTCATATCCCATGACCGATCCAGCCAGAGTAGAAGGGCCCATCCCCAGTAGCTCCCTGGCCATGCCAATGCCAAGATATGAATCTCTCCAATCACTGACTACCAAACCAGAACATACGTAGACAGAATGACTGTGCAGAACTGACACAGTGGCACCCAAAATGGAAATGCTGTGATATCCTTTTGGTTAAATATATTGCTTTGCAGTGTTTTGTAAAAATTTTAGTGAGCTTACCTGCTTTGAAATGTTTACAGGCGATGCAGTCTCCAAAGAGAGCCGTCAGTGAAGAAAGAACAAAGAAGGGGAAGATGGTAAATTTCACACAGTTTATGTCATTCACAAAGTGAAGAATCATAAATAGGGGAAGATGGTAAATTTCAGCAAATTCTGCACCAAATTATATGATCATGCAGCAGTGGCATTCTGCTTTTTCTTTTGTGTGAACTCCAAAATACATATTTTCTTGCTTCTAATTTGGCCACACAGTCCCATGCAGAGTTTAATCTAGGCCGTTTCCAGGGGGGAATTGCCCTCCTCCCGGAAATTTCAAATTCCCCCAGAAATTTTGGCACACTACTTCAACTAACAGTAGCCCCCTAGCTGACTTCCCTCCGACCTTGTCAGTCCCCCCCACCTGGAGTCCAGGAGTCTAGATTAAACACTCACTTCTAATTTGGCCACACAAATCCCCCCCCCTCCGTAAATTTTGGCACACTACATGTACATTGTCGTCATGTTGTGTTTCATTGTGGTAGATAACACCTGTCAATTTTTTCTTCAACCAAGGACAGAGAGTTGTTCTGCTGTGGCTAAATTCGTGAAAAATGTCATTAGATAATTTTAGGATTATGGTAACTTTTATGAGCATGTGATAGACCTTTGTAATAGTAAAGCATTTGAAAGGGATTGCGAGTAAATATCCAGATCTTCAGTTTAAAAGATTAAATACAACTGAAACAATTTCTTATGATATTTTTAGCCAAATACTGAGGCTTCTACTGGTAAAGATTCACCGAGGCAGCCAAGGCAACAGCTTGAAAATCAGGTACAACAGGCTGGATATCAGCTTCTGTATCACCACTTCAGTTTAATATATTCTGATTTGGGAACAATTTCCTCAATAATAATAATAATAATAACACTGAGTAACAAAAAAAAATTTTTTTTCATTAACTGATACAAATTGTGGTGATTTAATACAATTAGGCGATGCTGAATCCAAATATAACCACCAAAATCTTCTATCACGTCAGAATTTTTAGTTATGAGCAAATAGAAAATTGCATTAGTCTACTATAACTGAAGCACATGTCATTATAGGTGATAGCTACTATTTGCTCGCCCTCTTTGCAGGAAACACTATCGACCTAAACGACTTCCTCTTGTAACAGGTGCTGCTGTCTTGCTGCAACATCCAGCAGAAATCACCCAGCTTAGTTGGACTATAGTGCACTTGGTACCACTGTTCCATGACCGTGATTTCCTGGTGAAACCGTTCCCCGTGCTCATCGCTGACATCGCCCAGGCGACATCGTCCAGGTTCTCAGAAAAGAAATCGAGGTGCGAGGGGAGGAATTGCATCTTTAACGACATGTTAGCTCCCAATTGTTGGTAGTCACTGATCAGTTTTTCCACCAGCTCCTTATAGTTGCATGCCTTCCTATTTCCCAGAAATCCACCAACCGCGTCTTTGAATGATCGCCAATGGTACCGACTCCACTGATGTCAACTTTGCTTCTAACTCTGTATAAAGTATCACCTGTCTGATCTGTGGGTCAATGAAAATGCCTTCTTGTATCTTGGCCTCACTGATCTTTGGAAATGTACTCCTCAAGAAACGAAAGCCGGCACCTTCTTTGTGAAGCGCCTTGACGAAATTCTTCATTAAGGCAAGCTTAATGTGGAATGGAGGAAATTTTACGTTGTCTTTGCCTGGATTGTATTTAGTTCTAGAAGGCCACTGTTGAACTGAATAGTGCTGATGTCTGGCACGGCTATCCCAATGACAGAGGAAACAGCAGTGTTTAGTGTATCCACTTTGCATTACTGTAACAAGACCAACAACCTTCAAGTTGCCACAGATACTCCACTGTAACTCTCTGCACCTGATGAGGTCGTGAACTGCCATCATGCTTTCATAGGATTCCTTAACCCTAGCTGCATGAACAAGAGGTACTGATGGTTGTTCATTTCCTATATAAAGAAGTAGTACAGCTTTTAAGTGAAGAACTGTGACAGACGTTTATTGCGATGTCGATAGTGATGCTTACATCAGTATGTAATAGATTCCATTGTTTAAGTCGTGAGCCCAGGAGCTCTGACTGTCCTTTAGTTGAATTAAGATCGCGTACAAGGTCACTGAGATCTGATTGATTAATGAGATGTGGTATACCAGCAGAATATTCGTCTTGTTGCTGAGGAGGTTGCACCTCTTTCACTGTCCTCAGACTGCTCACGTAACTCATGGAAATTCTGTGGTGGGCTAGGTACCGTTAGGTCATCCGCATGAGGAACTGGTCTGATGGCAGATGGAAGGTTTGGGTACTATATTGCACTTCTGTTCTTGATCGAAAATCTAATAACGTTAGTTAAACAAAAGTAACAGCCAGAATTATGATCCTTGGGCTCTCGCCAAACCATGGATATAGTAAAGGACATTTTTGCGTTTCCTTTAAGCCACTGAGTTGCACGATATGCAAATAACATGTGGCGACCAAAGTTTTGTCTTGATCGCCTACCTTCATACCGAAGTACTGGTGGTAGGCAAACTTCACTAGTGATGATATGGTCTTTACCTTGTGCTTCATGATGTACGATCCACACACATAGCAAAAACAATTCACTCTTGTCACACATGATCGTCTTGATGCCATTTCAATTATAATACTTTCAAATTATTTTATCAAACTCTTCCAGAAATAGACAAAGACACTGATTCATAAAGTAAACATTATTTTATACAATTATAAATAAAGCAGACATACTTAAATCAGATCAAAATTTCCCGTAAAACACATGTTAAACTATACAGTATATAATGCATGACATGACACTGACAGTATACACATGCAAAACATTTAGATGGGGATAACTTTTAAACCTGACGTGCTAGAGCAAAACCGCTTACAGATTTGGAATCAGCGTGTCGTATCCCATCTGAATCACCTATTACCTTCTCAGTTAAGAAAATCATGTTTTTCAGTGTAATCATAATCATAATCATAATAATACACTTGAATATAGCAAATGGCTGATTAAAACTGTTTAGATTTCACAGATTTTTGCAGATTTGCCTCCAGATTTTCATAACTGTACATAAAAAACTTTGGTACGGAAAATCATGACTGTAAAAATTGTGAAAATCACTTTATAGATCAGTAATAATGTTGATCTGCACAACAAGCATTGTATTAAGCAATGAATGTGCAGACTGTGTAAGCATGAAACTATGCAAAGCCATATAGGGTGTCATAGTTTAGTTCTTCTTAATACTCTCTCTCTTTCTCTTTCTCTTTCTCTTTGTGTCTGTCTGTCTGCCTGCCTGTCTGTCTGTGCATTTCTGTCTGTCTGTCTGTGCATTTCTGTCTTTGTGTTTTGAATTTTGATCGTAAGGCCCGAAAGACCTTGCAATTTCATCTGACGGACATAATTCGTCGAGATCGGAAACGTGCTGTACAACTGACAAAGATTGAAACTGATAGACCGTGGCGATGTCAGGTGAATTATTCTCACCATTGACACTATTTGTGATTTCTTTTTTGCTGCTTGATTGCTTGGTTGTTTACACATTTTCTCTTATTTCATGCTGCTTGTGCTCCACTCTTTGCTTAATGGTTACCATAAATCTGATTGCATTGAATTTGAAATTGTAACAAAAGGTTTCACATTTTCTGAGTGGCAAAGGTCACTAGGGACCATTACTATCTCTCTTATTTGCTGCTTCCTCATTTCTCTTTCACTATTTGTGCTGGTCTCAGATCAACAAGCATTTTGATCTTTGTGTTTCATCCACTTGTTGCTCCCTTTCTCGCTATTGCTCTTTTGTAGCAAGCAGCCAATTCCTATGGAGTAAACAATCTGCAGATTTATGCCATTAATTATTAATTAATCTTTGTTTAAGATCGACTTCTTCACCGAAAACACTAAGCATTTTCAGTGCTTCTGAGTAGGGCTGGGCCGAGTAACTCGAGTAACGCGAGTACTTGACTCCAAATTGGAGTCGAGTTTTTTTGGAGTCGAGTACTTGCATAGAATAACTAAACAAAGAATAGAATAGATAAATAAAGAATAACCAAAGAATTTCATTAAAATTTGGCATACCGTTATTTGTTACAAACAATTATTAATCAGTCTTATTTAGGTTATTCTTATTCGTTATGCCCCAGTTAGTTAAGATGTTGTCCACAGTGGGCCAACTCTAGTGAAGACCTCATATTTTTGCCAGTACCGGTAAAATAGTTTCTGTTCTGTAACTTCTGTTATACTAAATTTGAAGACGCTTGAATATCCAAAAAATTTATATGTAACTGTATCCAATGTTCTGCTTTGGTTAAATGAGGGCCATGAGGCAAATAATAAGCATTATGTGTCGTGTAACGTTTGCAAATCATGTATTTCCAGTTTTACGCGAGTACTCGAGTACTCGCTAAGCTACTCGACTCCTAAACTACTCGGTTAGCGCAGCCCTACTTCTGAGATGCCATAAGAAGAAGCACTAGGCCTATATAAATCTTGACGTTACTTAAACAATAAATTTATTATTACCTGAAGTGAAAAAACAAGGTTTCTAGTGAAAATTTGTTGCATAGAGACAAAACTTTTGGAGACAAAACTTTTTGATATCACATGGAAATAATTGTAGGATCTGTCCATTAAAATTGTCTTTAGGTTTTTGGGGGTTTTTGAAGTAGTAACAATCATGATTTTGTTATATTATTAGACACTTGTTCAATGTTGCAGATGCTAGATAAAACTGATGACTGTTTGAAGAAAGTTTGTCTACATCCTGGCTTCTTTACTTTCAGCTGAATGTCTTGAATGCAATGTGTACTTTTGCTGCCTTGCTCAACAAGCTGCAGTTTGTTAATCCTTTGGCTCTTGATTTTGTATACAGGTAAGCTTAAATGTTGTAAAATATGTTTTTTTAAAATCTGAAAATGATTAATTATTGTAGATTTTAGACTTTCAGAACCTCTGATTAATTTGAGTTTTTGGCACTGATACTGTTTAGGGTCAAGAAGAGGGGCTGTGTAATGCAGTAATGTCATGATGACATTTCCATTAAGCAGTTTTTGTGACTACAAAAAATCTGTGTTCATGAACTATTCACTTGCTTTGAAGTGATTTGTGCAGTGGCAGCACTGCAGGAGCGGATGAAGGCCAAACAGATGACACAATCTTCAGGAGTGAAGCATTTTGGAATGGCAACATTTTATTTGTCAGAAGAAATTGGAGAAATTTAGAATTATCAAAATTTGGTACTGAATGAGGAAAAAACGGCAGCTCTATTTTTGGTAAAATGGATGATGTCATATACAGGGCTGCGCCAAGTGATTAAGCAGCTGTTAAGAATTTGCTTTGTTCTGGTCAGCTGCTAGAATATCAAAGTTGGCAGAGTGACTGGTGCCAATGGTGGACTTGTTTTGCTATAGCAGCATTGTTTCAGAAATTTTAGATTTCACTAGTTTCATTCCACCACTGCCATGGGCACATTTTGTTTTTTTAATGTTTATGATATTACAATGGAATTTCAATTAGATTTTCAGAGAGCAGTAAACATATTTTTAATATTATGTTATGACTAAGGACTTCATTTCTTGACCTTGATTGGTTCCATCTGGAGAACTCGAGGACTATTTTGAGAGCAGAGTGCAAAAAAGTAACGGATGAAGATGAAGAAAATGAAGAAAATGACAGAGTTCTGACAAAGGTCCTCCAAACACGTTTGTTGACTCCGATAGAAATGGCAGCAGATGCAATTGGTGAGGAATCATAAGTAGTTGATAGCATTTTACAAGTACACATTATATAATATTTATGTAGCAATGTACGATTGTCTGGATTAGATTTCAATGACTGCATAAAACTGTTTGATCTGTTGTGTTGATGTTTAAAATTACTGTCTTGGTCTTTGTCTTGAGACATAATGTCTGGGTCTTGAGGGTTAGTGTCTTGGTCTTGAGGGTTAGTGTCTTGGTCTTGCAACTTACTACCTTGGTCCCATCCCTTCTGAATTTATATCAATTGTATATATTATATTGCCTGTTTCTTCTCTAGCAATGAAAAGGCCAGATGCAGTATCAGGCAATGCAACTCCTAGAACAAGTCGGTCTGATTCTGAAGGAAGTCCTCGAGCTTCAAGAGTCTCACGAAATTCAAAACTCAAAAAGGAAGAAATTCCGAGTATCAGCCGAGATGAAATTTCAGCCGCATTGAAAAAGACTTTTGCTCCCTTTGTCAGAGCTATAGTAAGAATGTAGCAAGTTTCCATATACGATGACACAATTCTTAGAATCAGTTTTCAACTCAATCACGTTATGTCCAATATCCTTTAATGATGATTCTTGCAATGTTTACAACTGATTTATAAGGCAGCTGTTTCATTTTGCTTTGGTGCATCAAGGTTTAGATAAAGGCTTAAGAATAAGCAGCCAATCTAAAGTTATGTTTTAAGTGTTGTTCCAATTTATTTGCTTAGTTGCTTACTTGCCTGAAGTACAATCTAGCCATTTTTAGGTAATAGATATAACTGCATCATTCATAGGCAAGTAGGTTGCTTAATGGATGCAATTTTCAATTTTAAGAAATGTCTTTGAAGGTTTCTAGAATCAAAGGAAATTGAGCTGAACATGGCTTCATTTCTACAGCTTTAATCTTAAAATTTATTGTCAAGTATTTAAAACTTTAGAGCATATGATGATATAACATCAATATCATGACATTTTACAGCTCTCTCTCTCTCTCCCTCCCTCCCTCTCTCATGTCCCTCAGACGTCAAATCATACCGACCGATCTCCAATTTATCGGTTTTTTCTAAGCTACTGGAGCGCCTCGTAGAAAGTCAGCTCAACCAATATCTAACGACTTACAAGCTGCTTCCCGGTCTGCAATCGGCCTATCGCGCCTCACACTCGACCGAGACAGCGGTCCTGAAGGTAATTGCAGATATCCTATGTGAACTCGACACCGGAAAGGTAGCGGCACTGGTACTACTAGACCTGACTTCAGCGTTCGATACCGTCGACCACGACACTCTGCTGAAGAGGCTGGAAATAACTTACGAAATTGGTGGCACCGTATTCGCATGGTTGTCATCATACCTTCGCCAGCATACCTACTCTGTATGCTGCGCCAACACAACATTGTAGAATTATCCAGTCACTAGTGGGGTCCCCCAAGGTTCGGTCCTCGGACCCATTTTCTTTGTATTATACCTGGTCGATCTACTCGACATAGCTCATAAGCATGATCTGCAGGTGCACCTAAATGCAGATGATACCCAAGTATATGGGAGTTGTCACTCAGCTCTCACCCAACAACTTCAATCACGAATTATGAACTGTGTTGCAGAAATGACAGAATGGCTAGGCTCAAATCGTCTCCAGCTCAATGCTGCAAATACAGAAATTTTATGGATGGCAATTGTAAGACAGCAGCACCTGCTCCTATGCGCCTAAGTCTGGATTAATGGTCATGAACTCCATCCAAGCCCCTATGTCAGGAATCTCGGCATCTACATTGACAATACCGCCGCGATGAGGCGATACGCAGTGTTGGAGTTATGAAATATGAGCTGGGGGGTTGAGGACTGAAATTCAATGAATGACAGAAACTGCATGTACCCAATATGCGATTTTTGGGAGGGTTGCAAAGTTAGCTGGGGGGTTCAACCTCCCCACTCCGGCAACTCCAACACTGGCAACACGTGACACACACCGTTGCCAGCTGCTTCGCGCACCTCCTCAACAGACTCAAGAAATTCAAGCTTCTTACAGCTGCTTGCCTGATCCATCGATCAAGAAAACGTGAACACATCACACCACTGTTGATTGACCTACACTGGCACCCGGTCCCCGAGCGAATAGCATATAAGCTGGCAACCATCGTCTTATCATCAGTGCCTGCATGACATCAGTCCCTCCTACCTTAGGTCCGAACTTCAGAGATCTGCAGACATCGGCAGTGGAAGGCGTCTGAGATCTGGCTCCACTGAAGCACTCCTCGTGTCATGCACACGCCTTGCCACTGCCTGTGACCGTGCCTTTCCGGTTACTGCGGCGAAAGCCTGGAATCATCTCTCCATCAGCGTTCAAACATCACCTTCGCTGGTCTGGAAATATTTAAGAAGCGACTGAAGACTTGGCTGTTCAAGATCAGCTATGCTGTTAATTCCTGACCTATATTATGCATGAACTCTGTAATGTGTTCAAGCAGTCCTCCTAGGGCAATTTACCACATAAATCTTAACTTCTTTCAAAAAAGAAATAAATAAATATAAATAACAGTGGCGTTCCTAAGCTTGGTGTCACCCAGTGCGGGTGCGGAAATGTAGTGACAAGAAGAAAAGGTTACCGGGTATCTCCCTTCTGAAACATGGTGACAAGCAAAAAAAGGTTATCTCCCTTCTGAAACATGGTGATAAGCAGAAAAAAGGTTATCTCCCTTCTGAAACGTGGTGACAAGCAAAGAAAAGGTTATCGTCCTTCTGGAGATGAAAACGTTGGTGAGTGACAAGCAAAAAAATTCTTAGTTTGGTGTCACCCCTCTACTGGATGTCACCCGGTGCGGTCTGCACCCACTGCACCCCCTAGGCAGAGATATTTTTAGGATTGTGAATATGGGGGTGTCGACCTCAAATTGTCGGGGTGTTGTGGGGTGTTAGGGGGTGTAAAAATATCCCTGCCCCAAGAACGCCACTGATAAATAATGCATTAATTTCACATTTAGGTTCAAGCTGTTCTTTGCCTTCTTTTTCTTCTTCTTCTTCTTATTATTATTATTATTATTATATTATTATTATTATTATTATTATTATTATTATTATTATTTTTATGTGAAAGTTCCACGGAAGGCCACAGCATTGTAACGAAACCCCTAATGCTGGGATTCCCTCTGTTACAATCCGGCGACTGGCCTGCTCTTGCCAAAGTTCTACTCTCAACCAGCCTACCGGTTTTATAATAACAATAGTGCTTATTGGACCTTTCTCCAGGATGCCACGTCCAAACACTATCGGGTATTCTTTGGCACATTGGGTCCCTAGCTTTTTGGCCAAGTCTTCTGAATTAGCTAACTCCTCACACCCTTAATTATACTGCTAGCACCCTTCCTGTATCTCCTTTCTAGCGTCAGTGCACCCTTCCTATATCTCCTTTCTAGTGTCAGTGCACCCTTTCTAGTGTTGCTCGTTCCTTTCTCACACCCTCCTGAAGTGTCTATCCTCCATACTCAACATGGAACGCGCCATGAGATTTATCTTTGGATGGGGCACAATCCTGCCCCTTGGGTCCTGAACAGTAAATCAGCTATCCCGTATGAATCGCTTATTCTACCACATAGTCCAATCAAGGCTTACCCTGATGACTATCCACCACTGCTCTCTAGAACTCACTCTCACGTGTGCTCACTTTTACGTGTGCTCACTCTGTCTCTTCTTCCTTCCCTAATCACCTAAGGCCTTACTTAACCCCCTTGGACCTTCCTTAACGGTGGTGTGCTTAAGTCACATCTTTAACCTTACTGGGAAACCTACATTATTTGTGCTATCTATCAAATAACCTTATGCCTCTATTTAGAATAATTATCCTTCTTTTACTGATATTCATTAATACTTATTTACTCTAGGAATATTACTTATTTAAGTATATTAATGTTTTACTTATAATTCTCTACTGACATAAGCGCCTCTAGTGAACGATTCGAAACTATTTACATTACATGAGGTGCCCATAAAATTCGCTACAGCATTACCTCTCTTAAATCTCTTAAATTAAATTAAATAATAAATTATTAGTATTATTATTGGCATGCTTTTATTGGGCAGTCCTTACTAAGCTACTTTTCCACAATTGATTGAATTAAATAGTGCAAAAACTAAACAAAATAATGTTCATTTTTTAAAATGCCGAATTCGTTTTACCGGTATTTGGTACTGGATACAGTATATGCAATTTCATTTTGGTAATCATTTTATTTTATGACTATTAAAATGGCAGTTTTTTAATGCTTGGTGTGTTCTAATGCTTCATATCTTTGACTTCTATGTCTGCTGCAATGCATTCAAAGGAATGGTATTGGATATATTGCAGATTGAATAAACTGGTTTCAGGTACTTGCTCACAGAGGTCGCCATTGGACTCTGCTACAAAACGTCTCTAAAGATTTATGGAATGTCCTTCAGATTGCAGAAATAGTTGTAAGAACGCCAGATGCAAGTGGTCTTGAGATGGTTGATGCAGCCGCTGCAAGGAGTTTGTTTAGAAGACCGATTGCGTTTTGCTGCCGACTGTCTTCTGGACATGCTGACACAGAATGAACACCTGTTGACACAGGTAGACATCGTGCTATAGTGTGTTCTGGTTTGTGATTCAGTATCGTACTCTGCTTGTAATTGTTTGAATTATACGACAATGGTGAAATTCCAAATTTGAATTCCTGGGTAAGTTGATCAGGCCTAATCGGATTTCTTTTGATCTCTTTGATTTCTTTTGAGCAACTTCTGACCTCCAATTTCGGAGCTTACAGGCAGCTGCAGTCATACGCGGCAGCAGACCGTCATAGACCAAGAACTAAATTAAGAATGAGCAACTGTTTATTGCTCAAGGATTTATCATGAAGTACACTCAATTCAGTTGATACATTTGGCATTAGAACTGGTGCTACAATGGTCATTTCATCATTACGATGGTCATCTATTTCGGTAGTCATACCCTTTGTAAACCGCCTTTGTCTTTGGCTCCACCATGCTTACAGCGCTATATAAATAGTCCAGTATACATACATACGTACATACATACACATACATACATACATACATACATACATACATACATACATATTATATAATATGTACATTATTAATATAATAATGATTATTATAATTATTATTTGTCATTCATTGTGCTAGTGATGAAAGAGTTCTTGAATAGGATTTGGTTGAGGTATTGTACTATTAGCGTCATCATCATCATCATCATCATCATTATCACCAAAATACTGCTTTCCCTTGACTTTATCATAATTTTTATTATTCCACTGATTTTTACATTGAATTTTTGTTCAGGATGCAGATTTTGCAAAAGATGCGATTGAATGTTCATCAGCAGATAATGTAAACGTAAACAGAAATCAGATAAAAATTATTTCTGCCATGGATGACATGACTGCTGTGGACTTTCATAACATCAAACGCTTTGCAATGAGAGCGATTGAAGTTCTTCTGCTTGAAGAAAAGTGGGAGAAATTGGTTGACATTGGACTTCGATTTAGTTTTGTCACAAAGTAATTGTTTTCATAATTACACTTTTCAGTTGCTTAAACTGGATGAATTTTTAATGTCACTTTGAGTTGGATTGGGCTTTATTGAATTTTAAAAATAGGAAACCCACTGGATAAAATCATATAATTATAATTATTTATTTGATGTTCCACTGAAAGAAATTGGCATTTGGTTTATAGGAAGCATGACTTGGGTTCTAAAAAGAACATGATTCACTCATAGAATATCAGAAATATAACTCGGTTTGAAGGTTTTCAGATTTCAGGCTGATTTTAAGTTGTCAGGTGTCGGAGAGCAAATCGTTTTCTACATTTTGTTGTTGTTTCTAAGAAATTTCTTCAACTCTTGATGGTTACATTCAGCATTGTGCAGTTTTCTTTTTTCTGTCTTTTTTAGACAGACATTTTGACTGATGTTGAATGGGTGTGGATTGGACAAGGTTTTTGCTATTTTGTTTTCATCTAGTGAGCGCTATTTCGAGTATGTTAATCCGATCATAACCTACGCTCAGAAAAGGATTGTGGCACGAATAGTTGAGAGTGGTGGCTCTCCCTCCAAGCAGGCGCACTTCGACAGCACACTTGCTGGCAGCAAAGAACGGAAATTCCATCTCCGTGACTACGTTAAATTGCAACTTAAAGTGATGTTCAACAAGAGCGCGATGAAGGAGACGCCCACAGGTTCGCATTTCATCATAAAGTGAAATCTGATATTGAAGATTTCATATTAAATGATTACTTCCTTTTTGTGCCAATTTTATGTTCATGTATGTGCAGAACCTGTAGATGATCAACAGCGTGCACGGCAACTGTCAAGCGTTCCGTTGGAAATCAACGTTAGGAACGTCAAGCTTGCAGCGGACAGTTTGTGTGAGTCGTTGAAATTGCTGGATAATAGCCGAAGACTGTTCACCTTGTTCCTTGCTGGTCAGAAATATGGTTAGCATTTGTTCACATTAATTTTTGTCTGTAGTATTTTTTTGTATTGCATTGGCTAAAGTTTATTTGGTGAGCCATGTGGTGAGGTAGAGGCAGGCCTGCCGAGAGGGGGTAGAGGGGCAAATGCCCAGGGCCCGGTAATCTGTAGGGGTCCCAGCAGGATCCACAATTAAGTGATCTTATGCAATATTATTTTTTATTATTATGAAGGTTGTGGGCAAACTGGGTGACCCGGGCAGGCCCACAGAACGCATTGCATGTCTTTAAACATCTTGTAAAGTCTGGCAAGCAAAAAGGTCATCATCACTTTTTCACAATTGTATCACGTGTTCTGTAAAAATGTGGAAAATTGCTAAACTCATTTGAGGACATTATTACAAACGTTCTCACAAATTTTTAGGGGCCCGTGACTGCTCTGCCCAGGGGCCCAAAATTTCTCTCAACGGGCCTGGGTAGAGATAATGGTTTGTGTCATACTTGCACAGAGTCGAGATAATCTATAGCAGACGATCAGTTTACCAATCAGATTAATCAGTCAATCAATCAGTATTTTTTCCATAGCAGTGGTTTTCACACAGGCATGCTTAGCCTCCTAAACCACTTAAAATCGCATTATTATTATTATTATTATTATTATTATTATTATTATTATTATTATTATTATTATTATTATTTCAGTCCTGTACTGGGGCATCAGTTGCTGGTCTTTTAAAAATAAAAATGTTATCAGAAATTGCATTTGTTGTATTTCATAGTTGATATAATAATGGTGGTCAGATTGATAATGGTGGTTAGTTCCTGTTGAGGATGGTATGCATTAGAAAATACCAGATATAAAGATCAAGAGACATTCAACTGAGTAAAGAACAGATAAGGAAGCATTCTAGAACCTAGTTTCACAAAGGTGAAGGCGCATTTGCAATGAGCAATCTGGCTAGTCAATATATTTAAAGCATTGAAAGGTCTACTCAAGCATAGTGATCTTATATAGTAGAGATGTCAAACTCAGTTCATATTGCGCCAACTTAAAAGACTTTGTGGTTGTCGCCGTCCTGATTTGTACATAACATTAACATGAAATAACATTAAAATGAAGTACAGCAGGCCTTGTATGTGCTTTTTGAGCATATCTTGAATAAAGTAACTTTGCTTAAACATAAAGTTTCTTCTTGTATTCGGTCACATACATGCAGGCCGGATGAAAAGCTTTTCGGGCTGTATCCGATCCACGGGCCATATGTTTGACACCCGTGTTATACAGTGAACTTACTAATAAAAGTTACAGTGACTTCACTAGAGTGAAGTTTCATTAATTATAAAATATTTTATAATATAATTTTATAATTTATTATATATTTTATAATATAATTATAAAATATATACTAGCGTGAAGTGTCATTAATTATAAAATATTTTTATAATATAATTTTATAATTTATTATATATTTTATTTATAATTATATAAATATTTTATAAATTAATTAATTAGTTAATTAATTATGTTAATATGAAATTTTATTTGTAAATTAATTAATTAATTAATTAATTAATTAATTATGTTAATATGAAATTCCATTACTTTACAAAAAAGTTTTGTGTACTACTTTTGTTAATTTTTAATGGATCTTTTGACCTGATCCAATCCACAAAGTTGAGACAGAATTCATCGACACAAGAGCCAATTGAGATGGTTGATCTTTTATGTTTCCAATCACAAGGATGATATTGAGTGGTCAAGCATTAACTGAAGAGGCAATTGGTATGGTTGTTTATATATGTTTGAATCATAGTAGCTGTAAATTGAAGCTTAACATCATTTTAAAAAAGCTTACTCGCTTTGAATTGACTCTGAGCACTGTAGATGTGATGATGATGATAACAATGAGCAAAATGAAAGCATACAACATTTCGTTTGATTTCAGTGACAGAAAAAAATTGTTTGTGGCAAAAATTGTATTGGAGATGACATCGAACAACTTTAATTTGTTGATATTAGAGAACATCTCTTGTATATTTGTAAGTTTTGCAAATAAAAATGACAAGAGACATTGTCTGGTATTTTTTGTAATTTGACGTTTAAGTGATGAAAGTTTAGCTGTCAGCTAATATGACTTACCATTATGTCGTCAAGAGCTTTTCATTTGCAGGCATCATTAAAATTGAGGTTATCTCTGCAGAGTTAAATCAGTAAAAGCCTTATGCAAGTCATCAATGGATCTGTTTCTGTAGTAGTGTAGTCAGTATTTTCTGCATATGATTTATCTTGATTTGTTTGTATGTCTTGCGTATGAAGTTGCTTTGCACAATGATGGTATTACGCATCTTGAAGCCGAAGCATTACGAGAACTTGGCAATCTTCACTTTTTTACTAGAAATATCAAGTTAGTTTTTGACGTGTTTTAGTTTTACATTTTTCAGATACATCAATTTATTGTCTGAGACTATGGGAATAAGATCTTTGAAACCTTGAATCAGAGATAACAGTTGAAACTGTAATGCTTTGATAGTTACACATTTACACCAGATATCAAACATTCCTTGAAAAATTGTTGCTTTATTCATAATGCATACTGTTGCTGGACCCAGGCTCCAGAACTCTCTGTTGTTACAAGTTCACCTTGCTGGTACCATAAACTGCCATGGACATGCTTTTTGCTATGATTCTCACTCTGAAGTGCATTGGCTAATGCTGAATGTATTATTATAATGATGCTAAAGAATTTTCATGATTTATTGATGGATTGACAGATGATATTAGAATCAGCACCAGTTAGGGGAGATTTGTGTGTGAAAGTTTGATCCAAGTCAACAGAAAACTGCATTCAGAAGATGATGCATGCATCAGTATATGCCAAACTAGTAGAGTGAATCAGAGCCGTAGCT
Organism: Metaphire vulgaris; assembly: GCA_018105865.1. NCBI lineage: Eukaryota > Metazoa > Annelida > Clitellata > Crassiclitellata > Megascolecidae > Metaphire > Metaphire vulgaris. Next base: position 15,541,353 of record CM030837.1, read on the forward strand.
AGAGTATTCGGCACCTGGAGCAAGATTTAAATTTTGTGCCCCTAAATTCCGGTGATGGACCTTTTTTTGCTTATCCGAGTTTTCCGACAACATACGACAAAGAAATTGCTAGCCTCTAACAGCCTAAATTCCGCTGATGACCGCTTTTTACTTATGTCAATGTTCACGCTGGAGGAAAGTGGGATGGTATATAAAAAATTAAAGAATTAGTGTGTGGAATGCAACCCCCGGGACGGCGCCCGGGGCCGCTTCCCCCCCCCCCCCCCAACCCCTAGCTATGGCTCTGGAGTGAATGTGCAGTGCAGGGTGTTTCTTGTACGTAGCAATCGAAATATTTCAGGGCTGCTGGTAAACAATGGACTGCCTGCATCAGTTTTCTTCTGGGCGCTTCTGAAGGGATTTTGTATTGGAGGACGCTGTTGAAAGACTCAACAGATATTCCTTCTCAGCTGTTGCAGCGTTGTGGTATCTGGGGTTGTCTCATTGGAGGCGTAGTATGCGCCAATATTGCACAGTATGTACAATTTTGTGGCTTCTAAGCAGTAACTAGTAGATATAACATCATGTACAGATGGACAAAGTGAGACAGAGACGGTCAGACAGACAGGGATAGACAGAGTAAGACAGAGACAGAGGCAAAGACAGAGAGAGAATAGTTGCAGGATTCTTTCAATGCAACCAGAAAGTAGTGGGTTTTAATCTGACCCTAGTCACTGAGTAAGATCCTAGTCACTGACTAGCAACCTTGGACGTGTTGTTTACTCCTACTTGTCTGAAATTTGGCAGACAAATTCGTTGGCAACAGCTGTTGAACTAGTTGAATTTTTTGCAACTGCTTTGCTGTAATGAAATTTCCGGTAAAATTGTTTTCTCCGCGTCTATTTGTTGTTACTTTTGCCATTGGATTTAAGTGACCACTGATTAATTACTCTTCATCTTCTCCTTTGAGCAAACCATTTCCATTGCAGTATAGTTCTCAGTTTTGACATGTTTTCTTCTTTCTAGAAATATTTATGTCTTTGTGCATATTCAATTCCTTTCAATATTTGTCTTTTCTGTTTTTGGGGTGGGAGGGAAGGGTAAGTTCAACTCATCTGAATATTGTTTATTTTTTTAGATATGTTTTAACCGACGATGTGTCTGAACAGATAGAATGCTGTCTACTAGCTGGTTACATGTTCAAGGTTTGTTAACCCCTTTACCTTCCATTTATTTGTAGCATAGTATAAAACAGGTGAGTATTCTTGGGATAGCAGGTAAGGGGTTAATGATTTTACAAATGCTTATAAATGCTTTTTGTTCAATATTTTAAGTCATGCCAGTAATGTAATGTAATGTCAGTGGCATAGCCAGGATTTCTGGAAGGGGTTTGTTCATGACCAGTAGGGGATTTCACCCCGAAAATCGCCAAATATCACCTAAAAAATAAAAATTGCATGGAAATACATCAAAAAATTTTTTTAGTTAGCTAGTTAGCTCAGTATTAATGTAGGTATTTCAATGTTCTCCACTTGGTAGATAGTTCTTTCAATAATATTGCACTGTTTATGAGTTAGGAACTTGTTTAGACTTCTTCTTAGTATTGCTAATAATTTTGTTCATATTTCATTGTTAAATTTTTTAAAATTAAAATTTCATCACCTATTTTTGACACAGTATCTTAAAACTGTATATCAATTTTTTTCAAAATTTGAGCTTATTTTCCATCGAGTGGTATTGATAATTATTCATATTCTTGTAAGTGGTAAAAGTATTTCCAGTACATTTAGTGTACAGCTCTAGTTCTGATCCTGTTTCTCCTAATATTGTTGATGTCTGTTAATGGTTGTAAGTTTTATGTGATCGTTGTGTATTGTTTAAGGGCTTACTGAGGTCATCTCTTCCTCATCCAGTTAACGATCGAAGTTACGCCAGTTACGAAATTTCCGAGAAATCAGAGATCACCGACCTTATTCCAGGACTGAATCTTGTTTCAGACAAGTACTTTTCTTTCTTTGTGTCATTTCATTGTGATTTGAAAAGATATTTATAGCTTTGAGGAAACAATCTTCCATCGTCATCATTATCATCATCGTCATCATCATCATCATCATATTATTATTATTATTATTATTATTATTATTATTATTATTATTATTATTATTATTATTATTAAGGAATTGCTCCTTTCTTGACAAATGAATGAGTCTGATGCCTTTGTTGTTATTATTATTATTATTATTATTATTATTATTATTATTAGAGTGACGACTTTTATAGCGCTATCTTAAAGCTCGGGCGGTAGTCGAGAGCACTTTACAGACGAGTTCCATAAGACGTACTAAAAAGGTAAGTTTTCAGTTTCTGAGAAAACGGTCGGGGGAGATTTCGGACCTGACGTCTACCGGGAGGGAATTCCACACTATGGCATTTCCCTTGAAAGGGATCTGTCCCCAAACTTAGCGGTCTTGGCTGGGGGAGGCACCACTAGTCTTAACCCTTGGTTCGATCTTAGGTTCGGACGATCTGTGTCCGACCCTACCCTATGTACCAGCTTAGCTAGGTAGTCAGGGCAGGTCAGGTCATGCAATGCCCTAAACGTCAGCCAGCAGCGTTTGAACAGTATCCTTTCCGGAACTTTCAGCCAATGTATAAGTGACAGCCAATTTGTGTCTCTCAACATGGCATAGTGATTTCTTTATAAATAATTCAATCAATCAATCAATGCACATGTGTACCTGTATAAATGTGTGTGTGTTTGTGTGTGTGTGCATGCACATGTGTGTGCATGTGTGTGTTGTAACCTTCATAACATTCTGTAATTTTATTAAAGTTATGTCACTTATAGCATGTGTGTCTGCCTCCTGATGGTTGATGCTTTTACAGTATCTGAGCTCTTTTTTGTGCAGATTTCGATGTGATGGTAAAACAGTTGTTGCCGCTATTCAATTTGTTTCAAGAGAACTTGCGCAAAGAAAATATCTACTTCAAGTAATTTCATATCTTGACCAACTAAATGTATTTGTCTGTGGCTATCAATAATTATTTACTTTATAAATTGTACTTAGATAAAGGTATGTGATAACTTGTCAATTTATAAAGTAACGATGTAAGTTAATGGAATTGGTTGTAAAGTGGAGGTAAATCGTAGAATCCTGATTACTGATATAATTATAGTCTGATCTTGGCAAAAGTCTTAAACATTTGATGGTGTCATATATTGTCACTGTCACCTATTTGTATATCATCATCATCATCATCATCATCATCGTCATCGTCATCATCATCATCACCATCATCATCATCATCATCATCATCATCACCACCACCATCTTTATCTCCATCTTTACTGTGTCTTTTTTTCATTGTGCTTTAATTTGTGTTAATTCAAGTAATCATTACTAATGCATTTTGTATGGATTATGCTGCATGCCACTATGGCAACTTTAAAAATGAGACAGATTCAGTCTTTGGCTGCCGTTGACGTTCTGTAGGTCTTACCACTCTTGGCTCTTGATCAGTACTTTACAAGTTATGTTTGCCGAGATGTCAGGAGGCTGCTTGAGGGACGCATCTTCAAAGTAAAGGTATTAACTGACCTAGGATTACTACAGGAGGCAAGTCTGACGCTTATTGAACTGCTGCACGGAGAACATTTACCTCAGCCGTACGGAAGTGATTCATCCCAAGCGGATCCTCGACTTAACCGGAGTCATTTCAAAACTCACCTCCCAATCACTGAAGAAAATAACCTGTGTGTACGTTTGATTTTTACCTTTAGCAAGATGACTTGACAAAAATATGTGTGACAAAATTTTATTTTCAAATAGCGAGTTGGGAGGTACAAGCAAAACTTCTATAGTGCCAGAGTAGTAGACAGATGGATTGAATTATATGACAAGACAGTATCAGCTAGTACAGCTACTAGCGTGAATGCTTTTAAAATGTATGTCATGCTTGAAGGGGAGGGGTAAGAGGGCGTAAGGACCAGCATGACGTCACACTTTCAGTATAAATAAAACCTTAAATATACTTGATGGGAGGTATAGTTAAGACGTTATTAATTGTTCATGAATGCTTTTTTTTTACCAAGTTACATTAAACGTTGGGTCTCAATTATATTTGTTAACATTGTCAGAAGTTGAAAATTTGTTTTGCTGCGAATAATTGAATGAGAAACTCAAACATATTAAATAGAAAACCTGCATAATGTAATTTATGGATGGTGCCTTAAGGGTGGTCCAAAATTTGTGATGGACTTTTAGGGGGGTCCGAGGTTTGTGAGTCTGTGACAGGGGAGCGGTCTAAAATGGCCAAAAATAACATAGTACTTTATGGACGGCCCCATATCAGGTATATTTGAGGTTTTATTTATACTGAAAGTGTGACGTCACACTAGTCCTTGCCCCTTCCCTGTCACAAACTGTCACACTTTCTTAGACCCCTCCCCTCGAGTATGACATACTTCATGAACCTACATATTAATAATCTTAAGTGATTACTTTCTAATTGATTGGTACTTATATGCAGGTACTGGAGTTGATCTCAGAGAAGCGGTTGTCTCCTCGTCTTCTTGATATTTATGGGCCTCATCTTACTTGTCAACTGGCAGTGTTTCAGGCACACTTTCTTCTCAAGGTTTCCGATGCGATTCCAGTTTTACCAAATATGGATGCTGTGTATGTAAAACAAATCTTTCACAACAATTTTGCTGATAAGAAATGATTGATTATAAATTTATAATAACGCTTCATTTATTCACCCATGATAACATTGGAAAATATCTTCTGCAATTGACGGCTTAATTTTTGCAAAAGGATTCTATGAACTGTTTCTGTTGTGATTTTATAATAGCAGAGATTTACCTGGTTTTCTGGTTGCAAATGTTCATTATTATATGGTTAGTTACTGTAACTTTGGGTAAGAGCTAGAAAGAGATAAACGATGTTAACATAAACAAAATGCTGAAGATTAAAGATATATTCTCACTTCAGTTGGAAATAAAACAACTTAATGTAAGCAACTTTTGCCTGTTCTATGGCAAAACAAACTGATTTTGGAACTTGCCTCATGGATCTTGAGCACCATTCAGCCACTCTATGTTTACTCATAGTAGTGATCAAGAAGTTTTGCCTGCATACTGGTAGATATTTGGCACTAGAATTTATTTTCAGACTGTTGAAGATATTTTAACTGTTTCTTTGCAGAAATGTCCTGGAAAGCGTTCCGAGGAAGTCTGTCACGAGACCGGAAAAACTAGGGAGGTCAAGTGTGCCTAAACCGCTAACATTAAAGCTGGAAATTGGTAAGAGATAATTTTTATCTTTGAGTCCATTGCCTTTAACAAATGACAACAAGCGTTAGTAAATATTCGGCTGTTTATTACTTTTCTTCGTCTTACAAACAACCTAATCCTATTCTTAGTATGGGTATGCCATATGCTGCTTGTGTCCTTGTTACTTGTCATAGCTTAGTTTTAATGGAAATCTATTTTTGCATCATGAATTCCATGATAGATTCAGGTGGAGCGAAGAAACGCGACGTGGCTTTGGACGTGGTGAAAGCAAGGCTTGTGTTCGGTGCCTCACAAATACTGTCCACATTGTCTGCTGTGCTTACAGAGTCTGGAAAATACCCAGAAGGTAGACGCTTTATAGATACTGGTAATTGCTTTTATTAGTTTAATTGTCAGTCGTTTGGCTACTCATGGTGCAGAATAATAAAATTGCTTCTTGGGTTACTTGCAAGTGTTTTATGTAGATGTAACTCTGAGCCAATGTTACTGGCTTCATCATCAGAGTCCTGTTCATCACTGAATGTTATTCAGAATTTAGCAAACACTTTAAACTAAAGTCGCCGTAAACCACTATTGCATTGTCATGCATATGTGAGCATATATAAGCATATATTAGCATACGTTAACATATAATCTTATCTGTTTGGTCATAATATAACATGCAGAAAGAAAGTAAATCTTTGAATTTTGACTACGGTGAAGGTCTTGCGACACTGGTGGAAAGTGAATTGGAACTTTTTGTTCTGATGAAGCTGGAGATGGCTGCTTCCGCCCAGCAGCAACATCTGTCGTGGCTGGCTGCCAGACATGTCTTCTTGGCCATGAGCGCTCTAAAGAACGCAAACTGTTTGTCTGAGACAAAAAAGAAAGTTGTCAAAAAGGGCAAGAAGGAAGAAAGGTTATTGTGCCTGCGACTCTGTATCTTTACAACCCTTTCTTCTTAAATACTTTTCATTACCATTGGCATTAGGCTATGCAAGATAGGTACAGAATCGTTGATAAGAAAAGTCCAGGCCAAGAACAATTTTTGTGACAGAGTTGTTTTTATTGCCATTAATTTTACTGCCACTGTACTTCTGTTGTCACTTGTATTGATAATAATGATATATTATTATTATTATTATTATTATTATTATTATTATTATTATTATTATTATTATTATTCATTTATTATTTGTATTAGTAATCTTTAATATTGCTGTTATTATTGTCATCATTTGTATTGATTTTGATTGTAAACAGAGGTTTAGAGTAGCAGTATATCAAATGACCTACCTTACCAGAGTGTATAAATAAATAGGTGCATGTTATTCACATTTACTTTACATTCAAATAATTTTAGAAGAAACCATTTTTCAAGTGAAATTTGGTGTTTTGCTGTATGTGACACTGCTGTTGATATATCGTGGAATATTTATCATATTATCATAAAAATCATGTTTTCTCGTGATATTTATCTCTGTTAAATTGTTTTCAGCAATGTTCTAGGAGTAAGCATGGAGTCAACAGGACAGAATAATTTGGACTCGGCTAATTCATTTGCCGAGTCAGCGCAGTTTATGCATCAGAACTTTTGCAGTAAGACACGTTTGAGCAGAAAACTTTGGCTTGACTGTCTCTTGACATTGGTCAGATGCCTGATTGGCCAAGTCAAAGGAGTTGGTCAGATTCCAGGTATAATGGATTTCTTATGAAAATTGCTGTCTTATGCATGATTGCTTGCTTTTGCTGTATTCTGGGTCATTTGTTCTTGGGGGCTGTGAGACAACCTCTCCCCCGCACCCCCATACATTGCTGATTTTTCATGATTCTCTTGAACTTTCTGCAGAATTTTGCCAAAGTTTTTCATTTGCTGTTTTTCTTTTCGAAATTCATTCAGCTATTTTTCATCTGACAGGCAAAAAAGCTAAAAGGTTGTCAGCACGTTTATCTGAAGGTCAATCCCAGATTTTTTTATTTCCTCCTTAAGTTTCGTGTACTGGTATATAAGACGGTTGGATAATCCATCTGGAATGTTCTAGAGTTGGTTAATGTTTAAGTTGTGGCTTTCTCTCGTGTGTTGGATTGGATTGATTGCCAAATGTGACGTTGCTTCTGTTCTGGTATGTGCCGAGACAGGAATCGAACAGGAGGTGAAAATCGACATGGCATCCATTGAAGTATACTGTAGACAAGGTCTCGAAGAGGCTGAACAGATGGGAATGATTGAAATGCAGGCAGAGTTCTTGTATCTAGGCTCTCAGTTGCACATCATCAATGGAAAACCAATTCACAAAGTTATTCTGATTTTAAAGGTGATTTCTATTTCATCAATGCACTGTTTATGTGAGTAGTCTTTTTAAAGCATTGGCACCAGGGGCATAGCCAGGAATTTGATTTGGGAAGGTATAAATATTGGGGGGGGGTATAAACCTTAACTATAAACCATATAAACTACATATAACCACATATAAATCACATAAAAAACTTTAAGGTAGACTGATTTTGGGAGGGTACCCCATTGCTATGCCCCTGATTGACACTTTTATGATTTCTTCTTACAGATTACCGGTATTGTAACTGTCATGGATGCTTCATTTGCTGAAGATTAAAGTTAACAATAATAAAAAATAGAATCTAACATATAGCAGTGCTATGATGTGGCTGTTACAGCATCAGTAAAGTAATCAGTTGTCTAGGCAGTTGATTTTACTAAATCGATCTGAATAACTTGGTGAATGTTTGACTGGATTCCTAGCTGGTCTGCTTTGCAACCAGGCTGTATGGCTATAATTTTTTATGTTGTGCTGTGGACTGTGTATTTTAAGAAATTGAAGCGATTCTTCAATATCTTCTTCATTTGGAAATAATTTTACTTAGCTTATAATAATAATAATAATAATAATAATAATAATAATATTATTATTATTATTATTATTATTATTATTATGCACTTCTATAACACCAGTTCTAATACCTAAGGGTATCAGTCGATGGTACTTCAAATCCATCTGCAAAAGACCAGGTCATTCCAGAGATCAGTCAGAGAGAAAGAGTAAGATCGACTATGGCTTATCTATCTACTGGTTTCATTAATTTTTCAATGTTCTATGGAGACACTCCTTACAAATTTACGATTTTAATGTCTTTTTTTCAGGTGACAAAATTTGTCATTTGTTCTTTGACTTCATTGAATTTTATTATCTGGCAGTTGTTAAGTTTTCTTTTATGCTGGTTTTTCCCACAGGAGATAGAATGCATGCTGATTAATTTAAAGCAGCTGTCGTTTACTGGTCAGCTACTGTTGGCCAATTGTCTTCTGCTTAAGAATGATTTGGAGTCATTGGCTGAAAACAGAGGACGCGTGTGGCAGTTCGAGGCCAGGATCAGTGGCTACTCCCACGCACAGACTGTTATTCTGTCACAGGTTCGGTCATTATGATCTGCCTTCTTCTGTCCTTGGTTTTTGCAAGGCACTTTGATGCTCATTTTTGATCTTACAGTCGTTTTCTTTGTTGTTGTGGACTCTAGATATGAAGGTAAAAAGGAGGAAATTTTCAAACTTTATGGTCATTCATCATTGTGTGTGACTGATATGTATATGCTTATAAATTGGTATATTATATGTATATCTATTGTATATTACAATGCTCTATAGTACAAAAATTATGAAGAACTGAAGTTTATATGTGTGCTGTTTTGATATCATGTAATGCAAATGTGTTTGATATTTTGTAGAACCAAAGATAAGATATCAGTTTTATCGTGAAAAACAGAAGTTGGAACAGAGGGATGTATGAGTGACAGTGGTTTTCAGCACAGGAGAAATCCTACTAAACCACTTAAAATCCAGTTACTATTATTATTATTATTATTATTATTATTATTATTATTATTATTATTATTATTATTATTATTATTATTATTATATGTAAGCTAAATTTGAAATAGAGACTGTAGATAGCATATTGAGACCGTAGCATACCTTGTTGTATGTTAGCTGGAGGATCTTGGCGAGAGTGTGGAGAGACGGAATGATGGAAGGATGGAGTTTTCCGTGCTTTCTGGTCCAATTCGGAATATTTTCCATCCACAGCTGAGTCTCGTGGTTCAGATGAAGCTGCGCATTGGTCATTCGCTGGCACTTCTTGCGGCTAAAGTTTCTCCAAATGTGTAAGACGCAGTGCTCAGAGACGTCATTTCACTGTTTTTCAGAGGGGGCAAAACACTTTCGACCTGACAAGTTACAAGTTTGCGAAAAAGCTGACGACCTTTTTTTTGCTTGTCAGCCAATTTTCACGGTTACTTAACATCATCAAGCACTCCTTTAGGGCGTGTAAAATCTAAAATAACACAAACATTGGCAAAAAAATTTTTCCCCTCAAAATCAAGGGGCAAATGCCCCCCTGCCCCCCCCCCCCAAATGACGTCCCTGGCAGTGCTCGTTCTGATTTTGCCTTTTAAGTTTCAGCTTCAGTTGCCATTTCTAGGATTTTCTGTTTCTATTTCAATTTCAGTTTTCCAAATTTTCCAGTTCAGTTTTAGTTAAACTTAAGGATTTCTCAGTTATTTTGCAGTTTCTGTTGACTAAAGGAACACTGGTAAGATGACTCAGACTTTCTCAGTTTTGGATCCAGCTGCTTGTGTTAAACCATGTGTTTGTGATTTTAAATGTCTGCCACAGAGGTTTTTGTAAAAATTAATGCATTATTTTACTCAGTTAAACTAATTCAACTGAATAAAATTGTTGTTGATTTATTTATTTTGAATAGCATGACGCATTTAAAAAGTGCGTGCAACTGTTATCTTTACTTTTAAAAAATTATTGTTGAATCTTACAAATTTAAATATGTTTCAAAAACAATCTGCATTTTATATTTCAATTGAGTGTTGAGTGTTGAGTGAGAGTGCATCATTTTGTCTTTTGATGTATTTTTCAGTGAAGTGCCTATAGCTGTTGGTTACTGGGATCAAGCACTTTCAGTTCTGAACAGTGCCCTGCAGATGTCTTATGTGATCGTTTCTAGGATTAAAAGTCTTGAGTCTGAACTGCTCCTGTACAAGGGTATTTTGCATCAGCTAAATGTTTTGTAAATAAAAATTGTATCATTTTGAAGAATTTATGTCAGGAGCATATCGGAAAGATATCAGTGAATACCAACAGAATTGCTGAAACCTAACGCCTTACTCTGAGTAGAAATATAAGAGGTGCTATGCAAATGCTACATGCTACTAATGCTGTCAGAGATCACTCTTTCCTTTATGTTGGAGTCAAACTGTGCTAGACATTTCTTAAGACAGCGTCCCATAATCCAATGGTGTAGGCTGAACACCAGAGGATGCAGATTAATTATTGGTCACAATCAGTAAAAGATCATATGATTACTAGAATACTAAAAGTTTAGTGATTATGCATCATTCCACTTTCCAATAGTAATTATTTTTCTTGCAAAGTGATTTAGTTGTAACCGAATAGTTTATACATTTAAAGATAATTTAAATGTCAAGAGAATTTTGTGGCAATGTTTTGCTATAAATTCATTGTTCACAATGAAAGTTTTGCTTTCTTGCAATATTTTTTGTGCATGAATTTTGTGCTTGAATTGTGTATTTTTTGGCTGAGTCTTGTTTAACTCCATTTGTCTGTTTGTTGCATGTGTGACTTGATTTTATTTTGTCGAATTGTAATGATTTTTTTTCTTTTCTGAAACAGGTCAGGTTGAAAGACAGCTGCAACATTTGAATGACTGTGAATCAGACACAGCCTGCCAGACTCTTCTAGCGACCGTTAGAACAGCAGTTTCTGGCGATAGCAGACTTCTCAGGTTGGCCAGAGAACACACTGTCTTTGATGCCGTATTTGAAGCATTATGGTATGGTGTGGTGTGGTGTGTTATGGTGTAAGGTCGTCCATTCTCATTTGCTGAGGGTTGGAGACTATGCAGATCGATGACAAAGTTTTCCACGTATCTCTGTCTGTAACTGGTCTGATGCAAATGATAATTGGTTTTCACATCCATTCCACAACATCATTCATCCAATCGCCTATAGCAGGGGTTCCCATACTTTTTGGAACTGCAACCTACTTCTGCGGTTTTGTAACATGCCATGACCCTGCAAATTTAGAAACTTAGCATTGCCTTGTATGAATTACAAGTATGTACATTTCTTAAAACTAGGCATTCTTGCAGCTTTTTAAAGCAAGTGACATTATGGTGTTGCTTAGAAAATTACAATTTTGAATCTAATTTAGTGCTACTCTGTGGTCCATTTGAATGAGCCTGCGACCCACTTTTGGGGTGTGACGCACAGTTTGGGAAACACTGGACTATGGGGCCAGCCTCTCTTCCTCCTGCCTTTAATTCTACTGTGTAGTATCGTCATGCATTTGAAGCATTATTGTGTAATAAACCTCTTGAGATCTGTACTAATTGTGACTTTTATGTTTGACAGCTTGGTTCGCAGAGCATATTTAGAGATAGCTTTGATGCACTTGATGCAGATAAAGCCTGAGGTCCAGCCTACTAGCACAACAGAGCTAAAGGGTTCGGACACTTCGATTGGGTCAAAAGATTCAAAACTAAGGATGCAGAACAAGGTTGGCAGCAGTGCTGTTCTGATGCGTTACATAGTGAAATCAGTTTCCATGTTATGATGCACTTCTTATGTTGCTGATTTAGGTAAGTAAGTAAGATATAATGTAGCATCATTTAAACTTTGGCGGTGTGTTTGAACTCGAATGAGGACGAAATGCTGAAAAGTGGAGGTAGCAGTGAATAACGCTTATTGCATTCTATTGAAGAAATTTAGAATTATGAAGAGAAGCCATTGCTGAACGTTTTGCCACTTTTCTTTGTAAATATTCGGTTGAGCTTTGTTAAATTCTTTTTTATGTTCTTTCATTTGTAGTTTATCTGAATGATTGTTGGAATTAGTGTTGATTGTGAAATTATAACTGCAATCAGTCATATTTTTATCTTTGATTTTTGGAGAAAATTTTCCCAGGCGATGAAATTTCTCAAACGTGGCTTTTTGAATCTGAAGATTGTATTTTTTCATTTTTGGCATTTTGTTAGGAATCTGGCGGTTTGCAGATTGCATGGTCTGCCATTTCTTTTGCATCGGCTGTATCGAAAAACTTACAAGAGCAGCAAAAATTCATCAGCAGTGACATTTCACTGATGGAACCGATTGGTGGTGATGCCGCTGCTGATTTGCCAGAATTTGTTGGAATGGATCTGATTGGCCACAATGTAATTGGCGAGAAAAAGAAAATTTACAAAAGTAAGCAAACAGCTGCAAAAATATTTATGCATTATACTAGCGGGTACTTGCTGACTAATAATTATCATGTTAAATTAATTTTTATAGTCACAAATTGTAGAAGTTGCAATGTGTTTTGTCAGCAATAGCATCTAATCTAATCTAATCTTAAACTTCTATAGCACCACTTCATAATACACAGGAGCATCAACCAATGGCACACCAAATCCAACTAATTAAAGATCCAGGTCATCAATAAAATGACAATTAAAATTTAACATTTCTAAGTAATAATATCTAATGTGATGTTCAATTTGTATCGTGCCTCTTCTATTTCTACCCAGAGACACATCGTGCTTTTGGGTCACATGGTAAAAAGGTTAGATTTTAGCTTTCAGTGAATGACAAATGGATGTAATCAGAGAGAAAGGGTTAGGTCACTCTGAAAGCCCTGTGGTGGGCAAAGACAGCATGTGATATAGGGACATGAACATCCTTATGATCTGTAGAGTGGAGCAGATGATGTGTAGTTGTGTAGATGTATGGTTTCTGCGGTCCCTTAGTATTGCAGCCCTTGCTGTAATTCTAACTGCCGGTAATTGATTTTCAGATTCTGTTATGAACTATGAATACCTGTTAAAATGTTTTTCTTAAAAGCATGCCGCTAAAAACTCATTCTGATAGCTTCTAATGGTGTCAGTTGAAGCCTTGATCTATCTATTTATTTTTTTGAGACAACTTTTGTGGCAAAGACACTGTTGACAACTTTGACGTGTCAATGCGGAATGGAAATTGTTGGTCTTGAAAATCCGAACAGGTGGTATGAAGGAGTTTGCTGTCATGGCAGAATCCGGGATTGAATCCTTGAGAAGATTCTACAAGAAAACTTCCACAACATTGACAAGTCAGCAAAGTGTGGAAGAAAAGTTGTTGAAAGTCCGGAAGCTGGTAGAAGGAACTCACCAGAGGGCGAATTCCTGAGGTGGTTTTCCCGGACAGAATAATCCGTTCTCAAACTTGGCAGAGCCGACCAGAAATGGAACTCCGCATTCCAGAACGGCCGTCACTCTATGTAGTCTGGATAAACCATGTCGATGGAATCACAAGCAGAACAAGATGGCGGGCCAAACACGTCAACGGCAGACGACAGGAAATGTTTAATTAATACAAGTAACAGATGTGATTAAAATTGTAGGGCAGTTTCAGACTGGCACATATGTAAAATTAGTTTCGTAATACTGTTTCTCCTAAAGAATCTGATGTTTCTGATATGCTCACACCCAGTGATATTTTACTGTTGGTAATGAAATTAGAACTGAAATTAAAGGAAGGAGTTAACGAAAACTAAGTAAAATTAGAGAATTTTTTAAAGAACGATAACTGAAAGAGAAATGAAATCAGGCCAATAAAAATAGAAATTGGAACTGAAATAGAAATATTTTATGAACTTGTTTTAACTACCCATCATTTAAAATAATTCAATTTGCTTAGTGTTGTGTGATATTTGGCAACAAATAATATGGCTGTTCGTGAGTGTGTGTCTGTGTGTGTGTCCAAAGTTCAGTTTCAATTGACCAAGGGTGATATGCCAGCCGTTGCTCTCAGTCATTCCCCCTTTTTTGACAGTCATGTCTTCTAGGATTTTCCAGGGGTCTTTTTATCTTTATTACTTTATTATCAGGCTATCACATGCTAGTCTCGAGACGGCAAAATGGGCCGCTGCAATTTGATAAATACCATTTCGGCGTCTGTATCAGAAAACTCAACGAGTGCTGCTTCGTTGACTTAACGAGGGCGTTAACTTAATTGCAACAATTGTTACAAGATGAGTTTAGCTAAACTGTTGGCTGGAAGAAGCGTTCGTTTGTCACCCAGTTTGGGATTATTTAATATTTGACGAGAAAGCGGACAAATCTAATCTCTTTGTCACGTTCAAGTTATCAAAGCAGCATTCCGTGTATTGTTGAAGATGAACATGCATATTGTTTAGTTTATAAATTTTTGATCACTGTGTTACTGTCAGACATTGCCGTCATAGAATACAGCTTTATATTATACTCTGCATGATTTGCATCCAACAGTGGCGGCTCCAGAATTTGGCAAGTGGGGGCCGTTGGGGTGGCAACTTGTAATCATGAGGGCAACCATTTGTTGTTAGGTATGTAGTATTAAGTATAGGGTCTCAACAGGGGGGCCACTGGGGCCAGGCACTCAGTAGGGGGCACGGGCCCTCCCCCTGCCCCCCGGTGGAGCCGCCACTGGCATCCAATACAAAACCTGATGACAATTACTAGAATTAAAATTAGAAATTAAACTGAAAATATTTAAACTAGAACTGAAATTATTTTAGAACTGAAATTAGAACTGAAATAGGAATTATTTTCTGAAGTATAACTGAAATAGAAATCAAATTAAGACCTAAAATAAGAATGAAAATTAAAATTAACAATTATTTTTAGAACTGAAATATCACTGCTCACACCATATGCATCTATTGATCTGTTGTTAGATGAAATCGAAGAAGAATTGGGACCATTGGTGGAGTCCTTGGACACTGATCCTCCAGAGACTTACGAAAGTCAACTTAAGAGGATGAAGGAGGCAACATCACAGATCAGTTGGCTGAAAATCTTGGGTATCAGAATAAATTGTTTCATCTGTTTCATCCCTGCAGATTTAATTTAATTGAAATTCAGTGCTAAAAATAAGTTTTCAAAAAAATAATGTTGCCTTTACAATGCTATGTGAATTTGAAGATACATTACCGGTAGTTTGCTATGAATGGGATTTTATGCAGCCAATACGCAATCACTGTCACAGACAGTGATTGCATATTGGCTGTCTGGCTTTGCTTTCTTTTTGACCAAATGTATTCTAGGATTTTCCAGCTTGGCTCTTTTTATCTTTATTACTTTATTATTTGCTTTCTAATTGAATATTTGGCTTAGATTTAATTATCCATTATATAGTGCAAAAAACAGAATCGATCTCAATTTGTCTCTTGTATTTCAGCCTATAGAAATGCGCTACAGCGGCTTTGCAATTCATCATCAGTCAACACATTGGAAGAGGAATTGACAACAGAGGACGTCAAATGGAAGCAGCCTACAGTGGCAGAAAATAAGTGCTCCGAATCGGACTTATTCACGCTAGACGTGACCGAGAATGCGAGTTCGTTTGTCACCGACAATACTGCGGCTTCATTCCAGTTCACGGCACCTCTGTCGATCCGTCTCGAATACCTCCACAGGTTCCTTGCAAAGTGGCTTCCTGCGTATGTCGTGCGTTCTGTTGCAGTTGTCCCGCCAAAATTTCTCGACAACTGGTCTGCCGCAACGGCACTAGAAAGTGTTGTTCCTGTGACGCGCTATAAGGGAAACACGATACCGGATCCTGTTGTCAACGTCAGCGAAAATCTGGATGCCACGCGCTTGTCCGCTGCGGCCAGATTGTGTCGATTGAAGTTGGTCGAGCCGAAGTCGGATCAGATGTGCATTCAGTGGTATCAGACGTCATTTCAACCGTCGACCAGAAAAGACGGACAGGAAATTTGGCTCCTGACCACAAGTTTCTCTAAACCTCGTGACTACAGAGTGGCGAAGAGGTCGGTCGACATCTCGGAGCTTCTTCTGCTGCACAGAAGGTCAGTTCTAGTAAAGAAAAACTCAAGGCATTTAACATGTGTCCATGTTTCCTTGCCAGGCACGGCTGTAATGGACCAGGCTCTATGTTATAGACCCGCGTCTACACTATGCGATATTGCATACCGTCCGTTGCACTCTGCAGTACCTAAGTAAGGATGTCGCCTAAAGTCCACAGCGGTCAGCATGTTTAAATTAAGTAACGATTGCATGTTGCAATTATCGTGAGATGTGCACACTTCATATTCCATATTCTAATGGAGCCCCTAACTCAAATGTGAATTTTATCAATAAATATGGCATTTTGCAATGAGAGTTCCAAATTTTGCAAAGCCTCGGAATGTACCATGCTCTAAGTCCAGCAATTTCGACTTGTTTGTCTGTGTAGAAGGCATTTGTCTTATGACAGACGAAGAAATTGCAAAGATAGGTTGGCAGTTGATATGGCACTATAGAGGAACTTTAGATGATCAGGGGTGAATACCAGTATGTGATAGGCTGTTATTTCTTATTATTGTTAACAAATTCTTTGTGATTGTGTAGATTTTGCAGAATGACAAAGAATGTAGCAATGACATTGCAGAAGGTTGTGAAAACAGGTGAAATTTCTGGAAAGCCTACTGAAATCAAACCATCTGAAGAGGTAGTCATTAAAAATTGACTGTTTATTCTTATTTTGTTAAACTTGCAAGATGTTCTGTGGCTTGACAGGAACAGTTTCCAGTTCCATCACAGATAGAATTGGTTCAGTGACTGCTGATTTAATCATAATAATTGTTAGTAGTCATTGGAGGTATAAAGTATAGAGTTTTTTGAGTGCACATCTTGCTTTATCATGTGATAAATGGCATGCCAATATTTACAATATATGGTTCAAAGTAGACCACAATACTGATGATGATGACATGCAATTATTTGGTGGTTTCCGGAAACAGTGGCTGAGTAGCCTATGCTTTACCTGACTTGATGGTAATGTTTGCTGGAAACTTGTTACAAGTATTCGTTGTCGTTCGAAGAACATATCGGTAATGTTATCCGCAGCTGCTACTACCACCTACGGAGGATTAGGTCAGTCCGCCGGCATCTTCCAATCAGCGGGGCAGTGCACCTTGTGCGCGCCCTTGTCCTGCCCAGGCTGGACTATTGCAACAGCGTGTTGCTGGGTCTCCCCTATGGAAAGTTGAATCGTCTGCAATCCGTGCTCAATACAGCTGCTCGGATCGTCTTCAGCAGCCCCCGAGGAGCCCATGTGACCCCCCTACTGCGTGATCAGCTGCACTGGCTTCAAGCCCGGGAGTGCATTATCCATAAGCGCTGCTGGCTCACCTTCTGAGCGTTAAAGTACCCACACTGTCCACAGTACCTGACTGAGCTAGTCCTACGATCAACGTCGAACGCACGGAGGTCGGCACTTCGCTCCGGCCGTCGTGTCCTACTGCTCGTTCCGCCTCCGTCACAGACTCTGAAGTTCGGAGACAGGTCCTTCTCACGCGGGAACCCATTGCTTTGGAATGCCTTGCCGACTGCAGTGACTGAGGCCAACTCTGCTGGACAGTTCCTGAGATAACTAAAGACGCACCTTTTTAGTTTAGGTTATGGTTGACTTTGTGTGTGCAGCGCCCTTATTATTATTATTAGCTAGACGATTTCTATAGTGCAATAAGCATGGCAAAAGTGGCCAAAGACAAGAGCGCTTTACAAAACTACGAATATCCGATGGTGAATAAGTAAGTCTTAAGATTGCATAGAAAAATTCCAAGAGAGTCAGAGTTTGTGACAAAGTCCGGTAGTGAGTTCCACAGTCCTGGATTGCCCGTGTAACCGACCTGTCCCCGAACTTAGCCGTTCTAGACGGGGGAGGCACAAGCAGTTTAACGCGACTGCCAGATCTTAGCAGCCAACGTCGTTCCAGCATCGTGGTCCGCTGTAGGAGGGATGCAATGTAGTCCGGACAAGTGGGGTCATGTAACGCCTGGTAAGTTAGCAGGCATCGCTTGTAGACGATCTGCTCCCGTATTGGTAGCCAATGGAGTTTGTCGCGAAGCAGCGACATGACCCTGTGCCCTTGTTGTAGGCCTTAGCCTAGTGCACGGCGCTATAGAAATTGTCTTGAAATAAATAAATAAATAAATTCTGTTACATTAGGTCTACATTTTAAACCACTACACTGATAACATCAGCCAGTGGTGGATTTACATTTTGGAGGCCCGATCCAAATATTTCCATGGATGCTCTTCGGCACCATCGTGGTCACTTAAAGAAGTAAAAAAACAAACATTATTGAAAAAATGAAACAATTAAATGCCATTAACTTCAACTCAAATAAACTTGCATTGAATTTGCAGTCACACAGTCAGTGTACAAGAACTGGGGCATGGTCCACCTGTCGTCTGTTTATAATATTAATAGTGTACTGGACCACTACTGGTAACTCACCGTAAGTTCGTAACTGGTAATTAAAAAGTCTTTTTTAAAATTATTACTAGAAAAGGGAGGCCCCTAAATTTGTATTTTGAAGGAGACCCGGTACCAATGTACCAGTTGGTACTGTGGTAAATCCGCCACTGACATCAACGGCACCTGCGTGAACTACTGTGGTACAGCTTTGTGTAATGTGTGATTGTGCTGATTTCTCAGATGCGTCAAATGATCAGGAATTTCGAACAGTTTATAAGTCATCAGGGAACTGAACACTGCATACAGGTTGATAAACCTCCCTTGGATGATTCCGTGTCAAAATCTGCATCTTCTGCTTCTCTCTTATCCGTGTCGTCCTCCGCCCAGTTGGCTAGGACCAGCCCTTCAGCCGATCAAGTGAAAAAAGAAGAGGTACTGGCAGTTGTGTTCTTGACATGAATATCATATAATTATTGAATGTGCTTAGAAATTTAATAGCCGGTAATTTTGTGTCATGATTGATTGACTGTCTATTTCTGTGCATGTCAACAATCGACCTGAGCAGCTACCATTGGCGTAGCCATAGGGTGACATGTGGAGGCCCACTCCAGTGTTTAATCTAGACTCTGGACTCCGGGGGGGAACTGACAAAGCCGGGGGGAAATCAGCTAGGGGCTGCTGTTAGTTGATGTAGTATGCCAACATTTCCGGGGTGGAATTTGAAATTTCCGGGGTGGAAGGAAAGGGCAATTTCCCCCCGGAAACGGCCTAGATTAAACCATGCCCGCCCCCCCCCTATTCGGGCCGGGATCAGTTGTGAGATTTGTCCAAAGTCAATGAGTAGTTGGGGTAGGGGGTAGGGGTGGTATCAGACTGAGGAGAAAGCACCAGGCTTCAAAGCATTTGAAACTATATGGCCTTTTCTGCTTGTCAAGACTTTTGGGAAGAAAATGCCCCCTATCTCCCTATTCTGGAATCCTGGCTACCCACCCTATGCCTCTGGCAGCTAGACTGACTATTGCTATATAATAAATAATATATGAGTTATTTTCTTTCTAAATATTCTCAGCATTGTCTGTGAAGTAATGTCATCTATAGTGCTCAGTGGCGTAACTAGGAGGGGCGAGGGGGCACTTTGTTGACAGCCCCCCGGGCTCCGAGCGGGGGGCCGAAGAGGGGTCTAAGCTAGGGTTAGGTTAGGGTTAACCCTAACTTAAACTTAACAACTTAACCCCAACCCTAGAAATGATGTGCTGAGGACCTTTTTTTTTGCTCGTCAGGGTTGAAAAGGTGGAGACGATAACGTTTTTTTTTGCTCGTCAGCTCGAAACTTTGGGGCCCCCATATCAGAGATGCCCCCCGGGTCCCCAAAAGTCACGCTACGCCACTGATAGTGCTTGCTGTTCTGTGTATTCTCAGTTACTGTTTTCTTCATTACTTTTATTGTATTGAAATTCTAGGAAGCAAAGACTTAATGTTATTTCATGTAATTTAATTAAGTAAAAACAGTGGTTCTCACACAAGACAGATCCTACAAAACCTTTCTGAACCCTATTATTACTATTGTTATTATTATTATTATTGTTGTTGTTGTTGTTGTTGTTATTATTATTTTATTGCTATCAGCATCGTCATCGTCATCATCATCTTAGTTGCCAATTTCATATAATATATAGAGCAAAATAATAATGTTATGAGTAGCGTACTTGTGATTTATAATTTTATGTGTGAGGTTTCCAATTAACGTAATTAATATCTCATTTCTCTAATGTTAAGTAGAATTGTCTTTTTTATCCAAGAGCAATTGAAACTCAGTGCAAACTTTTATTCCAGTTTCAATTTTCACTGGCAAATCTTTCCAAACTGGAGGAATTGTTGGATCCAACTCTTGGCATTACACTCAAAACCAGGAAGATGGTCGCATGGCTAAGAAGTGTCATCTGCTAGACTTTGTGCGACCAGGTGTATGAAGTTCAGGTGTATGAAGTTCAGGTGTATGAAGTTGACAGCAGTTTTGCCTCTGAAGTTTCTTATCGGTTTTTTCCTTTACATTATATTTACTTTATGTGACTGGTGATTAATTTAGTATTTTATTTCACTTCCGCTCACTGAGACTCCTACTATTTGATTGCATATTTCCACAGTATTTATTATACTGCATATAATAAACTCCAGTATGAACATCTGTTACTGTGAATGCAGATACTTTCAATGTTCTGCACAGACGATACTAATTTTATTAATGGAATATTTGAATAACTAGGAAACTGGCTTCATGGAGTACTGGTTATTTTAAGTAGAGATGGTGCATACTGTAGTACAGTGTGGTCTAGTGAACTTATCAGAACTTGCTAAGTTGCCTTGAAATTGGAAGACCAAGTCTAGATGCAGGTTACTAATAATGAAAGAATCAGACTCTGATCCTGCCATTTCTAGGCTTACTACAGACCTGCATTCAACCCGCCGCAAATCTTGTTATCATCATCCATAAAACGCTTTGCTGCGACTGCCTGCCTGCCTACCTGGATCTACAACCTTGACCACCATGGACTATGGATTACGGACTATGGATTTTACCCAGATTGAGCACTCGTGAATAAGCTGGTGCACTGTGCCAAGCTTTCGGGCAGCGCTATAGAAATTTCATGTTTTTTTACTTACTTACTGACTTGGCTGCACGTTCATTAGACAGAGAGAAATTCAAGTTCAGTTCAAGATACAATATGTGCTCAAACGACTGGTGAGCAGTACATACATGCAGTGCATGCTTGAAATCAGTGGTGTAGCCAGGATATGCGGAAGGGGGGTTTTGGTTTTTGGTTTTGACCGTGACCAACTTTGGAAAAATCCTGACAAGCAAAAAAACGTTATCACCTCTAGTTTTTTACCTGACAAGCGAAAAAAGGTCCTCGCCTCGTACTTAAACCTTTACAGCCTATAGCCAAGGGAGGTTTGACCCCAAAGTCACGTCAAAAAATTAAAAATGCATGGAGACTCATTAAAATTATTTTGTTTTCAGCAGCCAAGGGTGTTTAACCCCCAACCCCCTTATATATAACATATATATATATACATACATATAACATATATAATATTATATATATAGCAATATATACCCCTCCCAAATTTTTACCCCTCCCCCCGAAATCAAATTCCTGGCTACTCCCCTGGCTAGCAGAGGGAGGTTAGCCAATATCTTTGTTATTTAAAGCTGTAAAACTCTATTACCCATTAGGTTCAATACCTTTTCTCATAAAGCGATGCTAATGTTTTGTTGTGAGAAACCTTTCAGGTGGCATTTCAACTTTGTTAGTATCTCAATTACAAGTCTCAATTAAATCTCCTCTCACTCTCCTTTTCCAAAGTCGTTAATCCGCAGTGTTTTAGCCTTTCTTCCTAGCATAGCCTTTGACATTCTTTGATCATATTTGTGGCTTTACGTTGGACTCTTTGTAGGGCTTTGTACCCAGTGGCGAGGCCACGGGGGGGATTGAGCACCCCCACTTAACATCAGGGCCACCCGTGAGATTCGTGCAAAATTGCAGAGAAATTTTTATGAGGGGGTGGGGGTAGGGGATGGTGGAGGACCGGCTCTACTAGTCTAAGTATCAAGCGTTCTATATATCTTATTTAACAAGTTCTCTATATCTTATTATATAATTCTCGATGTCCGTCCGTCCGTCTGTCCGTCCGCAACACGGCGGGTATTGCAAGACGCTGTTGTCATTGACAACCAAATATTGTTTAATCAAACCGGAGCGTTTAACGAAGCGTCTTAATTGCAGCTTAAACCCCCGTCCCCCCTTCCCTCACCCCATCCCTCTCCTAATCGCCCAGGCCCAACCCATTCCCGCCCCGGCCCCAAACCCCCTTTTCCCTTCCCTATCCCCATCTCCTTCCCCTCTCCCCATCTCTCTCCCAATCGCCCTGACCCCAACCCATTCCGGCCCCAAACCCCGTTCCCTTCCTTCTCCCCATCTCTTTCCCCCCTCCCCATCCCTCTCCCAATCGCCCTGACCCCAACCCATTCCGGCCCCGGCCCCAAACCCCCGTTTCCCTTCCTCTCCCCAACCCTTTTCCCTCCCCATCCTCCTCCCAATCGCCCCAGGCCCCAACCCAATCCGGCCCCGGCCTCAAACCCCTGTTTCCCTTCCCTCTCCCCATCTCTCTTTTTCCATCTCCCCATTCCCTCTCACCATCCCTTTCCCAATCGCCCTGGCCCCAAACCATCACCGCTCCGCCCTACTCCACCGGCCCCAAATCCCGTTCCCAAACCTACGGCCACAAACCCCGTTCCAAATTCTACACAACGCTGCTCCGAAAACCCGTACAACCCACTTTCCTCCTCCCAAACCTCCCTTCCCTTTCTCAATGCCCTGCCCCCCGTTATTATATATATTTACTCCTTCCTAACCTCAAACCCTATTTTTTTAAATTTAACCCCTCAATTGGGGATTAAATTTTCAGACGCCGTCACCGTACTGGGGATTTAATTTTTGGAAACGCGTTCTTCAGAAATGATTGCTGTAAGGTTTTAAATTTGCTATATCTCGGGCGATGTAGGAGCTAAAAAGATGAGGTTTGCACCATTGTTTAGATCGTTTATTTCTCTTTCTAACCGTCCGTGCAAAACAAAAAAGATGGGGGTAGAGTCCACTTTACGACCTAAAATATCACCCTCTCCCCAAAATATTTTTATAGCCCCCTAGCAAAATATTTTCAGCGGTAACCCCACTTTGGTCAGCGGCAAAGTTATAAAGGGATGTCAGAGGAACAAAATAAACCAAAAAGTTTGAAAATCGGTTGACATTTGGTAAAGATCTATCAATTCTAACCCGATGACCCCAATGTTTGAACATAATTATTATCGGTGAATTGCGCGAAAGTTTTGAATTCTGAGAATTCTGATCAAAATTACATGATCCAGCGAAGGAATTATGTCCATTCCCATTGATGCTATTGCTGGATCATGACTGAATTCCTAAATCGATTTCTGTTCCATTAAATATTTTAATTTCAGTTTCATACTTTTTTGAATTTGCTGTATCTCAGGCTATATAAGAGCTAAGAAGATGAGGTTTGCACCATTGTTTAGCCTTTTTATTCCTCTTTCTAACCGTCCGTGCAAAACAAAAAAGTCTAGCGTTCACGAGCTTTCCGACAATCAAGTGAGAATGAGGAGCAGGCTGTTGCCCGGCGTGCAACAGCAGCACAGCAAACAAGAGAATCAAGCACTGCATGTCGTTCGACACTGCCAAATCATTACACTTACGTTGACTATCAAGTTTCAGAAAATTCATGCGAATGGGCGTTAACTCGGTTGAAGGAAAAGGCGGCGAGTTAGGGAAATTAATTGCGCAAAATCCTATTGCATTTGCGCAAAATCGGGTGGCAAAACAGCCAATCTCCCCCGTCATTTTTGACGGGTAAACACCTAGTATCTATATAAGAAGCAGTCGTGCGTCAGACGGACTGGGGCCCGCCATGGCTGTCCATGATACTATTTGCAAGAAATTTTACCGGATAGATAAAAATATTGTTTAAAAGTCATTTAATGCACTCGTTACGTGTGGACTAGTAATTCTAACGAATTATAATGTTGTAAAAGTAAAAGTTGTTCATCTTTAGGGGGCTTCGCCCCCTGACCAGGGTCTTGGCCCCTGGACCCCACTGGGGGCTCTGCCCCAGACCCCCCAACGTGCTCGCCATAACCCCCACCCCACTCTCAAGCGTCTGGCGTCGCCACTGTTTGTACCTTTCTTCAGAAATGAACACCATGCATGAATCTTCTTCTTTCTTTCTTTCCTTCCGTCTTTCCCTATTGGGTTGGACGATGGGTCTGAATGAGTTCCTTCCACTTCTGTCTGTCTCTTGCTGCTCTGGTCAATTGGGTGAAGTTCATTTGCATTTCTTCTGCATCCTCTTTTAAGTTTTCTATCCATGTTTTTCTTGGTCTTCCTTTTCTCCTTTTCCCTTCAACAAAGTTGTATAGTGCTTTCTTTGGTATTCTTCCTTCATTCTTTCAACATGACCAAACCATTTCAATCTTCGTTTCTGTATTGATTCGAGTATCGTTTCTTTTTTGCTCTGTCTTTTCTCTGCTCATTTCATTTCTTATTTATGAAATGATCAGAGAAATGAAATGCACGAATACAATGTTCTAATTTATTGTGAGCGTACCAATGTCCTGTTAAGTCTTACTGTATTAGTATATCCATTTCTCTGTGCCGTTATTTTGATCATACTTAAAATTCTGTTGGCCTTCCTAGCTGCCTCAGCACATTGTCTACTCGATATATGGCAACTGATACGTATGATGACCTATAAATCCTTCTCCTTGTCTGTAGCTTTCAGTCACTTCCCACATAACTTCCTCCCATTATGCATCAAACTATAAAAAAACTATAGATTGATTTTAAGTGTCTCCGGAGGCATTACTGCCTGTGTGAAAGCCACTATATATGGGCGCTAACGGGGCTTTAACCTCTCTCCGTCGGCCTACCGCTCCAGCGCGTAGCCCACTCTGCCATCCTTCGTCCCATCTTCCGAGCACTTTTCAATATTGAGTAGAGCTATAAATTTATTTTCTCTTAGACTGTATAACTTGATTTCGCCACGATGGAACATTAGCAAAATGAGATTTTTAGATAGGGTTGAGCCAACTTTGGTGGCGCGTGTCCCTTCCTGGATCTGCCCTTTGTTCTTGACCCAACGAAGACTGCTGTTATATCAGCGTATCCTAATAATAATATCTCCACAAAGCTGTTTATCGCTGAGCTGCAAACAGTATTTGACTGGTTTAATGAACTTTTAATCCAGCCCTCTCAATACAAGTACGACGATTAGGCCTAGGCCCTATTTGTTCGCCATGTCGAAACATGCTTCAGCTGGAGTGACTCTTCTGCTTGACATCATGACATGACGCATTCATTGTCAAGTATCGTCAAGTGCTTCGGTTTAGAGTAGCCTATATAGGTAGAATCATTTTCAAACTGTCACTCGGCAATATAAATGTTGCCGTGTTGACGTGTCGTTATAATCAAATTCCGATAGCCTATAGACTATAGGGTCCTACGGTTTGGCTTTAGCCTATTCGCAAATGAATAATTTTGAAGTTGCAAAAATATTTAGCGACACACTGTCGTTAACCGCACAGACTCGGTGTGACTTGTTTCTAACTAATTAAGACACGTGACCGAGTAGGCTGATCGTTTGACCGAAACCCGTTATAAACCTAGGCTATAGCCTAGACATCCATGTCTGTGTGAGACTGTAGCCTAAGTAGGCTACACCATTTGGAAGCCAGTGATTACTTAGCATCGATGGGCTTAGCCTAGGCCTAACTAGTTTAGTAAAGTTAAGTATCCATGAACAATTAAGTAGGTATGTAGCAGCAGCGAGAGCAGTAATGGGGCCGTGGAGCGTGCTTTAAACGCGCATTATTTGCATTAGCACACTGTATGACGCAAAACGTATGCGAGGTCCCTTGTAGCGTTCCTGGGGCCAGGGAATATCGTCCCCTCTGTCTGCGGGACCCTGGTAGGTAGATCTGGAGTTTATCAACTTTTTTATTGTGTGGTTAAACCCAGTGTCTTATCTCCAGACTCCAGGCCTTTGGGGAGGGATTGAGGCTTCCGGGGGAAATCGACTTGGTTGGAGGGGAAAAGACACAGTTCAATGCAAAATTTGAGTAAGTGCTGGGATTTGGGGGGGGATTTGAGGGTTTTTTGGAGGGGGAATCTCCCCTCCTAACAGGCCTGTATAAAACACTTGTTAAACCATTGACGTAGCTACGGAAGGCCCCCGCCCCACTCGGGCCACTCCATTCGGGCTGGGACCGGTCGTGATATTTGTGCACAGCCGTTTAGTAGTTTGGAGGTAGGTAGTATGATAGCTTGTTTTTTCGTCGGCAAGAGTTTTTCACCAGAGAACCTGGAAATGTCAATGTGCCCCTCATTCCGGAATCCTGGCTACGCCACTAGTTCAAACAAGTATGCAACAACGCTGGGAAGAGCTATTTGCAGACATTTCTGCGTGGGCCGCTGACTTGTCTCGAATTGCCTGATATTACGCCTGTTAATTTTGGCGTCTTCACAAATTTTCTTGGGGGCGAGAAATTTTTGAAATTTTCGTTTTGAATTGTTATTGGAAATTTTTTACTAAGTTTGAGTTTAGTTTCCAAAAAGTTGACGACCTTTTTTTTTTTTTTTTTTTTTTTTCAGTCAGTTTTTTTGACATTTACCATTACGTCAGCCCTTTATTGCACATTAATAATTCATTCTTCATACATACACTATAATAAATTTAATTAATCTTTTCATTTCCTACTACGGCTGTTTTGTTTTTTGTTAAATAAATTAATATTTTATTTATCAGCAAATCGGAGCTATTATCGCAAGCCAGAAGCCAGAAATTCAACAGTCAAACGTTTACATATTCAGGTATGCCTATTCAGCGTTCATTGAAAGGCCGCTAGGTACGCAAGCCCGGTCAGAAGCCAGGAAGAAATTATAGGTCCTGGCCTGGCCGTGAAAACTCAGGTTCAACAACAATCAGGAATCTACAGTAGGGCCCTGGGCCTATATGAGGCAGCTTTTCTAATTTCCAACTTACGTGTTCTAAGAGTTAAGAACCAAAGAATGTTGATCCAGATGCTTCTTATTAGCATCTCCTTTTCCATCGTTTCGTACTAAACTGCAGTGGTTCCCCAACTTTTTCGAATCGCGGCTACTTTGTCAAGTCCAGATTTTCTCAAGGCTCACCGCGTCAAATTCAAGCAGGAGCACTTTGCGAAATATAGCACCTTTTGGGTAATATCTGGCACCAAAATACCCTAAAGTCTTAACATGCAAAAAAGGAAATTATCACTTTGGGAGCAATAATTAATTGGTATCAAAAGTGCCAAAAGTCTTGATAAACAAAAAAGGAAACAATATAGATTTATATAGATGACCATGTGTTGGAGTTGTGAAATTTGAGCTGGGGGTTGAGGACTGAAATTCAATGAATGACAGAGACTGCATGTACCCGATATGCGATTTTTGGGAGGGTTGCAAAGTTAGCTGGAGGAGTTCAACCACCCCCCAACCCCCGGCAACTCCAACACTGTAGATGACCAGTTTTACCAATTTCCCCTTTTTAGCTCATCGAGTGTCAAAATGTGGTGGTGATGACCTTTTTACCATGCTTTTTTCCACTGTAATAAGTAGTATTCCATGAAATTTCCTATTTTTGATTGTTTGTAAAAAGTGAAATTGTTGACGTCAACTTCTCTATACCTCCTGTCAACAACTGTCAAACTTTTAACCCCCCCTAAATTGTTGACGTAATTAATGGACATTAATACATGGACATAGGTTCAGTGTATATATATACAGTGTTTATTCTAGCCCCCTTGACATTGGGGGATTTTGAAATGTTTGGGGGGACAAGGTTTGAGTTTCCACACGTTTGGGGGGAAATTTCCATTCCCCAGCCAACGTCTAAAAAAATTGGGGGGGGGGTATTCCCCCTAAGAAGGCATAGAATAAACACTGTATATATATATTCAGATTTTTGTGAGGGTCAAATGCTTTATGGATCCTCACAACCAAATTTTTGTGAGGGTACGCACCCCAGGACCCTCACGGGATCGACGCCTATGGTTTCTGTGGCTGGCCATATTTATATCTGAAATTCTCTTCATCTGTTAGACATCCGTGTTTGCAGTCAGCTTCGATGCATCATGCATGCGCCTAAGAAAAAGCAGCTATACTGTTGTGCTGCTTAATAAGGCGCTGTAGAAATCCACGAGAAATCCACGAGATTTTGCTTGCTTACTTACTTAAATCAAATTCCCATTTTCCATATTTCTTCTTCTATATTCTTTCTACTTCGTGATGCAGCAAAAGCAAAACGTCGAGTCCTAATTATTGTCTTTAAACGTCGGCTGCGGTATTAACGGAGAGTCTGCCGAGATTTTGAATGCGAGAATCACGGAGGAGGAGGAGGAGGAGGAGGAGGGGGTTGACTAATTTTAAACGGGTTTGAACTCGTTGGTCACAAATACGTCGGCTAAGATTGCTCCACGACTGACAAGGCCAAAACGGCGTTTTATCAAGAAACAAACACACTTGACCTACCTGTCGTCTGTCTGTCTGTCATGTCATCTCTCTCTCTCTCTCTCTCTCTCTCTCTCTCTCTCTCTCTCTCTCTCTCTCTCTCTCTCCACATTTTGCGACCTCCCACGCACTCGGTTTGTTGGGCGAGTGGGGGCCTTCCGAGTTCAATTATTTGGTCATTGAGATGACGGTGTTTACTTGAAGGGGAGACGCATCGGTCGCGATGCGTCGGGATCTTACCAATTATTACGCGCATCAGCGGTTCAGTGCATGTCCAGTCTTGTTTCAATTAGCCCACTGCTACCACTACTACTACTACTACTACTACTACTACTACTACTACTCCCACCGCCACAACCACTACAAACTATATAGCCTACTGTGCGGCGGAGTAATTGGTTGTTGCGGTGTTTAGAGCCGATATAAAGTTCCGAGGAGACCGCAGCCGCCGTTGGGTCGGGCCGTCGACGGCGAAGTGTCTTTGTATGTAGGCGCGGCGACTCGTTTTATCGAAGGGTTCCAGGATGTGTTTGTTGCTCAGTCGACGAAACTCGGAGAGGCACATCGCGCCGTTTGGTTTCGGAAATTCGGATCCAATAAGAAGTTCAACGCCAGGATAATAATAACAACAACAATAGATCACGAACGGCTAAGTATATTACGTTCCATACAACTATAAGTAAGTAAGTAAGTAAGCAAGTAAGTAAAATCTCGTGGATTAATATAGCGCTTTGGAAAGCAGCACAACAGTAGCTGCTTATTTTTAGGCGCTCAGCCTTTCTTAAAATAGCTATGGGAAAGGCGAAAGATCGGCCAGGCAATTTTATTGTCAATATCCGAAGGGCAGTGAGGCTAGGTTGTCACAACTGTAGACGCTATTATCAACATTTCTTAGTAGCATATGAGGCGATCTGCCAACGCTTCAGTGTGGACATAGAACGGTAGAACCAACAGCATTGTAGGACTATTGGCTTATGTAGACATTACAATAATGCAATAGAGGGCTTATTATTTTTATTTGCATATCTATATGGATTTTATATCTGCGAGGAAGCAAAGAAAACAGACACACGCGGACACAAACGCACAGAGAGAGAGAGAGAGAGAGAGAGAGAGAGAGAGAGAGAGAGAGAGAGAGAGAGAGAGAGAGAGAGAGAGACTGGCAGTAAGTCGTTAGCGCCCGTTTTCTTTGCCTGTGGGCAAAACCGGTTGCAAACTGCTACGCCACGCGTCTGTAAGAGAAATCGGAATGATATTGTTGACGGCATACATTAATCAGGCACAGACAACATGCGTTTTATCTGGTCGTCTCTGCGACACGTTAACGTCTCAGAACTGTTTCTGTTCCGATGCTTTTCTGGCATCTGTGAGTGATGGTATCACTAGAGATGTGGTGTCCGTAGACCCGATATTTGGATTGGCGTATGAAGTATCGGAGGTCGGGGGCTCACTGCCCCATTTCTTAAAGATGGAGGAATTTTTTTCCTGGAGCACAGTGGCGGCTCCAGGATTTGGCAAATGGGGGCAGGGGGCGTTGGGGCGGCAACTTCTTAGCATGGGGACCAAACATTTGTTGGTAGGTATGTTGTAGTAAGTATAGGGTCCAAACAGGGGAGGCCACTGGGGGCCAGGTATTCAATAGGGGGCACGCCCCTCCCCGGGCCTCTCATGTGGAGCGGGGCCGCCACTGTTGGGGCAGTCAGGACTCCGCCGCTTTCAGAAAAATCGTCCAATGGAAGTAAGCATTACACAATCATTGCAGATTTTTTAGAACAATCTTCAACCCCATCTTTTTTACATGGCTTATCCACCATTGACTGTCACCCGCTTGTCCGACCGGATACCCTGGATTTGACCTGGATCTTTAATGATTGGGATTTGGTGTGCCATCGGTTGATGCCCCTGTGCATTATGAAGTGGCGCTATAGAAGTTTAAGATTATATTAGATCAGTGGCGTAGCCAGGATTTCAGGAAGGGGGTTTGGTTTTTGGTTTTGACAGTGACCAACTTTAGAAAAATCTTGACAAGCAAAAAAAGGTTATCATTAAAAATTTTTTCTCTAGTTTTTTCCTGACAAGCAAAATCTGGTCCACATAATTAACAATAAAACCAATAATAACGCTTAAACCGAGTTACATTCTATATAAAAGCATCAAAGTGAACAGTATAGCGGGCCCCAAGAAAAATGGAGAAATAATGTATTAGTAAATAAATACTGTACATATGTGCAAAAATCCCAAAATTGTCCAAAACTTGCCAAAAAATGTCAAAAATTTTCAAATTTGACAAAAGTCTATAATTGTCAAAAAATGCCCATAATATGCAAGAACCAAAAATTATTCGCCCCGAAGAAAAGTGTGAAAAAAATTTTTCGACAAGGCAGTCATCACTAGGGAGTTTGACACCGGTTAATTTAGGTTAAACCAACCCCCTCTTTTTTACGCCACTGGATTAGATTAGTACTGGATTAGATTAGTACGTAAG
This sequence comes from Metaphire vulgaris, assembly GCA_018105865.1. NCBI lineage: Eukaryota > Metazoa > Annelida > Clitellata > Crassiclitellata > Megascolecidae > Metaphire > Metaphire vulgaris. The sequence continues at coordinate 15,572,493 of CM030837.1, forward strand.
CGACATTTCGTAAGTCCTTAGGCGCTGAACGACAAACATGTCTAGGTCTACATGTCGGTTAACACGCGTTGCAAAGAAAAATGTTATCCAATTCTATTTTTAAACAAATAAACCTTTCGCGCACGCCCAACAGTAAGAGGACTGCTACGAAAACACCAGCTTAAGAGATCTGCAGATAACTCCGCCCTGGGCAATAAGAGATTAAGGCTTTGCTTAGTCATTAAACAAATTCGGGTCACCTGAGGCGTTGTGTTTTTACTTTGATTGCTTCGACTCCTCTATTAGGTCTACATGCGTGGCGCTTTGGACTGGTGACTGGTTCATTATCATGAATGCGCTATGTAAATGTAAGATTTACATTCTATTTACATTAATTTCGGACAATTGCTGTATTGTTAGCGTCAAAGGCCTGGGTCACAGCGATGCTTTACTACTCAGATTGCCAGGACAGTCAGCAGTGGCGGTTCCACGTGGGGGATGAGTGGGGATGCATCCCCCCACCGGACTTTCGGAGGTACTTTTTTTGCTTGTGAAAACCTAATTTTGGCTAATAGTCTAGTAAAACTACCGGTAACTGCGGATGACCTTTTTTGCTTGTCGAACTTTTTTGGTAAAAGTGTAGTAAAATTAGGGATGCAATTCCCTTTTTCGGCAAAGTTTATTGGTTTTCCCTTCTATTTTCATCCTCCCAACTTTCAATGAATTTATTCACCGCCCCCACCCAGTGGCGGCTCTAGGATTTGGCAAGTGGGGGCCGTTGGGGTGGCAACTTCTAATCATGGGGGCCAACCATTTGTTGTTTAATGTATATAACATTAAGTATAGGGTCCCAACAGGGGGCCACTGGAGGCCAGGCACTCAATAGGGGGCACGGGGTCCCTGCCCCCCGTTGAGCCGCCACTGCCCCCCACCACCAAGCAATCCTGGAACCGCCACTGACAATCAGTGAAAACGAATTGCCGTTGACCTCTTGAAGCCAGCGTTTTGACTTCCAGTGCATGTAAAATCTACGAAACAAAGTGCATAAGAGAGGAGCAAAGCTGTGGTTGGTCTAAGACAGGGATGGGCAAAGTGCGGCCCGCGGGCCACATGCGGCCCTCGAAGCCCTTTTGTGCGGCCCCCGACATCGAGAAATACTACATTAATGTGCGGCCCTCTAAAACATGTTCAACATTTGACAGCACCTTAATGGAAGATTCAGCATTCAAATTGGATTTACACTTTGACACTATATCGTTAACTATAAATAATGCTTGTAATATTTACTAACTTTTCTTCGACTTGACAGTCTTGACTTATTAATAAATACTTACATGTACACTGCACAGTACTGTCAGTACACAATACGTTATGTTAAAGTCGTTTTGGAAACTACTTAAAAATTTAATTCTAAATGACGAAAAAATCTGTGCAGCCCTCGGCTTTCGTCGCAGACACTTTTGTGGCCCTCGGATAAAAATGTGTGCTCATCAGTCGTCACTGGTCTAAGATATGTTTCTTCACTGCGTAAATTTTGATGACTGAAATCAGTATGTGCGTCGTCGACATTATTACGAAACAGTCGAACGTCTGTACATGATCTTTGGTCGCGGCGACATTTTTCATTTGATCGTCGACGTTGGGAACTTAGTTCGCCCCGACGCTTGCAAACAATTTTTTACCTCGTCCTGAAGTTTTTCACGCTCTGGGAAATCTCTTCGTCCATTTGGGTCGTCCATCTCAACCATTTGGGTCGTCCATTTGGGACGCTCATCAGGGACGTCATTTGGGGAAAAAATTTTTTCTTGTGTTATTTAGTATTTAGTTTTTTACATGTCCTAAAGGACCCTGATATGATGTGGAGTAGTCTAGTCTGAAAAGTAACTAACCGTTATAAACGGCTGACGAGCAAAAAAAAAGGTCGTCAACTTTTACGCAAACTTGTAACTTGTCAGGTCAAAAGTGTTTTGCCCCTGAAAAACAGTGAAATGACGTCTCTGACGCTCATAAATCGGCGTTTATAATTGCGTCGTTCAATGGCCGTATTAGGCCCTAACTGCGTCGATTTCAGATTTACAGTCAGTTAGGCCTACAGGTTTCCGTTGTATATAAATTGCAACAGCCAGGATGAGTGAGGCTTAGTCATCGATGAAACAACGTTGTAGTGCAAATAGTCAGTTAATTATCAACTGCCAGTTAACCACAGCCACCAGGGTGCGATTTGTGACCTGGAGCAGGGGGGGGGATATGTCGAGCTTGGGGGGATGTAGGCCTAGTTGTTGGAAACTGTAGCAGTGGGGGGATGTAGTGGTGGGGGATGTAGCAGTAGGGGGATGCAGTTGGGCAGTGGGGGATATTCCCCCTCCCCTCCGCAAATCGCGCCCTGACAGCCACGCCTGGATGTCCAGTCGTCTATGGATAAGCCTATAGAGTATAGGCCTAAATGTCTCTTTTTCTTCATACACAGGCGTCTATAAGATAGACCAAATTTTATATTTCTTAACGAATAGGCCTGAATAGCACATTGCGGCCTTAAGAGATGCTCCTTCGTATTTCGACGACAGTCGTTGGCATTTTTACGATATCGGGCAAATGAATTTTTGTATTCAACGACAGAACAGAGACGGTGTCGATGGCCAACGTGTCCGAACGTGTTTCGAGTGCTAAATATCTAGTTGCGTAGGCCTGGCGATAGTAGGCAGAAATGCAGAAACCGGTCGCCCAAAAACTTCTGAGGTTTCGAGCATGTTGGCCTAAATGGCCTAATTTTGGACTAGAAATTACATGAGTCATCAATAATCCTAGACACGCGCAGGCCTGCGACGTGTGCCGGCGTCGTGCGCTTTCTACAATCTACATGTACATGTACATGTACATTCTAGTGTTCTACAACACGTTCTAAACTCTTTGAAACGCCACAAGACGTTACTGTGTGGACGGCTTAAAATTGAAATGACGGCAGCATATAGGACTAAGTGCTTTCGGTTACAATGTTCAGCTATATTCTTCAACGATTAGACTGCATAATGATCGGTGTCGTTTAAAAAAAGACTCGTTATCAGCAAAAACTTTCGTTTTTCGGTGGAGTAGGACGACAAAAAACGCAGAAATCTCCACAAATTCCGCATCATTCAGTTGATCGACAACGATGCACTGGGCCACAACTTAGGACCCTGGAAATTGTTGACCTCAAGGGTCCACAGGTCAAGGTTGCAGCGGTCCGTCTCGAGTTGATTAATATAACTATTATTAAACCGTGGTCCAATTTCGAAACAGTTCATTAGACAAACTAATATAATTATTATGACAGATTAGTAGAACTGTTAGGTATACGCGGCTTAGAGACCCATTAACTTAGCCTAAAGCCCATTTTCTTGTCGACCAAGTGAGGGTTTAAAAAAAACCTCAAATTCCAAAGCAAATCGAACAATAATTATAGGCATATTATAGAGCCAAGTAGCACATCATAATTAAAGAATCTATTGAGAATCTCTCACTTGAAATGAATCTGTAGGCCTAGTCTACTGTAGGCCTGCAATATGTTTTGATATTTAGTCTAATCCTGCATTAACAAGTAGGCTTAGGATATATGCCTAATAATAACGATAGCTGTAAATAGTTCAGGTGTTTGAAAGAAACAGGAAGTTCGTATGCGACATTATTAGTGAACTTCTATAGCGCTGCTATTTTAGGAATGCACTTGGCATCAGTCGATAGTCACTCCAGAGTTCCGTGACATGGTCACAGGAGTGTCAATTCGGGGATTTTTCAAATAATGCGTGGCAATCGGACTACTCTCGGCGTTCCGCAGTCCCACTTCGGAATTTTACAAAATTTCAGACCCCCACCCGGGATCTATTCGACCGGTGGGAGAGGTTGAACCCCCACCCGTACAAATCAAACACTGCAGAACGTCTGAGTGGATTAACCTTAATAATTGGTTAAATAGACGTTAATAAATGTAATAATAAACTTATAACATTCCGGTGTCTTCGACGTGATGGCTTTCTCTGTTTGCCAAATGCCATGTCACACTGGTTGACTAGAGAGTATCATGTTGTATTCACAGTGAATATTTGCCATACCTTGTGAACACAGCTTATGATAACTCTTTCATCTTCCAGTAGATCTACGAGTCACTATATTGGATGCCATTTATTACCGCAATAATAATACATACATGTGATTTTAATATTATTTTAATAATAATAATAATAATAATAATAATAATAATAATAAGAAGAAGAAGAAGAAGAATTTTAATACTGTAATAAGTATAAAAATTACGTACCTGAGAATGGTGTGCCTAAGAAATGACGATAAAGCTTCGCCTAAAGTGTAGGCCTAACGGGTGTCCTTGACTCCTATCAAGAGAGCAAAAGCATTCAACTTTTGTGGTGTAACCATGTTGGGCTATATTGCTACGGAGTAGCTGTAGCCTGTCGGTTCGGGTTCGGCGCTGTGTAGACGAACGACTCGAAGTTTGTGTCGAATGATGTCATTTGCACTTAATTCACCGCTGGAGTGAGATCAGATTCAGTGTAAATGCACATTTTGGCACACACGTTGTAGTCGTCAGCTCATCACGAGATTTACTTATACGCCGAGGCCGAGCAACGACTGGCCGCCCAAAGCGTAGGATCATACTGAGTAGGCCTACTGTATGCCGTGTTTCGAAATACAGGAGGTCATCTGTTCAATAGCGCTATATTCGTAGCAGTTAACTAGTAATCCTGATCCTGTAAAGATCCTATAAAGAGAACCTGTAAAGATCCTGTAAAGAGAACCTGTAAAGGGAACCTGTTTCAGTCAAGATAAACGCAACGAGCAAAAATTTGATATCAAGCTGATAATTATTAGGCCTACATATAAGAAAAGTCGCGGTCAACGCTGCTAAACAGCTATTCTGTTATAATGATGATGATGATGATGATGATGATGATGATGATGACGGCGACGGCGATGATGATAGGGCCCTACTACTGCTATCCTTCTTCTTCTACTACTACTACTACTACTGCTACTACTACTACTACTACCACCACTACTGCTACTACTACCACTACTACCACTACTACTGCTGCTGCTGCTGCACCACTACCACCACTACTGCCACTGCCACCACCACCACTACCACTGCTGCTGCACCACCACTGCACCACCACCACCACCACCACCACCACCTGCTGCTGCTGTCCACCACTGCACCACCACCACTGCTGCTGCTGCTGCACCACCACCACTGCTGCTGCCACCACCACCACCACTGCTGCCACCACTGCTGCCACCACTGCACCACTGCACCTGCTGCACTGCCACTGCCACCACCACTGCCACTGCTGCTGCCACCACCTGCTGCCACTTGCTGCTGCTGCACCACCACTGCTGCTGCACCACTGCACCACCACCATGCCACCACTGCAGGTGCTGGGCCTGCCTGGTGCCACCACCACCACCACCACCACTGCTGCCACTGGCCACCGCTGCTGCTGCTGCCACCACCACCACCACCACTGCTGCTGCTGCCACCACTACTACTGCTGCTGCTGGCCACTACTACTACTACTAGCCCACTACTACTACTACTACTACTACTACTACTACTACTACTACTAATAATAATAATAATAATAATAATAATAATAATAATAATAATAATAACGTGATTTAGAGTGGCTTAGGAGGCTAAGTCTGCCTGTACGAAGGCCACTGTGAACCCAACTATAATATAATTTTGCAAACGTCAATTGAAAACCGAAATATCCAATATCGGTTTCGATATCACACAGGCTAATTAATATTAATGCCTTCTAATTTCTAAAGACCTAAACCGCTTGAAAATCGCATAATTAGTATGATTAAGCTAACAGTCTAATTTTCATCATTATGCCTATTTTTAAATGTGCTATTTCCTCAATAGTCCTACGCAGGACATTTTTCATTTTTGATGATTTTTTTCTGCAGAAGATGAAACGATGCGATGGTGAGATTTGGCGACAGTACACACAGTACACTATACTCTTCATCGATTGGAGTGTAAGTTCCAACGCTACGTCTGCGACAAAGAGTGCCGAGTTCTCCATGTGGAGCTTCCTACTAGGGCGTCCGTCTTGACACCAGGGACGTCATCTGGGGTGCAGGGGGCCCGTTGCCTCCCCGGAGTTTTAGCGGAAATAATTTTCGCGAATTTTTGTGTTTTTAAAATCATTGTGTTCTCAAAAGTTTTTATAATTTTACTACAAGCACTGGTATGTAGGCCCTACTATGTAGTATCGTATGTAGCATGTACTATGGACAAAAACCAATTTGCATACTGCATACTGCATAGGTACAGTATTTTACAAATACTGCCTGTCTTGCAGTCGGAAGTCTTGCCCCCTCTGGAAAACAACGAAATGACGGCCCTGGTTGACACGAAGGTTGCGTAGTCGACAAAAAGACAGCTGACTATTAAGAAGTCGACTAGCCCTATTGAACAACTGCATGCGATGTTTAGTAGGCCCATGTCTACGCTGTACATATTCAGAATGTTAGCAGTTTTCCTTATTAGGACCAAAGAGTACAATTTCACTGATCGTTGAAAGCTCTGGTGCACCTCTGCGCCTCAATGAACGCGGCAATGTTACTCCAGGCTATTTCACAGGAATTTGCGTTCTGGTGGGGAGTCCATAATTGCAGGGGGTGCCAATGAGGGGGTGTCAATGTCAGTGTTTCATCTAGACTCCTTGGACCCAGGGGGAATAGAATTGGGATGGAGGCAGGGGTGGCACCGTGGCAGAGGTTCGATGTTTGGCCTCCGAAAAAAGAAAAATACAAGTCAAAAATATGATTTCCGTTGTCATCTCTTCCGTTTTTATACGATCAATTCTAATTTTTGCGGAGTCAGTTATAGTGGCTCAAGTTTCAATTTTCAGAGGTGAATTTCCCCTTTTAGAATTTTAAATGAATGGTTTAATATCAGTCTGTTTTGGTGATAGCCAACATCACCATGAAAAGGAGTGTAAGGGCAAGGAGGTGTCTGTCACAAATCGAGAGTGTAGGCCTAACCCCCGTTGGGGCGGGGTGTAGGAAAATCCCTGGTTACGACATCTCGCCATTTCTTTTTAAATGGAATGGCTTTTTGGAATTTCCAAAATTTCCGTTCGCCACGTCTCTTTACTTTTCATAGTTTCTGTAGTTTTACCTCTCTGATCTAAACTTTACAGTAATGCGGACCTTCAGGGGTGGTTCCACGTTGAGGATGACTGGGGATGCATTTCCCACCGGCCCACCAAAAATGCGTGTGTGGCGTTGATGAGTTTCTGAGAAATTTGGGGGGGGGTATTTCTATTTCTTTCTTGATACAGTAGTACTTTAGTCTAATAGTATACTTAATACCTAATATTATACTTACTGACTACAGTACAGTAACTGCAGTTCAGCCGAAGCGCTGATTGTCTTGTGTAATCGTCGATAATAAGCATACACTGTAAATCGACAAGTCGTTGTGGAGTTGTTGTTTGAGGATTTAGCTAGGCCTATATCATTTACAGTTAACTGAGTTAAACCTTTTTGGAAAAGACCAAATGGTAATAAATTGCTTCAGCAATAGAACATTCGATTTTGCACTATGACTTTGTACAACCAGACTAAAATGACTTTTATAAGGCTACATTGTCAATTCTGAGCATTATCTTCTATCAATCAAATCTACAGATTTCTTCCAGACCGTTTACATATAATTCCTTCGACAATTGGCAGGAATCCGCGGGATCATCCTAAAAATTCATTGTAACCCCGCCCTCCCACTAAGAGTTCTTGGAACCGTCACTGCGACTGAGTGCGGCAGACTGCGGACATATTATCATAAACGTACTAAATGCGTGGATTTACATCCAAATCCAACAATTATTTATAATGAGTCTTCGTCTCCTAAAGAGTACGATTTCAAAAACATTGGTTGGCTGCATGAATAGGTCAGCGATGGCCACTGATTGGCCAGTGATCTCTATCCTGGACAGAGCGTAGCAGACGATCTCCTGAACGCCATAAGGGACCGTCCATAAATGACGTCACGCACTTAGGAAGTTCAAACATTTGTGACGACGGGAGGGCGGTTTCCAGAAATGTGACGTCACATAATAGTAAATGTTGTTATTAATACCGCAATACTATGTTACCGCAAAGTTGAACGTATTTTACACTTATAATTCATTTTTAAAAAGGAATTTGAAAAGTTTGTCAATTTCGCTTCAACTATAATAATTATAATGAGTATTTTCAAACGAATTCATTGCAATACCCTGCTTCATTCATCAAGAAATAAGTGAATTGAAACATTAATTTAGTCATTAAAAGATGGGGGTTTAACGCGTTGCGACGTCGTTTTTTAGGCGGTCTGACTTTTTGTGACGACTTGTGACGTGGGGCGGGGGGAGGGGAGTGGTAAAAACTGCCAAAATCGCGTGACGTCATTTATGGACTGCCCCTAATAGTTAATTACTAAATTATAATGAGAACACCAGAGAATAGACGCAAGATGACAGGTGCTCGTTTTTAAAAATAACCTATGCAGGCATAAAATTAAACATAGCAAGAACATCACAACAAGAATTATATTGGCAGTAAAAATTCTATAAAATACTCTCAAATATAGAAGTATGCAAGTCGATTTGTAAATAAGTTAGAAACAAAGCACACACACGTAGGTATAATCAAATTATAAAAAACTAGATGACCCTGTATCAATGACATTACACTACCCATGGGCGGAGCAGTGGTATGATTCCTGGCATGCAAGCAGACATGGGCGTCCGGAGGGGGTGCAATTGCACCCCCTAGAAAAAAGTCATGAAAAAAGTAAAATTGCTTCATGCCACAAGAAAGAAAAATTTCTTGTTTCTTTGTCACCAAAACCTTGTTTTGCCAGATATCCCTGGAAATTGTTTTAATTTCTTTCACTCCACGGTCCAAAACCTTGAATTATTTTGCTATACCCCTAAGAGTATAGACTAGGAAAAGGCAATAAAAACACTGTTCAATGCACTGCATCATCTGCATGTAAGAATCAATATTACAAACAGAGGGTGGTGGATTTGACACAGACCATAGCCCCTGCACAGTGCAGCGACTATGGTCTGGCAACTTCTAAGCATGGGGGTCAACCATTTGTTGATAGGCATGTAGTAGTATAATCACATAACAAAGCAAATAAATTGGGTTATTTTGGACACATAATGAGACAACCACAAGACACCCTCGAGTGCAGCGTGATCACAGGACTGGTGGAGGGAAACAGAGGAAGGGAACGTCCGCAGATATGTTGAATGGATAATATCAAGACGTGGACTGGTCTGTCTGGAGGCTGCCTATTACGCACCGTACAAGACAGATCAAGATGGAGATCGTTAATCCATTCTGGAATTTCTTGTAGCCAACCGCCGCAACGCGACGATGGCGCATTGACATGACATTGACATGTAGTAAGTATAGGTCCCAACCAGTGTTTAATCTAGACTCATGGACCCGGGGAGAACTGAAAAAGCAAGCCGGGGAGAGAGCCGGGCATTCAAAATTTCCGGGGCAGGGGACCCCGAAACGGCCTAGATTAAACACTGGTCCCTCATGTGGAACCGCCACTGCAAAGTTGTTCACCCAATTGTCTGTGAGTCAGTCTGTGACGAAAGCAGACACAGGATACCACGTCACTCATCTCATCCCGCCCCATTGTAAAATGCAATTGGACCTGTTTGGGGCATTGTCGGGAACTGAGCAGAGTGGTAACAACGTTAGACGATGGAGCAGAAGGTCGCGGGTTCGAGACCGCAGGAGCGACTCATCCTTCTTTCGCCAGATGGCGATGGCAGCTGAGTAGCGGATTAATCCGCGGAGTAAACAGGCGCATTGCATGAGAACACTGGCCCCGTATCATGCAACTTGCATCAGTCGCCTGGCCGAGGGCCTTGGAAACGGAGATCAGCGCCGCCCTATGAGCCTTGAGGTTAGCCTTGAGAGCTCGGGAAGGACTTTACCTTACTAGGGCATTGTCATCATCGTCATCGTTACATTGTCATCTATCATTTTCTGTCATTGACAAGCAAGTGCACAAGAAGGTGAGCAGCATATCAAAATACAAACAAAGTAGACAATTCCAAAAACAACTTTCAATATAAAATTACACATTAAAAATAAACACTTAAACTGATGAAATGCTTATGAGAAGAAGTAAGCAAAAATTATCAAAATAAATACTAATACAACAAAATAATTATTAAATATCACAAGAATGCATGACATGACAATATTGTAAAACTATAAAAACTTGTAGCAAGAAATTATTTTCAAATATTTTGCACTCAACCACATGTTGCATGTGGTTGAGCGCAACCATGTGCAACCACATGTTGCAACACAGCATGACTTAGAGGGACATAATACACCATCAAATACTTAAAGTAAAAATGACTATTTCACAAATATAAATAAGACAAATTATAAATGTTACTTAATGGAACTAATTAATATATTAGAAAAACTGCCCAAAATTGGCAATGAGAAGGCCACAGCAGCTGAGGACATCACAGTTTGTTGAGAATCAGAAGCCATGCTAGAAAAGGAATTTCTTTGAGGCTCATGCAACTGCAACAAAAAATTGAAAGTAGCCAGTGATTATAGTTATCTATACAATGTTTACTGCTATTTACATCAACATCCGCAAATACAGTGGAACTTCGCTATAACTTATTTGGCGAGTCTGTAAAATTCAGTAAAGGTAAAGTTCATCCATAGGCGCTGTGCCCGTAGGTGCCGGTGCTGATCTCCGGTTTCATGACCATCAGCCCATAGGTGGCTAGGCCATTTATCAGCGGACGGTGGCCAGTCATTCCGCCGATCCTATGGTTACCTTCGCAATGTTGCCATTGCTACTCATTTTACCATCACGAAAAAGGCTGAGTCGACCTTTAGGGCTCCTGCGGGACTCAAACCCGCGACCTCCTGCTTCATCATCCAACGTTGTTACCACTCTGCTAACTTCCCGCCCCTCAGTACACTATACTTATATTTGAGGCAATTAATATCCAACACCATCCAATACAGCAGCATATCACACAGACCGTACATAACATAGATTAGCTTTTATAATACTAAGAACAACAATATTACACAATGAAGCAGGTAGTATTTGAAGCAGAATATTGGGGGGGCCTTTAGGTGTGATAATTGTTGTAGCATCCATTCTACTTTTTTTCTAAGAGCTGTTGATTCTGTTCCAGTGAAACAGAACGTTATGCTAAATAAGTACTGTATGTTAAAACAGTTAATGACAGCATTAACTTCCCCTTGCCATGTATAGAGTGGACCAGTGGGGGAGGGAGGAAGGAGGGAAGTCAGTACGCAGTTACCAGGAATGTTCTCCCTTCTCTTTACTCTGCAATACTGCAATGAGATGTGCATACTGTTAGGTCTACTGTCAAACATTACCTGCTATCGTCATAAAATGCAATAGATTCACCTTTGTCATATTTGATCACAATGACAAGAGAGTGTGAATATTAGTGTGGATTACCGCATTGAATGCGAAGTTTAAATCCAGCTTTATCGTCTACCACTGATGTTTCTGTCGGTGAATGAAATGTAACGAGGACTTGGTTTGATTCTGAGTTGACTCCAAACTCGGGCAAATATTTGCCACAAAATCTGGTTCACATAATAAACATCTATTCTGTGACAAAATGCAGCAATGTGGATTGTCTAGGCTATTTTGTTGCTGTCGTGAAAAGAATCTTTATCACCACCCGATTCAGACACAATGTCAAACTTAGACAAGTAGACAACAACGTTTGTGGCATATAAGTAAAGGTCAAAAGATAGTTAGTTCATCAGTAATACAGTTAAACAGTTAACTATAAAGATTGCTACATTCATTATCATCATAGTCACTGTCATTGTTGACACCTTTGTTGTCGTCATCAACATTATCAATCATAAATCTGCCTTATAAATACTGTCTGATATCTTTAATTTATTAATAAGATATTAGTTTAAAGCTAGGACATTAAATAATAGATAATCTGAAGAAAAATCTGAAAATCAAAGAGAAAAACTCAAAAACAAGCAAAAGTTGATTGGAGGCTGGAAACAGGATAGAAAAGCTTAAAGGGAGTAAATAAAATCCTGGAAAATAATCTGACTTCAGAGGTACTCAATGAACTCTTGTCACTAATGCCATTCACAAAATCCAGACATTACAGTACAGTACACTAGAATGTTAAAGCTGTTTGCACAGTTTAAAAAGAGGTGCTAGGACAAAATGTCACAGACAAAATGTCACGGACAAAATGTCATTGGGACAAAATGTCATGAACAAGATGTAATGGGGATAAATGTAAGCCTAAACCTAAACCTAACCCCCCCAACCCGTGACATTTTGTCGTGACATTTTGTCCTCGGACAATTTGTCCTCGGACATTTTGTCCAGCCACGGTTTTTTTACCTTGGACCAGGCAGGCTGAAGTCTTTCTTGTATCTCACTTCAACCCAGTTCTGGCATGTCAATATTGATGAATGGATCGAAAATTTGTCAACAAATTTCAAGCTTATGACTCCATTCGGGCACTAAATGCATTAAAAAAATTAAATATTATTAGACTTATCATTGTGTAATCTTATTGAACATTGACTGTTCCTCTTTGACTCTGAATACCGAAATTTGCAGACAAGTACCACATTTAGTAGCTGTTTATTTTTACATAGATGGTAATCTCTTACACCTAGTCATAGTGTAACTCATGAAATATCATGGCATTCTGAACTATAGGCCCTCTTGTGCTGTTAGCATATCTGACATAGCACAAGGAAGGACTCACTTCAAATGCACAATATGATAGACAAATGTGTCACAATAAACAAATTGAAAAAGTTTAATAACTTTATTCCCTTCAACATCGTAACCTAAGAAATTAGACGCATCAACAGGATATAACGGGTCTGACAATTTCTTTAGAATCTTGGAACTTAACAAAAATGCCTTAAAGTAGTATATTTTATAAGTTCATTGCTCTTATGCATTTTGGGTGTCTGAGTTTATTTTCTATTTCAGAACCTCAATTTTATAATTCATCAAAAATATGATGTTATCAAGTCTTTCTTAAGGAAGCCAGTAGCATGGACCTAGTATAGGTTTCTTTTCACGACACTTCACAGGCTCCTTAGTAACAACAGGCTTAGTGTAAGTGACTTAAGGGAATAAAGAATGAAATTTATAGCCTACCTTGACCAAATAGTTGCACTTAATTCCACTGTTGTATGGTTTGTCTTCATTATAACCAGGTGAACTGATGAATGCTTCACTGTTTTTTGTTAAAGAAATTTCCTCAGAACATTTATCTAAATTGACATAATAGTCAGTAAGTCAGAGTTAAACACTTGATTCTACACAAATTCCCATTCTCAGATCATTCTGACATCACAGAGATTCGTTTAAAAATTAACACATAGACTGAAGGCTACCAGTAATTAATCAGTTCATAAGTAGTATGTTAACATTTTGAGTATTTTAGTTATAAGGAATGACATCATAAAGTTTTTGATGCTACCCACCACCGATGGATGGTGATGGCTGGTCACACAGCTTCCCGGAAAGACCATCAGGACAAAGACAACGGAAACAATCACTAGGATCTGCGTATCCACCATTCTGACACGTGACACTTCCAACACCTTTGCTGCATTTATCTAAATATCATTATAAGAACATATGATCAACTGAAAATTTCACATATGCGAAGACAGATGCATTTCACAACATATGCAGTTCATAGCATCACATCAGAGCACAATTGTTACTAGGATACATAATATCAAATTCATACTTTTACATGTTGCAAGATAATATTATTTTTTTAATGGTGCTCTTTTCAATTATCATCATAATATAGCCAGGAAAAGACTATGTCTTGTGTACACATTGTACCGGCTGTACATTTTAAGTGTGATATTCTTGTGTGATATTCTGCATACACAAGTAGTTACAGTTGGTGGTTAAAGCATTGCAGAGGTCTTTTCCAGAACAGAAACTTATAGAAATTAAAGCTCTGAGACAGAAGGTCCTGTGCTTACAGTGGTCAAAATGCCTTCTTGAGTCTGGAAACAGGCACAGGATCGAATACCTCCCAATATTAGCTTGAACCACAATGATCAAATTAATTGACTTTATTACAAACACAAGAAAACCACGAAACCATAGAATGCAATTCTAGTGGATTCAGAAAGGCAAGTATTGATCACCAATCAAATCGGACGCCAGCATATTCTTAAATTAGCACCATTCAGAGGTTCTGGATCTTCCCATGTATTGAGTATGTACCTTCGCAGTAGGCTAGATTGACAACTTTTGCGTCGAGAAACGAAATAGAATCTCTCTGGCCAATGTTCTTCTGCAAAAGTGGATCCTTTGTGTGCATTGTTATTATGTCTGGATCAGAAGAACCAATCTGGAAATTCACAACATATAGTTTTGCTAATTCATGTTATAAAGTTTCTTCACCTAAATTTCACACAAATCTTGTACATTTGAAGAGTGATGAAAATGACTGAAAAATTATAATGTATTCATGCATCCTCATATTCATTCTGACATAGATCTTCTGATGCCATAGCTAGTAGCTATCATTGTCCACTATCCTGTAATGTCTACTGTATTCTCGGACGTGCTATTGCAGTGGGCAGTCACTGGCGTCTATCCTAACAGGCAGTGTGGAAAAATCCTCCATTCCAAAATTACCTCTTCCCTCAGCTTTGATTTTGAGGGGGCCATCCTCCCCTACTCATCATTGGTAGACAGTGGCATAGCCAGAATTTTCCGAAGGGGGTTATGACCATTCCCAACTTTGAAAAATCATGACAAGCAAAAAAAGGTCGTCATCTATCATTGTACTTGATTAAGTTAGTTTATATAGCTGACTAACAAACTGTTATACAACTATATTGATATTTTTACATTTGCTTCTGAATATTTTTGCTATTAAACCTGATTTTGGTTGAACATCAATAAATATAATATGGATCGGGCAACCTCCAGTTTAATCAAACCTCTTCTTGGCAATTACTGAGTCGGATCTTGGTATTTTAAAGTTGGTTGATAACAAACTGTTATGTTATGTAAAGCAGTACATACATTTCCTGAATAATGCATGATGGAGTTTCGTCTAGGGTCAATCCATTTGATCGGATCTTGGTATTTTGATACAAACCACTGTCCTACTTTCTGACCAATGTCCACATGATCATTCCTGTCAACTCTTTGATGTTCATGATACAAACCAAGAGCATGACCAACTTCGTGCAATGCCACTCCCATCTAGAGGAATAATAATAATAATAATAATAATAATAATAATAATAAAAACAATAGCAATAACAACAATAATGATATCTGATTTTTTATTTTTGTGACAAGTAGCATAGTGGAAGGCCTGCAGCTTTGCAGGTCATGGGTTCGAATAGCAAACTGATGACCATCATAGAAACAGCTACTGCTGCTTACAATTCATTTTAATGTTTTGAGTTCAGATTAAAACTTTGCAACCGGGCAACTACATGGTACAGACAATTACCACCACTTCATCATATCTTCAGTTGGCGATATTTAATTAACCAGTTTAAAACTAAAATTTTATACTCATTTGTTTGAATTAAGCTTAAAGTTACCTATGATTAAACAAACCAGATAACTGCATGTTTAATGCTTAATAGCCAAAGTGAGATGTTTTATCAGTGGAAACATTTTGTTCATAAAACTTTCTGATGAATGGACACATGGTTTGTGTAAAAAAACCTTAGCACTCCAAAATATGTGAATTTCAGTTGTAGGCATATATTCCAGCATTATTGTAATTAGAAAATCATCTGTTACTCACAACCGGAAATGAAAAGTTGAAAGAAGATTTACAAATGTCGGGTCATCTTACAAATGACAGTGATTTTTGGGCTATGAATATTTTACAGAAGCTTCAATTTATATTGTGCTTTGATAACAATGATGAACTAGTCAGAGTGCAAAGATTTTGGTAAAGAATGCAAACATTAAAAGAATTATAATAATATCCAAACTTGGCAATGACAGAGAACTACAGTAATAGGTCTGCTTATGATATAACAATAACAGCATGTCTCAGATGCTATTTGCATATCTTTTCACACAGGCAAACTTAACCTCCTAAACCACTTTAACTCACATTATTATTATTATTATTATTATTATTATTATTAGTTAGCAGAGTGGTAACAATGTTGGACGATAGAGCAGGAGGTTGCGGGTTCGAGTCCTGCAGGAGCCCTAAAGGTCAACTCAGCCTTTTTTGCGGTGGTAAAATGAGGAGCAGTGGTAAAAATCTCTGCGATAAGTCAAACAGGTACGCTATGCGATACACTAGCCCCGTATCCGTGGCATTGCACGCCTGGCTGAGGGCTATAGAAACAGAGATCAGCGCCGCCTTATGAGCTCGTGAGGCTCGGGAAGGACTTCGACTTTTTGATTATTATTATTATTATTATTATTATTATTATTATTATTATTATTATTATTATTATTATTATTATTATTATTATTATTATTATTATCATTATATTATTATATTAAATATTATTAATCTGGGCTTAGAGAGGTTTAGTAGGATCTGCCATTTACCATTATTATTATTATTATTATTATTATTATTATTATTAATTTTTAAATATTATTTTTATTACCTTGGTGAAGCAGCTGTCAGCCAAATTAAGAATTTGTGGCTTTCCTGAAGGAAGGTTGATTCTGCCCACAAATGATGCACAGCTATAGCAAAAATTGAATTAAATTCTAAAAATATTATTTAAAACCACAACCTTTCAGAAATATACTTGAACAGAATATCCATTGATTTAATCTATTTCTATAGCCTTTAGAAGAATTCCAATCAATAAACTGAATACATATATGAGATCTTTAGTACCTTGCATATGCTGTTAATGTTTAAACATAATAAAATAATCTTATTTGCATTTTGACAGAAAATCAAAGTCTTGACATGTCATTGCACACAAATTTATTCACTTCTACAATCAGCAATGACTTTTCTTGACATGGTTGAATAATGAAAAACTTGTTGGCTGGTCACAAAGACACAGATTGGAAATATCATTAACAGAAATAGACAACATTTGATTACCATAATCAGAGTGTTATTCGTGAGCCAGTCCAGTGGAGGAAGAATATTTAATTGTTTTATCATGCTGAATAAGTTAACGTACAGTGGCGGTTCCACCATGTTGATGACTGGGGATGCATCCCCCCCACTGGAGTTTTTTTTGCTTACTTAATATGCCGTGGATGCAGATGACCTTTTTTGCTTGTCAGCCTTTTACGGGAAGGTTTATACTAACATTTAGTCGGCAAAAAGACTAAGGATTACCTTTTTTCTCTCATTTCTTTTTTTCTTAACTTTGCATCCCCCCATCAACTTCCTATTAATTTTTGTTCATCCCCCACCAAGAATTCCTGGAACCGCCACTGTTACCGTAGTTAAATACCGGTAAGTTAAATAAGTTAATGACAGCATGAAACTTCTTCCTTGCTATTCAGTGGACCAGTGGGAGAAAGTCAGTAAGCAGAAGTCAGTAAGCAGTGGACAGGAATTCCCCCCTTCTTCTCTTACAAATGCTACATTGACCATACCATACTTGAATACTTATTGAAAACTTCAGATGTGAAGGTTTGTCTGATCGACTAACACTGGAGCTGCTTTGGTGAGAATAAGATGGTTCTGTGTCAAATTGACGTCTTGACTGAACTCTTTAAACCGAACGCACGTCTGCTCTTCCCACAGTTTGAAGGCACTTCTAATGAACGTTCTCTGTACCTCAGCTTCACAGACAAATTAAACAAAATATATGCTGTGCATTTTAGCCAAAAGAAAACATGCAAGCTTCAGCATTCTTGGCCAACTACCAGGTACATCTTCACAATCCATGTACCTACTCATGTTCATGAAGAGAATCACTCTGAAGCCATTTGACCTTATTTAGTTATGCATTTAATTGTAAATAGGCATACAAGGACATTAGAGACAAAGTGTTTGAAAATGTTTTGTATCCACTAAATTGGCTATAATCTACAATAATGATGACGATGATGATGATGATGATGATGATGATAATAATAATAATAATAATAATAATAATAATAATAATAATAATAAAAATTAAATTAATAAAGATAATAATAAATTAATAATAATAGGGTTATAATTAATTATTAGTAATTTTTAATTATTTTAAATCATAATTAATCATTTTTAATTATTTTTATTTTTAATCATTTTTAATTATTAATCATAATTATTAATCATTAATAGTCATTAATAATCCAATCTAACAAGCCATCTGATCATAATTACTGCAGATACAGCATATATATATATATATATATATATATATATATATATATATATATATATATATATATTTCTCATAACTGTTTCAAACAATTCTCATACACTAGATTATACTGAAATCCAGAACTTTGTTGTGGAAAATAAATTACCGGTAGCCGACTTACTGTGACTTCCATCAAATTTAAATGGAATTGGAAGGCTCCACTTTAGGTTGACATTTCGATGAATCTTCCGTTTTGAGCGAAGCAAAGACTTGACACCCGGTGACATCTCAGTTAGTATTTTGACGTCTTTGGCTTTCTGATCGTCAGTCAATTTTGAATGCGACAGAAAAGTTGCTGCTTGGGCTGGACTCAGTCGGATGTCGTGAATCGCAGCATTATGCAAAATGAGATCATGATTTTGCTAACAGTGAAGCAGAATGCCTTCTAATTTGTAAAAAACTGTTTCAATCAATTAGTTACAGGTGCGAAAAATAATTTGCAATTGCATACAAGCTACTACTTCAACCATTACCACTAGTGCTGCTGCTGCTGCTACTGCTGCTGCTACTACTACTACTACTACTACTACTAGTAGTAGTAGTAGTAGTAGTAGTGGTGGTAACTACTACTGCTACTACTACTACTACTACTACTACTATTACTACTACTACTACTACTACTACTACTACTACTACTACTACTACTACTACTACTACTACTACTACTACTACTACTACTACTACTACTACTAGAATGCTCTTGCATTCATAAAAGAATACTTTAGCATGGTGCTATCCACTTTATTAACAATTGTATTGGCATATTTAAATTAAATGAAGCTGCAGCAATAGCTTAGCATTGCATCACTTGTCTAATAACATAGAAAATAATACAGTATAACAACTAAAAAGTACACCAAATGTGCTTCTCCAATTATTACTCAGCTATTGTCAATGTTTGCAACAGTTAATTTCCCAATTAGATTAAACTAATACTCTTTATTGAAGAGTTGTCAATACTCAATCGTTTACCTTATTTGATTGCATTGGAAGACCATCAATCAGTGCAGGTAAAGTCAGGACTAGAACGAAACGCCTAATATCTTTTGAGCATAAACAGGTTTTTCGAAATTTGACCTCCATCGCTGATAAAACAGACTTTGCGAAACCTCGAAATAGCGAAATTAATTGTTAACGTGTGATTCCTGCGCGACCTTTAAACTTAAGCATCATTGGTTCTGTCTTCGGGCTTTATACCAAAACGACCGTGATGACTGGCTTCCCACCCACCTATTGCTAATAATTAGAATTATGACAAAAGCTGACAGATTGGCTTGTGTTTAAAACCAGCAATCACTTCACAAGCAGCCTCTGTTCAAAGAATAGATGAACAACAACAACAACAACAACAACAACAACAACAGGTTAATCAATTCGACCAGGTCAAACTCTTTGCCAAGTTTTCGGCTGAGTCAAATGCATCAAAATAACAGGATCATGTAACCAGACAGGAGAAATCAAGAATGAAATTTGTTCCATTATATGATAGGGGCCATCCACAAATGACGTAAACGCACCTATGGGGAAGTCAAACATTTGCTACGATGTGTGACGAGGGTGGTCCGAGGGAATGTGACGTAACGCAATGAACAAAATTTTTAGGTGGCGACCTTTTTTGCTTGTCATCTGATTTAGAAAGAAAATAGGGAAAATTACAAGGGAAAAGATAAGAATGACCTTTTTTGCTTGTGAAGGTTGTCCGAAAGGCGAGAAGAGGGGGTCCACGCGTTGTTACGTCATATTTTAGGGGGTCTGACTTTTTGTTACGAAGCGTTACGTAGGGGAGGGGTGAAAAAGCGGCCAGAATCGCGTTACGTCATTTATGGATGGCCCCAAGGCCTATAAAATGTCGCTTGTGATTGCATATAAAATACTATATCCATAGCGTTTATCCCTCTGTGCCATATATTAGTAAGACGATAGGGGCCATCCACATGTTCCTGTTACTGTGAAGACTTACTTTGCAACCAAATAGATGGTTGCAATGGTTGCAAACAATAATAGGAATTAAATATTATATGTTAAATTATGTTAAATTCTGTCAACTGTACACAGTGGCGGCTCCACCGGGGGGCCAGAGGGGCCCGTGTCCCCCTATTGAGTGCCTGGCCCTCCCATTGGCCCTCCAGTTGGGACCCTATACTTAATGCTACATACATTAAACAACAAATGGTTGGCCCCCATGATTAGAAGTTGCCACCCCAACGCCCCCCCCCATTTGTCAAATCCTAGAGCTGCCACTGGCTGTACATGTCCATCAACTGATGTTTGATTTCAAAAATGTCATAGAGAATGGGTGCACCTAACTCAACAAGTGCCTACGTTGTGTGTGTGTGTGTGTGTGTGTGTGTGTGTGTGTGTGTGTGTGTGTGTGTGTGTGTGTGTGTGTGTGTGTGTGTGTGCGCGCGCGTTACTGACGCCAATGTTAAAAGCCCTTGAGGCAAGAGTTGCAACAAATCACTTTGTCTTCAAATGAATTGAATCATTGGCTCATTGGCCATATGTGTTTGTGAGCTTATTTGTCAGTCTAAACTGACAAATGCCTCGTCATTATCAGTAATTAATCATCAACATAATAGTTATAATAATAGGCTAATAATATACATTTAATATATTTTAGAATTCCTTATCTTATATGGTCTTTGTTTGCCATGGTCTCGTATTCATTGCTTGGCTTGTTTCCCTCATTCGGTCTTATTCATTTCTTCTTACGTTGTCAGGAATTTTCTTCTCTAGGGTCATTGACTCATTCGGGTCCAGAAATAGCTTCATCAAATGATCCTCTGTTTATGGAGGATTTCTCAAATGCAAACAGTTTTCATTGCCAGGGGCGTAGCAAGGAATTTGATTTGGGAGGGTATAAATATTTTGGATGGGTATAAATCTTAACTATAATCCACATAAACCATTTAAACCACATATAACCACGTGTAAATCACATAAAAAACTTTAAAGTAGACTGATGTTGGGGGTATATATACCAATATACCCCCCGTCGCTACGCCCCTGTTCATTGCCCCCAAACTGGAGGGAAATTAGAGAAAAATATTCGTGGGACCAAATCATTATTGTGGGAGTTATAATATAGGGCCTATTCAACAACAAAATCAAGGATTTTAGCGCAAAATGTGGTGGGGACTTCTTTCTCATCGCCACAGAAAGGAAAGGGTGATGAAATTTTAAAAATAGAATATTAAATAGTGTTCTTAAATATATTCAAAGTCATTTCCTCTAACAGTCTGCTTTTCTCTTCCAACAATATGAGGGTTCAGTATGTAATTGAATTATGAAATTACATTGGTTTTCAACACAGGAGAAATCCTACTAAGCCACTCAAAATCCAATTATGATCATCATCACCACCATCGTCATCATCATCATCGTTAAATTACTTAAATACCGATATTAATTGGGCCACGTCTGAGCGCTTGTTTCAAAGACGTTGGCACAGGGATATTTTTACACCCCCTAACACCCCTCTCCCAATTTGAGGTCGACATCCCCAAAATTTGGTAATGTGACAATGGTATGCATACAAAATGCATACTAATTAGCTCCGGACACCCCCAATTTGAGGTCGACACCCCCCCCCCAATTCACAATCCTAGAAATATCCCTGCGTTGGCAGGAAGTTCTATGTTCATTTGCAACATTAGTCTGCACAATACAAACGATGGGGGCGCACCTGGGTTGTATCAGGATATCAACCAGTGAACACAACTTTGTTCCATCAGCCGTGGAAATACCGAATGTCCGTTCAGGCAGAGACCAGAGTGTCTATCTTTCGTTCTGATTAGCAGACAAATATCATACTAAGGAGATGATAATGTATTGAAACACATCTATTCGCTAAATGTGGACAACTTTATGCAGATAAAGTGGTCAACTCTTGTGCCGTGCGGAGTCACATTCTAGCTCCCCTGATTTTCCATCATCAGTAAACGGTCGTCCTACAGTGCTGTGTTAAAAGGAAGCATTCCAGAACTCTAGTAATCTACTCAAGAGGCAAGTAGATAGATGATCTCATTACTTCTTCCGAATGTGGTTCTACCTATTGCAACATAATCTACCTACGGTACATTACCGGAGCAGCATACACTGTAGCAGCAACATACAACATCAAAAGATTCTTTATTTATTTTATATATGACAAACGATCAATTATACAAATCTATGACAAGGTTTAAACATTGATTGTTCACAGAAATTTATGACTGCTTCTTCGTATTCATTTTAAGATATTGCTTTGTCGTCAACATTCAGTATGACAGTTCAGACAGTTTAGAACAATTGGCCTAGATCAAAATCTCCACATTTAATAACATGTCGAAGGCTGCGGGAAACTACTACAGCTCTCACTGTATATACTCATTTACAACAACAACAACAACAACAAAAATAAGAACTATGTTGTGTAAGAAATTTCTTCTTAGAAGCCTGAGTGATTGAGCATCATGCATCTGGATGTTTGCAGCACTCATCTAGGCATTACGCAATGCTGGATGATCGTTATGTCAATTTGTCTCAACATGACAGTTATACTTACAGAATGTATGTACAGAGGCAAACCACTACAAAGCCACTATAATAAATGCAGCAACATATGAATATCATAATACTCTATCAACGTAAATTCAATTGCAATACAAAAATACAATAAAATCATGTACATAATCCAATGAAATCACATAAATCTTTCCAATTCTGTAACTCGATACTCTGCCAACCAGTAGAAGATTCAATTGAAACCTGATGTGACAAACATATGACAAAAGGATACATGCATCAATAACTCTTGCAGCCTTTTTCTTATAACATATAAATCACCGGAATATCACTAACAAGAGAACACATTTACCACACATAAGAATTTACACACCATCCATCTTGAAACATAATTTATCCAACATTTTGACAAAAACAAAGAGATCAGAGCAGATAAACACAGCATCCTTGAATACTTGAACACTGCTTGTTTACTGATTGCATATACTTTAGCAACAGAGACACTTCAAATGTCTTTGCAACAGTCAAGCATTAAATAATGACAGTACTATTGTATTTGCACGAAGACATATAAAAAAAACTTTCACCACGAGTACCAATTCATTAACCTATCAAGCCATCAATAGCACTTAAAGCCATTTGTTTTCACAGTGACGTTGATAAAAATAATTTTATAAGAAACATAAAATGCAAAACAATACTTTACAAAACACTTGGCTCCAATGCATTTATAATCTCGGATGCTATAAACTGGCTCTCATGATCAACCTGTGACCTCAGTCATCAATTCACAAAGTCCATTTTCTTGTTTTCTCAAGGACAGTTTTTAAAATTCATTGTGCCGAAAATATACTTCATATCGGCAATACATTCATGATAACTAGAAATGCAAGGTCAGTTTGGTCTCAATTCTCGCCGTACTTTCATAAAGTCACTAACTCAAAACCATCCACAAAAGTGCCTAAAAGACTTGATATGTGCTCCGTGCTCAACAGTTTGCACACAACTGCATTAGAAATACTTGTAAGCAATATTTTACAGCACAAAATAATAAGGAATGTGTAACTGAATGCATAAATAATCAGTAAAATAGTCGCCATCTGACAGATGACATGTCACACACGAATAAAGTATGTACAAAAGCAGGCTACAATAGACAAGACAAAAATCTTGTGGTGTATTCTAACACAAAGAAATGGCACATGACAGGAGTTAAATTGAAGTTAAATAAAGCATCAACTTCACAGCATCATTTTCCACTGTAAAAAATGTTTTCGAAAAAACACGATGTCTTGGTAGCCTACTGTTGAGCCAATGGTGCAACTTGATTAGGGTAAAAGTAAAATTTCCCGTGTTAAGTTGAAGCTGCAGAATTCCAGTAAAGTCCAACTATGAAAGACCTAAAAGATCTTCTATAGTGGTTCTAATTCAAATATTTTGGATAAACATATCACAGAGAGCAAATCAGAAAATATCTTGGCACCAAATTTCATAAACACAAACGCTACTAAGCATTAGCAATCGACTCATAAATAAGAAAGACGATGCAGATGTTGGGAGTCACGTGACACAAATACGGAGTCAAACCCTTGAAGAATCCACTGAAACCTTCATATCTAAAACCAACACCAAAACACATTTCAATATCGCATCAACATAGAGTTATTATACGATCTCAACACTGGCAACTTAAAATACATACCTCTTCAACATCAGGCATAACCTGGACCTAAATGCTAATACAAAAACCGATGGGAACTAAATTATGCAATAAAACTAAATAACAGTATAAAAAGCAGAGACTAGTAACAGATAGTATACATGAATGTTTATAATCATTAATTTGCCAGCCAATGCGGTGCATGCTCAGTTATCTTAACTTATCTCACATCACATCAACAGCATTGCTTGAAATACACAGAGCCATTCCAAGTTATTGAATGGCTTGGCCTCACATTCTTATACCAGAAGGGATAGTTAGTCTTGGTTGTCAGCAAAAGAATGTTGAATGTTCAAGTACAGGAAAACTGGTGAAAATTTCTACCATACATTGCTTAAATGTAACCTTTCTACACCATCAATTTCTTTAACCAAAGCCTTGCCAAGCCTCTATTGAGACCTATAAAAATCAGTCTGCTTCAACATGGAAACATTTTATACTCGTTAGGAAGTGAGGGACAAAATTAAAACCGTACAACAATAATGCTGACCTTTGTCGACAATACAAAGGCTTTCAAAACAGAGCCACAATTTAAAAACAGTGACATGCAATTAAAGGAGTCATTGATAGAACAATCAAATAAGCTAAAATAATTGCAATTGCTGTATGTTCAGTTAATCAAAAGAACAGACCTGAAGGTTTGCTTGATGACGTCTTGTACGCCGTTGTAATGGCGATGTTGGTCCTGCATTCTGGCTCTCAACACTTGATATGGATACGTCACAGCAGAAGCAACAATTTTGGAAATGGCAGCAAATAAAATATATTCTTCAGTTCTCTGCAAATGAAATATCCACAGTGTTCATCACAAAGTATTAGTGCAAATTTTGCCCGTTTTTTTACTTACAAATTTGCTGCCTTGCCAGTTTCTCTAAATTCTTCTAGGAGCAAAAGTTACTAGGCAAACAATTCATGGAACAATGTCAGATTATTTTGAAAATGGCTGCCACAGTGAAGCCAAAACTGACCAATAGGCCTATAAATTAAAAAAGCAAAAACCAACGGATGACAATTTAAATCTGGCACTAATGAATAAGACATGATACCAATGATAGTGATAATCTATTGGTAATATCTAAATGAAGCAGCAGTACCCCAACTTTTGGGGTTCACACCTCAACCTCATTATTAATAATTTATTAATAAATTACTCTAGCTAGTCATTTACATTTTAGCTACATTATATGCTGACAAAGCATAAATGTATACGTCTTGATTCTTACAAGCTTAGAATTTGGTGTCGCGTGGCGACGAGTGTTATATCTCTTCTTCAGCTCCTCATAAATCATGAACTGAATCGATCCGTGGGCAATGCCAAAGAAACCCGGAACAAAGCCCTAAAAATATAACAGCATCATCAAAGATAAGTATGGTAATACAAAATATACGCACATCAGCAGCACTTTATTTGTATACTCTGAAATCTGAATTTCCTTAGGCAAAATCCTGACAAACCCATACGATCTGGTTGTGTGCACCTCATGGCAAATTACAGACATAGCGTCTCTCAGCTGATACCACTGTATCCTTACTATGGGTAGTTACTTCTTTCCTGGGTTTTATTATCTATAGTCAATTAATTATCAGTGACAGCCTAACCACACAGGTACACCAGTCACATGGGCGCCCGCACATTGGGGCAAGAGGGAGCACTTGCCCCCCCTGAAAAATGCAAATACCAAAATTTCACATTGAAATTTGAAATCCTTGCTAAAACATTAACTGTGTCCATTGTGTTAAAATGTGCTTTGCCCCTTCTGGAAAAATTTATGTGATACAAACAAGGCCATTATGTTTTGCCCCCTCCTGGATAAATTTCTGTGGGCGCCCATGACCGGTCATAGGCACAAACTTCTATTAGGCTGCTAGGCTCAAGTCCCCCTCAACATTTTGAAAGGCTAGGGAAGGGAAGGGAAAAGATATATGGGTTGCCTCACCCCCAATTTTTCATCCAATTTCACACCTAGGACACCGCCAACTTAGTGCAGGTTCTACTCTAGCAGAAAATACAGTTGAGTAACATCCTACAAAATGTCTTAAGCTGTGAGGGTCATGACTATTTCATCTCCAACCAACACGGATACACTAGAGTCATCTAAAGGAGATCACCCAAACTGCAGCCTTGACATCCTTCACTCAATTCCAGAGATGCTCCAATATGCCTTGTTCAATCTTTGGTATTATATCAACATATCTGGTAGAAAACAGTGCGCAAAAACGCCCGGTATGGTCAATCACACTTAATCACAGCAGAAACAGCAAGACTTCTGCGCATTCAGGATCTAAATTGGTACTCCGATTTCTGCATGTTTCTGCAGAAAATATTCACATAACTGAGTACATCTGAGTTGCGTATAGGTTTGGTCGAATGACTTATATACAGCAAAATAAACTAAAAATTGAAGGAAAATTACACATGAGAAAACGTTGACTCGTTAAGTATGTCAACTCTCTGTCAGCAGTAGATATAACAACTGAAAACATTGAAATGAATCACTCTAATACGTTCAAGAAGGCTTTTTGAGATAAGAAAGGTCACTTTAAGAAAAACATTCAACTACTGTCCACATTTAATCAAACACACTGTCAAATTAAATACACAGTGAGAGTAGGAGCTCATTTACTTTGTATAGTCCTCCAACGCCCTCTTTCCTAAAGGTTTTTCTCAAACAGTCAACCATTCCACTGTAATATTTGGAATTTTCAGTGGATATGCTAGCGGCAGACGCCATATTTTCATACTGCAGACAGAGACGAGTCTTTGCAACCATGAATGGATTAGTCAGCAACAGAGTTGCAATTCCTTTAAAAGAAGAAAAAATGCAAAATCTACATCAATATATAGCAGTTGAACAAGATGTTTAGGCAAAAAACAAACAGTTTTCTACGTCTTAACTAACAGTCTTGCTTCACCTCGTTAAGATTTTGCATCAATTTACCCCAGACACGATGAAACCCCATATTCAGCGCTGATTGCTGAGTGTTGACGCGGTCAGCAAACCTGCAAAGTGGCAAGGCTAGACTGATTTTTAACACTGCTGAGTCCATCTGGAATTCTATATTAAAACATTAAGGGTGCAGACATAGGCCCTCTTCTACCTTATTTGTGCAGTCCTACAGGTAGGGGGGAGGCAGCTTCTTCTATTAAACTTGCATAGGCCTCCAGGTCGGCTGCCAGCTACCAGGGTACTTTTATTACCGGTAATCGGTTACCAACTGCTTAGTAGGTTCAGCTAACAGGTTAGTAAATGAACCAAAAAATGCATCCCTACTAAGGAGGAAGGAGGAGTCTATTGGTACTAACCTGCTTCGGCTGCTACAAGCATGTGAGTTGAGGCAGTTAGCGTTGATTCTGCATCTCCTTTCTGCAATCTTGTTTTCAATGCATTATAGCTGTAAGTCAGTAAAATATCAGATCACCTACCCATGATAATCAGTAAAATATTTTAATAAGTAAACTACTAAATTAAGATTATTAATGAAAATATTTAAATACTCATTAACAAGTACCCAAATTTACTGCATAGCTGATATCTAATGCAATATGTCATATTAAGGCACTTCTGAGAAAATTTCACTGCAAGAAAGTATATAAACAAGTTTATACTATTCGCCATCAGAAAGCCAAAAAATTGAAGATCGACATAAAAGATTAACAACTATTTTTAACTTAAAAATGAAATGTCAACAAAACACTTCTTAAAACATTTTGATCACTGGTTCGTCAGTTGAGTCGATAATTTATTGCAATGCAGCAGAAACTTTACTAGGATAACAGTGAGTCAATAAAAAGTGGCTTGGAGGCGAACTAAAATGAAGACGAAGACCTCAGTAAATAAGGGCATGAGATAAAGAAGAATTTATGATTGTTAGCACTAAACCAACAGTCAAATTTTACAATGACTCTAATGAACAACATGCTCAAGCCCATAAGAGATCCACAAACTAAACAGCAAAAAATCATTTGCAGATCCCTGAACTTTATAGGGGTTTTAGCATAACTGTAATCCATTGTTTCATAGGTCAAACTTGCACTTACATACTGTAATTCAAATCAAAATAAAAGGTATATTTACCTGAGAAAATATACTCCCCACGAAATTCCAGTACCCATGACATTCGGGGTCACACCCTGATATAAACCCTGGAAGCCCTGCTTTTGGACAATTGAAGAAAATGCATTGACTATACCACTGTACTGCGGACGTTGGGCCAAGCCAGCGCCTTCGCTAACTGCAATTAAACAAAAATCACCAGGTCAGTTATATCACCAGTCATATTTCATAAAAAAAGTAAACCATACAACATGCAGATAAGTAGGAAAAGACCAAATGCAAGCCAGATTAGAGATCAGAAGCATTGGATTCAGGCCACTCAAGCATGCAGCAGCAGAGAGCAAAGTGCAGCTTAAAGTGTATCTTGAACGAAATATACTAGTGACTATCAACCAATCAATATTCAATAAACTTCTATGGCGTCACTACTGACTATAATGCCTAGCACAACAGCTGATGGGGTCAATGACTAGCTATTCCCAAATGCATTAAGCCTTATTTTCGTGTTAAAATAGACACTCCCCACTTCCTGTAGTTATGAGTTAAGACAGCCAATTAAACACTTCATGAATAAAAAAATTCATGACAACAAGGAGTTAACAGTGACTTTAACCTTAACAGATTTATTGCCGTTGTTATTATTATTATTATTATTATTATTATTATTATTATTATTATTATTATTATTATTATTATTATTATTATTATTATTATTATTATTATTATAACCATACTATGCACTTATGCATCAATAAAGGTACAGTGTACATTTTATGAAAAGATCATATTGACCAAATCTGCAAATTTCAAAAACATCAGCCATGGATTTACTTGAAGACATCCTACATTGACGATGATTTTTAAAAAACCAATTACAGCAGATCAACAGCCATGAGATTGTGAAGAATTAATTGTCTGCTTTTAGAGGGAGTTTATTCAGAAACATCCACAATATTATATACTTATTCAATATCATACAGGCGAACTGAAGCCACACAAATATCAACACCATTTTAGGCATCCAATGCACATATATGCACAAGAATATCACAACTTTTTCAAACTTTGCTGCTCAGTGACAACAGCAAACATTTGAATTTTACGGCCACAATAATGATCACCGTGAGATAGACAGCAGGTACACAGCAGTCAGTTTACATAACTTACTACAGTTAAAAACAACCCTGGGCTTTTTTCTATATCTTTTCAAAAGTTGTTTGTTGGAAACTAATAGGTACCTGACAAACTAATAATAAGTACTGCACCAACAGATATTGCACCTGCATATGTGCAACAAGAGTTCACAAAGTTGTAAACTATTAACTCTGGAACTGTCATTGGTTGGTTCAGATCACGTGATCTCCAGAGCTGTCCTAAATATAGGTATCAATCTATGGCAATCACAATACAGTTCAATACGGTACTTAGAAAATCATGGGTGATATCTCGATCAAGATCATAAACAGCATGAAAATAACTTACTACAACAACAACAATGGTTGAAAGCCAATAAATCATAAATGTTAGGATAGTTTTAGAATAATGACAAAATATATTCAGTAGATTCTGTTGCATAAAGAAACACTTTCAATATGAACACTTCTCTTCTTTAATCAACAATATGACTATTAATCAAGAGGAATTCATGATATCTTTTGAAGCATGTATTTTATCAACACTTGAACTTCAGATCCAAAAATGAAAACCACTGATCAAGTTTATCTAGAAGCCTTTGAATCCGTTCACTGTTTCAACTGTCATCCCACCTCGTCCAAACTGTTCCATTTGTCCAACCCTTGCACTAAAAAAGTTTTTCTTTCTTGGACCAACCCTCTGCTTAAACAAAATATCAATGTAAAGAATCGATCATAATAGTCATTATTTTGTATGTTTCTATCAAATCCCTCTCTCTCTTCTCCTTTCTAATGTTGTCAGTCCACAATATTGAAGTCTTTTTTCGTAGCTTAAATTATGGCACCCATTGACCAAGTTGCTCGTCTTTGCACTTTTCTAAAAGTTCTATATCTTTTTCAGAATATGAACACAGTATTCCAGATGAGGCCTTACTAATGACTTATAAAGTTTAATGATTATCTCTTTGTCACGACTCACAATTGTCCTTTTCACCATTCCCAACATTTGGTTTCCCTTTTTGCTGCCTCCATGCATTGGTGAGATGGATTCATACTTCTATGGGTGATTATCCCCAAGTCTCTTTCTTTTTCTGTTGTGGTTAGAACCTTCCCCTAAAGAATATTCATTACCATTATTAGACTTCCCAACATGCATTACAGAACATTTATCAATATTGAAAAGCATCTGCCAGTCCACAGACCACTGAAACAATTTCCTTAGATCTTCTTGTAAAATTTTTGCATCATCCTCCGAGTCTATATTTCTGCATAACTTTGTGTCATCGGCAAACTTTGAAATTTTGGACAGTAATCCTTCATCGATATCATTTATATATATTAGAAAAAGTAATTTTAAGCACTGAGCCCTGAGGCACTCCACTGATAACTCTTGCCCATTGCGAATGGCCTCCCCTAATGCCAACCTTCTGTCTTCTTCCCTTCAACCAATTTTCAATCCATCTGAGAATATTGCCCCTTATTCCACAGGACTTCAGTTTGGCAGCCAGCCTTATATGGGGCACTTTATCAAATATCCAATAAAATAAATATCTGAAGACAGACGCTAAAAATTATCATGACAAGCTTACTTTAAATGACCCTCAATTGCACAATGATTTATACTTGTACAGTTATCCAATTGCATTACTGTACAAAGTTATCAACTTATCACTACAAATGCAACATGTGAACTGCTCACATTTTTCAAAATAAATTCTTACCCATTTCCTGTAAATACTTTGTAGCCTGGTTTAAGAATTTTAAATTTACGGGTAACTACCGGTAAAATTTACAATATGCTGAATGCAGTATATGCATATTATCATTCTATCCACCGCATTCTATCCACCGTAAATCTTGTTATAATCCTCCATAAAATACTTTCCTGTGACTGCCTACCTGGATCTACAACCTTGACCACCACGGACTACAGCTATCTGGCAGTGGCTATAGAAATTTCATGTTTACTTACTTACTTACTTATATGCATCCAGCCATCTCTGCTCTCATGGGTGAAAGAAATATGCTGCAGACCATTTACATTCAGTGTGAAACATTACTTTTCTAAACCTGATTCGATTCAGATTCAAATCCTTAGAGCTGATCTTCTTAGAAATAGTTTTGAGCACTCTACAATGCTCAGAGCCTCTCTCTGGAGTGGTAAAGATAAGTTAAAATAACCATATGTGCAAACCTACTTACAGCAAATTCCTTCACATACTTTAATTTAAACTGAGTTATAATATTACACAAATCATATAGAGGTGGACTATAACAGAATAACAAATAATTATAATTTTGCAGTTTAGTTAAAGCTTTATTTATTATTGGTAGTTAATAGTGAAATTGCACAAAGAAAAATAAGGGGTATCAATGAAAGGAACATCATAACTGGGATGCCATATTACATAATATGGCTGGCAATTATTATGATCTTTGTATAAACGGTGCTTATTGTGCACCAATATTAAGAGTGTAAGACCTCCTTAAAACCAACTTCCTGAATAAGCCAATCAATCATTTTACACAAGTTAAGAAAAAAGCTTGAAGAATATGGAGTTTAAGAAACATCAATTTAATTAATTAACATAACTACTGGTACAACTTACCTGGTTATTCAAACCAAATAATAACCACAATATCATAATCTACTTTTAATGAGCCCTATAAAAAAATTGTGCCAATTTGTAATGATTCTAGACTACTCAACCCAAAGCTAAACACAATTATAATGGAGTAGTGGTAAGATTCTTGTCAGCAGTCAATGGGAAGATTCGAATTTGACCCGTCACCCTAGCCACTGCATGGCAACCCTGGCCAAGTTGCTCACCCTGAATTGGACAGCACTTACAATTCTTCACTTTGTGAATGACTTTACATGTGTTAACAACCCAGCCATGTAATAATAATAATTAATAATAATAAAAATAATAATAATAATAATTTGACACTCCAGAGATTCAACGCCGTCGCCTTCTGCGGAACTTTCAACACAATAATAATGACATAATAATAATAATAATAATAATAATAATAATAATAATAATAATAATAATAATAATAATAATAATAATAATAATAATGAGAAGTCTGGGTTGTAATATATAAAAGCATTTCACTTTGAGCAAAATTGGGAACATTTTCTAAAAATTTGACAATCACTTTCAAACCTCAAGGGTACAAAGAAGATTAGGTATCAATGGATAATCATATAATATAGTACAAGATATTGTCAAAATCTGTGCAATTCGTGCAGATTACAAGACTGAGATACAACAATATGCAGTTTCATCAGTTGAATAAGCTTTAAAGAAGCTCTTTTTGAAAAACTAATAAAAATTCAATTCATTGCACATCTGAATGATATGCATTGAAAGACCAAGCTATTATCAAGATATGCTCTGTAGTCAATTGAGGGTGACAAGTTAACAACAGTGGTACTTGGACTGGTGCCCAGTGTCAAGTGGCTGAACATTGAATCTCACTCGAGGTACCGGTAAGTTTAAACAATTAAAGGCAGGTATTTTAAAACTAATTGGTATTTTATCTGGAAAGTGATGTTAACTATTGAAAGTAAATCTGTGCAAAGCCTTAAACAATCATTCACAAAGAAAACCTGCATTCCATGACTAAATTGACCACAGCAAAATGCTATTTTAGAAACTTATGACTGTCTTCATACACAACAGGTGCTCCAGTAATAGTGTACAGTCATACATTATACAAATATCAAATAACACTTTAATTGCTTTGATGGACTCAAAAGATACCATAAAAACATGATTCAAGAAGAGCCACACGATAATATCTTCACCGATATTTAACTCATTTTGATTTCTCAAAGTCAACACAAAATTCTAATATTCATGAATGCAATGTAACATTTACTGTAATTTGCTGGGTTCTGGTTTTTGGCTGTCTAACCGAATAACGGTGGTCACAAATTTGAGTACAGGAGTAGTCTGACCTCTCTCTACCACTTTTTGAAAAATTGAATGCTGCATAATTAGCATTGACACCAAATACTGAATATCAATTAATCAACTTCTATGGTGCCACTGCCACAATGCCATTGGTGCATCAGCCAGTGGTGCATCAAATCCAAGCTGAATTAGAGCAAGGTCAAATCAAAGGAGTCAGTCCAGATCAAACGTGACGTTTTACAATCTGCTTAAGCAAGACAATTCATATTTCCTGCAAGTAAATATTATAGTAAAAATCTTTTACTGAGGCAGAGAGCCATTAAATGTTATTGATATTGATGCTTCATTTTAATCCTATTCCCAAGTCTGTTAAACGACAGTGGGATCAAAAAGACTTATCAGTATTTATTTATTTATTTACAATTTATATAGTGCAGCAGACAAGGCTAAGGCCTACAACAAGAGTGCTTAACACAGTTCATATCCAATATTAAATAAATGTGTCTTCAAATTTATAATGAAAAGACCAGCTGAGACTGCTCCAGTCACATTGTCTGGAAGTCACATCACAAGAGAAAGCATTTCAAACTTTTGCCAATAACATCATAAGTTTCAATCAATTATATTTATTAAATGATCACATTTTCTAAAGCGATCACTTTTTAAAGCAAAAGTTGTCAGCCACGAGAGAATCGATGCATCCATTTTATCAATTAATATCCCTTGGCATTACAACAAATACAAAAACAGCAAATGGTTAAAAATGACTCAGGGCCAACACTCAAGATTCTAGGAAATTGGAGCCCTGAACCCAAACTGTCCCAAAATTCCCGTTTCTTAATTGGTCAGGAACCCAATGACCAAAAGGCAGCCTGGCCACAGAAGTGGGCTCCACAACCCCCATGTTTTCATTTTAACCATTGAGAACAATTCCCTCCCATGGGTGCCCACAGAAATTTTTCCAGGGGGCAAAACACAACGGTCATGGTTACACCACATAAATTTTTCCAGGAGGGAGCAAAACACATTTTAACACAATGGCTACGGTTAATATTTTAGCAAGGTTTTCAAAACTCACTTTGAAATATGGGTATTGGCATTTTCCAGAGGGGAGGCAAGTGTCCCCTCTTGCCCTAATGTGCAAGCGCCCATGTACCCTCCGGTGTAACATAAATAGTGACCCAACCTTGAAATCTAATTTTGATGAGATCTAACGGATGCAGTATTAGAGCGGACGTCACTCCACCACTTATTCCAGCCACCAGGTGGCGTATGTGCACGGTCGTGGACGAGGATGACTGATTGGAAGCATTCTGAGATGCTGTCGCTCTTGACGGCGCTGGCATGGCAGGCTTCGCCATCACCGGTGTTGCAGCACTGGTCATGGCTGGAAATGACAAACATTCATGACAAAAAAACAGACTTAAAACCTAACAGATCAGGATAAGTCTTTTTCAATAAGCACACTGAACATTCTTAACCCCTTAACTGGGGATCCCGGATATATCCGTCCATTTTACATTAGTTACAGTTAAATACGCAGTTAAGGGGAATAAGAGGTTAAGCACTTTGCAAATTCAAAGACATCAAGTAAGCGTTATTTAAGACTATAGACAATAAAGATATCAATGTTTGATATATCAGTGGGCTTGGGGCTTTTTAACCCATACTTCAACCATGACCAAACATTTTCATTTGAAAATACCGGTAGTCCAATTCTCCACTGTCTATTGGTAAATCAATTGCAATTTCAAAATCAATTTGTCATTCTGGGCTAGATTTTATGAGTTGTAGTGAGGTTAATGTATGAGACGAAAATGTTGCTTAAAGATACTTTTGAGTAGTACAATACACTAATTATGCACAATTACAGCACAATACGTATTAGGTAATGCACAAAGACACCAAATGACAAGCCT
This sequence comes from Metaphire vulgaris, assembly GCA_018105865.1. Taxonomy (NCBI): domain Eukaryota; kingdom Metazoa; phylum Annelida; class Clitellata; order Crassiclitellata; family Megascolecidae; genus Metaphire; species Metaphire vulgaris. Next base: position 15,608,178 of record CM030837.1, read on the forward strand.
ATAAGTTTCTGATATTGTACACTGATGACAAGACGACAATTGCAAAAATAATGCTACAATAGTTGATTTGATACAAGTGTGCAAACTTAGAGGCTCATAAAAAAATTTCACCAGTAGGGTGAAGAGGGGGTGGTGGGCCAGTGGCCCCGGGCGCCGACCAGATAGGGGTGTGTGTGCCAAAATTGACTTGGCAACTATTTCAGCATGTCAAATATTTTTTTTCGACTTGGCCCTGGGCGCCCACCATAGGGGCGCCAAAATTGACTTGGCAACTATTTCAGCATGTCAAATATTTTTTTTCGACTTGGCCCTGGGCGCCCACCATAGGGGCGCCAAATTGACATGGCAACGACTTGACCTCGGGCACCGACCACTCTCTGCACACCACTGGATTGCACTGACTAATATTTTCACCATATAAATTACTTCTGAGCAAAAAACGAGTTTGGTCAGTTTGGAGATGGTGTGGGATTAATGGTTTGATTTAACGCTAAAGTAAGGTTAATATTTTGCAGCTGCTATATGACCAGTGACTGATATTTTGAAAATGCCAATGGTGGTATATTATTGCCATTCTTAAAGTTTTCTACCTCTATTGGGAGTCTAATGGTTTAAAGTCAACATTTTCAACCCTCCACTGAGGCATAGGCATAAACTTCTATTAGGCCTCTAAGCTTGAGCCCCCACTTTTTGAGAGGCTACCGTAAGACAGGGAGGTATCAGGGTTACTCCCCATTTTCTCACCCAAGTTTATTAGTTTATTGCCCATCCCCTGCTGCAGGGGATGGGCAAGTTCTCTTAACTTGCCAGCAACTATATTTTAAGCACAAACAATTAATTAATAATAATAATAATAATAATAATAATAATAATAATAATAATAATAATAACAAGGTCTAAAGTGGTTCAGTAGGGTCTGCTCTGTGTGAGAACCATTATTACTATTATTATTATTGTTATTATTATTATTATTATTATTATTATTATTATTATTATTATTATTATTTAAGTCTGAAATCATCCTTTAATATTAGTGCACTCAGTGCAAATTCGCTGTCAGTCAGGCACGTACGAAGTGGGGTTGCAGGAGGTGCAGCTGCACCCCCTGGAGGCCCGTAGGAATCTGCACCCCTTGCACCATCTAAAAAATTAGAGAGTAAATTCCGTGCGTGAAGACCCTTTTTTTCTTGTCAGTAGTTTAAAGGACCTTTTTTTGCTCGTCAGAGTTTTAAGATGGGATTTTTTAAAGAAAATCTGTTTCGACGTGTCTGCTGTCAGACCCAGGGGCGGCGCTAGGGGGGTGGGCCCACGGGTCCTGACCCACCCAGTCTCGGGCATGGACACCCGAACGAATCGTGTAAGTCTGCAGAGAAATTATGATTTGGGGGGGTGATGGGGAGGGGTAGTCTGAGCCTGGTCCTGGTTGTGTAGATTACATTAGACCCACCCAGCCAACAAAACCCAGCGCCGCCACTGGTCAGACCTATGATGTAAAAGGCATGCCAGATTAGGGTGGGACTACACTGACAAAGCAGGATATCTGGTTTCGCTTAAACATGTGCCAATGAAAAAAAATTACCTGCAATTTGTCAAAACAAAATAATTATAGTCAAACGGAAATTTTACTTATGACCAGCTTTAATTAAAGCTATCGCCATTACACCCGAATTAATAAAGACTACCAAAGTTCTTTTTCGCTCGTTTCTTACGAACGGAATTGCAAAACGTGTCACCGTCATTGCCTTCGCTCGCAATCTAACCAGTGCTCTTTCTATTGTAGGCCGCCTCCGTTATATATTCAGCCAGCCGTTGATTAGGTCTAAGAGGCAGGTGCGTACAAGCAACAGCTGATGCGTGTTTGACCTGAGTTGACCTGACACGGTTTCTAACGATGCTATTAGCCGCTATATAAAACTAAAACAACTATTTAATCGAGACAATAAGATAATAATAATAATAATAATAATAATAATAATAATAATAATAATAATAATAATAATAATAATATAATATAATAAATAAATAATAATATTTAATAAAATAATAAAATCAGCGTTCTGATCTGGGTGAGCGTCATCAGGCTTCGCGAAGCGAACGGCGTTGCAAACGTAGCGTTTTTCGTATTTTTCTCGAAGCGAACGGCCACAACAAAAAAGCGAACGGCCACGCGAAGCGTTTGACGAAGCGTTCGTTGCAGCGTCGGAGCTTGGCTACGTGGCGTATGTACATCATTGAAACGTTGTTGCAGCGTCGGTATTATCCTTTAGGAGCATCATTTTTAAACGTTGTTCAGCAGCATGAATTCAATGATTGGGATTTAGTATTATCCTTTTTCAACGGTTTTTGCAATATGGTAAAAATTTTCCATTTCCAAACGTATTTTTTATTTTTCTCCAACAAAAAAAGATACGGTTTTTAGGTCAGACAAACCCTTCCGCTGCGGCTGGAAAATTGCGGGTGGTAATCCAAGTTATCCAACCACCTCCAAGTTCCAACTCAAAATGGCTACACGCTGCTGTATACAATTGTCCATCTAGCGAATATTTGAGAACTAGTGCGACCGTGCAGATTCAAAGCGTTCATATTAGCGTCGAACTATGTAAAAGTTGACAATTGTACATTTTGAAAATTCTTATTTTGCTATGCTAGTCCAGTTCAATACCATTTACACGTAAATAATGTTTATGAAAGTTAGGTTCTACTGTTTCTAAGTATGCTGTTGAAGTAACCGCACCTAGTAAAACTAACATGAATTTGCTGAACAATTTGCTGTATAAGAGGTCGTCCATAAATTGTGTAACGTGATTTTGGTACTTTTTTACCCCCTCCCCTACATAACGCGACGTAATTTCGTTTTAACAAAGTTTTAAAAACTGCGTTTTAACTGCGTAAATTGTTGTAGTAAAGTAATCGTCAGGCGTAACTTTGTGTTAGTCGCCATATCTACCTGATTATAGGCCTATATGCTGTCTATAATCATTATGATGCTGTCGTATTCGAACTGCTTTAATCTTCTTTCTTCTTAAAATTTCGGTGAAATCTAGCTTTCTATTTCGAATATTTCACGGATACACTTTCCCTTGATCAAAGCAGAGCCATCATATCTTTGGAGCAGAAAGACGAGGAACAATAATTATTGATGTGAGAAATTTCAAATATGGAAATCTGCTTCTGCTGTCAGCCTCCAAAAAATCTCATTTTCGAAACACGTCATCGTCATCGTTTTCAAAACAATTTCTTTAAATTTCCATAAATTTTTCGATCGTAATCTCGGTAACGCATTTTTAGCTCACTTTCTGTCTTTATATGTCTGTCTGTCTGTCTGTCTGTCTGTCTGTCTGTCTGTCTGTCTGTCTGTCTGTCTGTCTGTCTGTCTCTCTCTCTCTCTCTCTCTCTCTCTCTCTCTCTCTCTCTCTCTCTCTGACTCTCTGAATGTCAAACTTCTTTCTTGTTTGTCAGAATAAATGAGTTGTTTAACTTGGTCCTCTGTTTCAAATTATGATCTTTGCTCTAGAAGTAATTAATTAAGTCCTCGGAGACGTGGTGCAGCCTAGTCGTGAGTCAGACGTTGGTCAATAGGTCCTACACGAGTACGATGGGATTGAACACTTTGCACTGTTCTGCGCCAGAATCCAGCTCCGTCGTCTTAATCGAAATTTCAGTTTCGTCAGATATCCGCTTCCTTAGCAGGTTCTCTTCTGCAAAGTTCATTTCGAATCTCATAAATCTCAACAACGTTGAAATTAAAATGCTACTGCTTTTGAACTCGATTGAAACGTCTCAGCCTATAGCCAAGATTAGTTCACGACTTTGATTGATGAATACAATTTACAACGAAGACGATTATTGTTTAAAATATCAGATTTAAAGTATTTCAGTCTGGTCTATAGGGTGATTGGTAGTTGCCTGCGGACGATAGAATTCGATTATGACTCACAAGCAGGGTCGATGTCATTATTCGTTTGTCAATATCTTAATGAACCTGTAAGTTACCGACGACGTAGGCCAGTTGCCAGAAGGTTGAAGGAGCATACTTGATTTCCCAGTAAAGTTCTGTCAATACTCAATAGTCGAAGCAACAACACTACCCGGTAAATGTAATGCTCAGAGCAACGACGAGCAGTTGTGATTCATACTCGAGACTGTCTCTAACTTGGATCTCAAGTTTAGTTGCTTTTCAGTTTTCAAGTTTACTACTTTACTTGTTTTTTCGGCCGTCGAGGGCAAAATATTTCCGAAAAAGGCCAGAGACGCAGTGGCGTAGCGTGCACCCGTGCCGCCCATGGCTCCTGGAAAAAATGCCGCCCCAAATTGCTTTTACCCTGACAAACTTATACCCTGACAAGCAAAAAAAGTCGCGGCTGAATTTGCCGCCCCTTCTAAATTTTGCCGCCTCTTCGCTAAAACTCCTCGGCACAACCCGACAAGCAAAAAAAGTTGTCGCCGCTGAATTTGCCGCCCCTTCTACATGTTGCCGTCCCCCTTCGCCTTCGTCAAAACTTCTCAACAACCCCACATGCCAACAAAAAAGGTCGCTTCCTACTGTACATCATGTGTACCGCCCATGGCTAAAGCCACAGTAGCCTTTGGGATAGCTACATAGCTACGCCTCTCTAGAGACGTTCAAGTTTTCTGAACGAAAGCGCAAATTTTTTCTCAGCAGTAGTTCCCTCGAGAAAATGGCCACGCCTAGTGTATTACCATATGGTCCATATCAGATATCACTTTGACGATTCATTTATCAGATTAGGACTTGATATATAGAACTCGTAGTCTGTTGGGTTAGGTTTATTCCGCGTAGAATAGAATTTCTGAATGCATCTGCGTCAGTTTTTCTCCTGCTTAGGTCTAATCAATGCTGCATGGTATGTTCGAATTAATTTCACCTAAGTGTTATGACTCATTTTACATGCATTCATAGTGAGACAGCCCCGGTGGGATAAAAATGCTGATTTAGCCATCAGACCCCCTGGATGATAACAATTTATGGATGGGAGTAGTCCGATCCTATTATTTTTAAAATCGAACACCTCAGGAGTATTATAAGTAGATAGGGTGCAAAGCCTAAGTCTCGTATTGTCATATATGCAGAGAGACAGAGACAGAGACCATGCCAGAATAAACGAAAATCAGTGGGGTCTTGATAAGATGCGGCTTTATTATTTAATACTTTCAACCCATCAAGCGTCTTGCGACTTGGAATCCAAGGCCGAATCGAATAACCGCACTCGAGCCACAGGCAGTCTTGTTCTTGTTCTTGTTCTTGTTCTTCTTGTTCTTCTTGTTCTCCTTCTTCTTCTTGTTCTTCTTCTTGTTCTTCTTCTTCTTCTTCTTCTTCTTCTTCTTCTTCTTCTTCTTCTTCTTCTTCTTCTTCTTCTTCTCCTTCGCAAGCCTCAAATGTCAGGCTTCACTTTCTATCGTTGCCATCGCCTGTCCAGCCTCTGAATCGAGGTATGCACGGAATTTGTTGGGATGTTATCAGTACGCTATTCGTATTGCTCTAAAATCATATCCAGTGTATTCATCAAAGAGCTGTATAGAAACAGGGTCAGTCGTTACTGCCTGTGTTGACAGCAGCCTTGCTACAGGATGAAAAACGAACAAAATAGGTCAGTAAGAATTCTGTTAGATGCCAACGAAATAAAATTCCGAAGAAAGAACATCAACAAAATCCGCCTGCGTATATATCTATCTGCGTATAGTATATCTGCGTATATCTGCGTATCCGCCTCCAACAGACTCCCCAAACCCAGTGGCGTAGCGTGACGTGGCATCTTTGTCACGCCCCAAAAGTTCCAAATTTCGGGCTGACGAGCAAAAAAAAAAAAAAAAAGGTCATCAGCCTCCTTTTTTTACCCTAACGAAAAAAAAAAAAAAAAAAAAAAAAGGTCGCCGGCACGTTCACTTCTATGGTTAGGTTGACCGACCTCTGGCCTTGTGCTGACCCCTTTGGGGCCCCCGCCAGGGGCCGGGGGCAGTCAACAAAGACTATAAAATAAATTGTTATGTAAGTCTTACTGGAAGACAAAAGACCTTTTGAACTGACACATTAACTTAATAATGATAATAATAGTAATACTAATACTGATGATGATGATGATGATGATGATAATAATAATAATAATAATAATAATAATAATAATAATAATAATAATAATAATAATAATAATAATAATAATAATAATAAATAATAATAATAATAATAATAATAATAATAATAATAAGTAAGTAGTAGTAGTAGTAGTAGTAGTAGTAGTAGTAGTAGTAGTAGTAGTAGTAGTAGTAGTAGTGGTGGTGTAGTAGTAGTAGTAGTAGCAGTAGTAGTAGCAGTAGTAGCAGTAGTAGCAGGCCAGCAGCAGTAGCAGCATCAGCAGTAGTAGCACAGTAGTAGTAGTAGTAGTAGTAGTAGTAGTAGTAGTAGTAGTAGTAGTAGTAGTAGTAGTAGTAGTAGTAGTAGTAGTAGTAGTAGTGCAGTGTTGGTGGACCTTATTGCTAATCTACCAGGATGACGGACGTCAGCCTCAACAGCATTATCTTTCTCTTAATTAAGGTGGGTGGGTATTCGACTTAGCTTTTTGGCTAAGGTTTTATTATTATATGGATGATTCCTCTCTCTACCTCTATCTCTCTCTACTTCTCATGTATTACTTCAATATCTTGGCAGGTACTACCTCGATATCTCTTTCAGGTACTACCTCGCTCTTCTGTCAGGTTCTACCTCGCTCTTCTTGCTCTCTCAGGTACAGCTCTTCTATCAGGTGGTATTACCTCAGCAGCAGGATCTACCGGGCCTTCCACGGGCTCCTTCCCTCCTAAGCAGCAGCACAACCCTGCCCCTTGGGCGCTTCCGCGGTGGATTGCCACTTCCTAGGGGAAATGTAGTACCTCAGTACCTCCACCTACTTGGCACTTCAAGTCGAAACTCAGTATACCAGCCCCGTGACAATCTAAGGGACCTCTATTTATAGGACTCTGATACTTACCTTTAAAGAGGCAGCTAAACTGCAACTACCTATCGCAGCTATAACTCGACAAGTAGCCCTCTACTGGATATTCTAGCTTAACTTAGCCTTTTACCTATTTATTATATAGTTATTATTATTAAAGGTCCTTAATTATTATTATTATTAATTTATTCCTTATTTAAACTACCTAAGTCAGTAGATTACCTTATAAACTATCTTATATTTTATTATTGGAGTAGTAGTAGTAGTAGTAGTAGTAGTAGCAGTAAATGGGTCTGGAGTGGTTCGGTAGGATCTGTTCTGTGTGAAACACTTGAGTTTTGATAGTCGTGGATACCTAAAAACGATATCTATCTTGACCTATACTGTATCTATGCGATATATCAACGGAAATCATAATTGCAGAATGGAAAGACATACAGAAAAATTGATGCTTTTCCATCTTGGCTTGGGTCAGTTCAGTGGCACCATCCAGGTCAACCCTATAACGTTACGAAGAGCAACAAGGTTCTGCGACGGCGACGATAGTAATCTTTTTGTAGCGATCACATCAATTACTCGTGTATACGGAGCCAGACTGACAGAGATTGAGTGGACTCGGTGCTATCGTCATTACGATAGCATTGGTGGTCTGCACATTCGGTCGACCGATAATAAATACGTCGCCTGGTTCTGAAGGATGATGTTATCTCAGCGAAACGAACGTCCGATGATGATAAGTTTCTGCTTTTTGGTCTCTTTTGCTGTTGGCGTATCTTTGGCACAAGCGCGGTACTACTCAGTGCTCACCAGACTGGACCTACAATAGCATGCAACTGACAGATTGAAAAATTGCGTCAGTATTTCTCACTCTCAGGGGCGTCATTTGGGGAGATGAGGGGGGGCTGTGGCCCCAAGGAAATGATAAAAATAATTTATAATGTATTACTGTGCAAAATATCGCAAAAATTGCCAAAAATTTGCCCAAAATATATATAAAAATTGCAAATTTGCCAAAATTGACCAAAATTTGCCCTAAATTTGCCAAAATTGCAAAAAATCGCCTAAAATTTGCAAAAATTGCCTGAAATTTTGCAAAAATTTGCAAAAAATTATCTCCCCTCCAAGAAAAGTGTGAAATGACGCTACTGCTCACTCTTTTGTCAATGATTATTGTCTTTTTACACGATTGCCATAAGGAGAGAGAGAGAGAGAGAGAGAGAGAGAGAGAGAGAGAGAGAGAGAGAGAGAGAGAGAGAATTTGAACGCCCTTTTCAAATTGTGTAGGATCAGACTAAACGACTATAGACAGACAGGCAGCCAGACAGATGGACGGACAGACAAATTTATTAGGATCAGTCGATAACAGACAGAAGGGCAGACAGACAGACAGACAGACGGACAGACATGTTTTTTCTTGATGGATGGATAATTGTGATATCGGATTATTACGATCAAATACTCAGTGTTGTATGACTGAGTTTGAGACAACGATATGTCATTTTTTTACTTAAGTAAAAGTAAAAGACTTATAAAAATAGTTACTCAAGTAAAAGGTAAAAGTAAAAAGTACCGTGACAGACGGAATCACACAACTCCACATTATTTTTTATTACTACTTTTAAGCAGCATGCAGAAGCCTCAGCATCACAGCCCGTAGTCACGTAGCCTACACATTTACACCATTAACTGCATTAGCACAAATGCTGGTTTGGTCTAGCTAATAATAATTTTTGATATGAAAAATAATGTTGCATACTGTCACAGGTTAACAATTTGTTGTTGTACGTTGCCGTGAAAACTCAGGTAGCAAAAAAAGGCCATCGAGGGGCGCAAATTTATTTCATCTGCGGCTGTGATTTGGCAAATACCAGTTTTCAAACAATCTGCATTCAACCCTGTACGACTAAACACGGGAAGTTGTGAAGAATTAAACAGAGCTACTCCAGTAAATGTATCGAAATTTGGCGATGAAGAAACGTGAAAGACATAATGTGTACTAATATTTGAATAAAACTTACTTGGCAAGTAAAAGTACTGGGTAAGTTGTGGTACTTCGTTACAGAACGAAGTACTCAGAATTGTATACTTAAGTAATGTAACGCGTTACTTTTACTTCGTTACCGCGCAACACTGCAAATACTTTCATCTTGCATTTGGCAAATACCAGTACAGGCATTCTACGCAAGAGATCAAGCAACGAATGCCAGCGTGTTGCGTCTAAGCAATGGCAGACTCATTGGTTGGATTGTTGATTTTACTTTAGAGCGAGATTTTGTTTACGGCATCTATCCGCTTTTCTTCCACGACGTGTCTTGCCTTTAGTAGGTAGGTAAGTAAGTAAAATCTTGTGAATTTATATAGCGCTTTTACGTCGTAGTACCGCAGTAGCTGCTTATTCTGAGGCGCTTTAGATGAAACTCAATCGACAGATCCGATGTATTTAATTTTACGTTAAAGAGACCAGGGCATGAAATATGCGACCTGCATTCGACAGCTTATCTTAATTGACACCTTGCGGTTCAACAGATTTCCCATAAGGGGCTGTCCATTAATTATGTCAACAATATTTGGGCAATTTTTGACCCCCTTCCCCTTGTCAACAACTGTCAACTTTCAGTCCCTCCATAGTTACGTCAAAAACTGTTGACCCCTCCCCCAAGATCAATGACAGGTCCCAATAACAAGGTTATTATTTTTTGCGGTGATGACCAATTTTCCCTTTTTTGCTCGTAGAATGTCAAAATGTGATGGTTATGACCCTTTTTGCCATGCTTTTTTCATTGTAATAAGTAGTATTCCATGAAATTTCCTAGTTTTTGATTATTTATAAAAAGTGAAATTGTTGACGTCAACTTCTCTTGACCCCTTCCCCCTGTCAACAACTGTCAAACTTTTTCAAACTCCCTCCCCCCTAAATTGTTGACGTAATTAATGGACAGCCCCTAACGAGACTTGTGATCGTTGCCTTCTGTGAGAAAGAAATGAGAGAAAGAACCGTGTAGGCCTATACCTGCGTTGAAGAAGTGAATTGATAGGCCTATGGAGTGCCATCGTGAGTTTTTTGGATTGAAACCGGAAGAGAGGCCTCTACGGCACTAATCTACAATGTTACGTAATGACATCCCGTCAGTCCTCTGTGCGTGTGTGGGGAGGGGGTGCGTGCGTGTAAGTGCGTGTATGAGCGTGTGTGTGTGTGTGTGTGTGTGAGCGCGTGCCTGCCTTTAGCGCTTTCTACATACGTTTATCGTAGACCGAACGAGCGCAACAAATGCGCTTTGGGATGAGAGAGAGAGAGAGAGAGAGAGAGAGAGAGAGAGAGAGAGAGAGACACACACACACACACACACACACACACACACACACACACACACACGCTTTTCCAGGCACATTCGGTAATAATAATAATAATCATATTTCGCCGCGAAGTTTCATTCCTCCTGCGACGGGAACTTTCCGAAGGCGGCGCATTGGCCGCTGCGCACGGGCGAGTGAATGGAGCGACGAAGAAGGTGGAGGAGAGTATAAGGAAAAACACTTTCCACCGCCGCCGCCGCCGCCGCCGCCGCCGCCGCCACCTCCGGCAGCCGCCTGATGCCAGCGGAGCTATCTATCTCCTCGTAGTTCGGTCTGTATAATAGACATCGAACGTCGGTCGCCGTAGGCAGACCGGTCGGTGTTGCACAATCTGTAACGGTGTTTCAGATACGCTATAATAATTATAATCGGTCCTCATGCTGGTCTGTCTGTCGAGATAGCTGTTTGTAGCCTATGTCGTTGAAATTGGGACCTGGATTGTCGTCGTTTCTCTGTGGTCAGTACAGTTTATCTTTCTTCCGCGATAACGGATTTTATGTTCATATGTTCATTTCCAGCGGTCGGTAATCGGTATACGACGAAGTTCATCATCGCCGACGCTATCTAATTGCAGTCTAATGTACTTTACGAGATCGTCGTTGCCCGCAGGCAGTGCGCATAGCCAGGATTCCAGAATAGAGGGCATTTTCGCCATTTTAGGCTCAAAATTCTTGACAAGCAAAAAGGTCTTCGTCTCATGAAGACGCTTTCGAGTCTGCTCTCCGGTGCGTTTTCCTCGACCTAATACTGCCCCTACCCCTAACTACTCACCGGTTTTACCTTACTTACTTACTTACTTACTTACTTACTTACTTACTTACTTACTTACTTACTTACTTACTTACTTACTTAAGCCTATTGCCGCAAGATCTTTAGAGAATTATGGAAAGTATTCTAAGATTATCAAATTTGTCGTAGGCTATATCAAAATTTGAGTTAAGATTATCGTGGATGTTTCAAGAACCTTGCCCCAGCTTCATAGGTTGAAAATTTACATGTCATTGTTACTGTCCCAAGTGCTTGCCTACCCAGTAGTAGTCAACTCAGACGTGAATTTGAACGTCTGGTGATCAGTCTAGTCTACACATGGAAGGGGATGGCGGCAAGGGATAAGGTGCCAATCGATACCTGCACGAAAAAGACAGGCGCCAAGTCTTCACAGTCCCTTGGGTACTAAGTCTATGGAGAGTGGCCTTTCCATTTACCTTTATTTTATTTTATTCAAATTTTGTGCACAAAACTGTAAAATTAATATAGCCCATCTTTCTAAGATAAACTAAGATTCGAATGAATGACGTATTTTTCAGCATCAGAATTTTAACTTTGGCCAACAGACTATTCAAATTGTTGAGAGAAAAAATAACTGGCCATTCACGTGAGAAGTTTGTGCACCGCTGGTGCAGAGGAATTAACCGACCCTGGATAAAGTATTCCGACTAAGAGTTTGTGAGCCGAAGCCGCAAATCTTTGCCAGACCCCGTTGCTTTCCGTTGATAACGGCAATTTGAGCGTAGATTACCAGTTGGAGTGCAAACCGTCAGGTGCATGGAATGGAACGGAAGCAAATGGGGACAGAGTTTTATTGTTGGAAACTGGAAAGACAGTTGTTTTTCCTTCCGTGGAAATCAGTACCGATTTCATTTTGCAGGATAGGCCAGATATACGAAATTTTGATTTGCTAAAGTCCTGCATGTAAGAGACTCGTTTGTTACTCGATACATAATTCGCGTATTTCCCCGATTTAATTAAAGAGCTTTCATAGTAAACAACAGCCAGTGGCGTAGCCAGGATTTCCGGAAGGGGGTTGGGTTTGACGTTTGATCGTAACCAACTTCAAAAAATCTTGACAAGCAAAAAAGGTCATCCTATGTATCTATCCTACGTCTTTCCTTCTAAAATTTTTCCTTTGAGATGCTGACAAGTAAAAAAGGTCGTCACGCCTATGGCGCTTAACAAGTTTTGGTCACCAGCCCCAAGAGGGTTTGACCCTCAAAACCGCGTCAGAAAATTTAAAATGTATGGAAACACATTAAAAAAATTTCGTCGGCGCCAAATGGGGTTTAACCCCCAAACCTCCCCCTTAGCTACGCCACTGACAACAGCTGTCTATCTAGTCCCTATGCAACCAATTAAAACTCTCCATTCTTTCTTTGACGATCACCATTTGGAACCTTCAACCAGGAATATCTCCAATATCTCTGCGTAGAGTTACAAGATGTACTGATGATTTACTACTGCGCATAATTAGAAACTAGGTATTCGACTATTCGGGCATAGCCCATTTTCCTGTTCCATATCTCGAGTTGTTCCGGACTTTGCAAATATTCTTCGTTCATCTTATTTACTCTCCATGCTTACTATCATCCAGCAATCGCTGCCATCAGAAATTTCAAACATAAGCTGACTTATTAGATCGTGAAAAAAGGACAAAAGATGGCGTGAAAAGTGAGAACCGGGAGCGACGTGTGAGACCATCGTGCCGTGTGATCCTATTCACCTCTGGCTAGGCCTATATATCACCTGATTGTCTGGACTGAATGAAGTTTTAATAATATAATAATTATTGGACTTGTTTCTTGCGCGGTCGCGATTCGGCGTGCAATCGGTTGACGTTCCGGAAGAAGAAGAAGTTGATAATTTGATTGGATGAATCGGATATCCACAACCTCTGTGGAACGTTGTTTAACTCCCAATGAACACCTGTTTGATTGATGGTCCGCCGATCAGTCGAAGAGCCTTGAGAGGCGTTGAGGAAACGTCTAAAATGCTGTCCGCCGCTGGTCTAGACTCTCGAATGACGCCATTCAAATGCAGACGTATAACTGAGCGTACGTGATGCATACAGATTGCTGGGATAGACTGCTAAGTTTCGTCTCCTGCGTCTCTGCACCTGCTCGCCTCCACAACACGGGTTGTTCCAAGGGTTGATAGGATGATATACATGCACGGTACAACATTATACAGTCCTATGTTCAGTGATGTAGCACGGGAGGCCTCTTTAATTAATTGCTGTGCAGGACTTCCTAGGTAATGTTAGTACAGTGATATTATGCTCAATTGGCCTTCCATGACCTTACGTAATTAATCTTTCAGGCTGAGTCATTGACTCTTATGGCAATAATCTTTAGACTGAGTCATTCATTGCCTCTATGTCAGTCGGCATTACATTATTATTGCTTTGGACTTTGAGTTTGTATTGCGGTCATAATTTGGACAAGTCATCCGTATAAATGGCATTGTTCAAAAGTATAATTAATTTCTCCAAGTCTATTGCTAGGCATCTGTGATCCTCTTAAATTATGTGATCCTCTTATGGATTTGTTGCCATACGTTTGGTCCAAGCGGTTTAGCCGTTGACCATGGCGTGCATGCGTGATGTGGGGGCAGTCACTGTAGGTTTCTTAGCCACATGTGCTAAAGTGGGTTAAAAGTACTGTTGGCAAAAATATATTTTTAAAGTTCTAAAGCTTTGAGTCAATTCTATAACTAATTTAAGAGAATAATGTAATGGATAACATGGAACTTGGTAGCAGACCTAATCAAGCAATTCAAGCTGAATACGATTATCTCCTTTTTCCAGATCTGTTAATTGTCGACTGTGGCAGTAACTTCAATCGACATCCAATCAAATATTAGACAATTTTCAATGCAATTCACTAGTAGGCTAATAGGCGCGTCCTGAAGTCTACCATACAGTAATTCTAGTGTGTATTCAAGTGGGGGTCTTGAATTTTGTATGCTACTGGTTGTGTAGATTTTCTCCATAGTACAGAATTATTGGCCTAACTATTAGACCGAAGAGCAAATTTGCAATCAACTACTGTATTCAAACATATTAAATGAACTGGAAAAATTAGCTTAGAGCAGGGGTTGGCTAACCGCGGGGTATCAGTCTATTTATTCATTTAGATGTCATTTTGTAATAATTGGACTTTATATGCCTTTTAAGAAGATTAGATGCAGATACAGTGGCGTAGCGTGATTTTCTGAGGCCCGGAGGGCATCCTTGATATGTGAGCCCCTATAGGATAGGGGTCCCTTATAGCCTAACATAGAAAATTACATCGTTCTAAAAGTAAGGTTTACTCCCTAATTCAATAATTACTCACTTTGTAACAGTAATATTGAAATAGTAGTAAAATGTAAAAATGAATCATTGTTTAGTAAGTTTCAACCACTCTTCGAGGTCCCCATCTTCCGGGACCCGGGGGCTTTCTGCAAATCGCCCCCTCGCCCCCCACTCACGTTACGCCACTGTACAGGTATATTAATGTGACTATATACCAGTGACGTAACGTAGGGGCCGGGGGCACTTTGTTGACAGCCCCCGGGCCCCGGGCGAGGGGGCCCCGAAGAGGGGTCTAAGCTAGGGTTAGGTTAGGGTTAACCCTAACTTCTTAACCCTAACCATAGAAATGATGTGCTGACGACCTTTTTTTGCTCGTCAGGATGAAAAAGGAGGTGATGACGTTTTTTTTGCTCGTCAGCTCGAAACTCTGGGGCCCCCATGGCAAAGATGCCCCCCGGGCCCCCAAAAGTCACGCTACGCCACTGCTATATACTATTCATAAAGTTAGTTTTGCGGAGCCCGCGGTGTACCTTTGCGATGTCTCGTATCCATTTCCATGTCTCCTTATTCATAAACATGTTCATAAAATACACTTTTGCAACGACGTCGCACACCTGCAGCGGAACTGTGGCCGCCCAGTATAGGTGTGCAACTGTGCATGTCTGTGTAACTGGAAAGCTAATGAGATCGATTTACGTGCAGTTTGCGCATTATATCAGTTTATATCAGGTTCGTTTTTCAAGATCATACGTGAACGTGAATTATATAATTTATTCTTCTTCGTTATCGCTGTCCTACGGCGCATACCATAGGCCTACGCCCAGTGTTTATTCTAGCCACCTAGACATTGGGGGAGTTTTATTTTTGGGGGGGAGGGGGCAGACATTGGGGAGGTCATACTACTTGTCAAAATGTCAAAAAAAGTTTGGAAGCACATTTTAAACTGGGAGGGGAGAATTTCTCTCCAGAGAAGATCTAGAATAAACACTGCTATGCGCCGTATAGAGACAGTGGCGGCTCTAGGATTTGGCAAGTGGTGGGACAGTTGGGGTTGCAACTTCTATTCATGGGGGGCCAACCATTTGTTGTTTAATGTATGTAGCATTAAGTATAGGGTCCCAACTGGGGGGCAGGCACTCAATAGGGGGCACGGGCCCCCAGGCCCCCTGGTGGAGCCGCCACTGTATAGAGACACTCGCTCCATGCTTTTTTAGCCATTTGCTTTTATCGTTGTGTCCATTCCGAGTTTCGTCAAAGTTAACTATAGGCTGGGACAGTGGGACTGGCCAATGCCGCAACTCAAGCAAGCGACCTGTGCCCATAAAGGTTACGGTGTTCCATATTTTCCCACATCTGTTATGTTTTAGCCTGAGGCGAGTCATGGATTGTGTTAGTCAGATGAAATGCTAAGAGTCGGAGAAGTACCTGGTTCAGTGATAGCCAGTGCCAAACGCTCAGCACCCGTCGATGGCGGGTGGGGGTGGGGTGGCCCGGTTTCACCTGTTACCGGAAACATTATGCCCTTGGGATTTTTCAGAAGAGCATTGTTAATGAGATCCGTCAATAAATTTATTGCATGAATAACAAATTAAATATCACAGGATGCCGCCGTCGTGCATTTTATACTGAAAAGGGTTTTCAAAACCAGCGTACAGCAGCAGGAGAAGCCCGCGTCGATACGTTTCAATAATTGTCTAACGAGAATAAATGTACTGTGTTTAGTGTGAGGGCGTCCATTCGTGCGGTGTGTGTGGGTGCGTGTGGGTATGTGTGTGTGTGTGTGTGTGTGGTTGAGTGGGCGGGAGTGGGTGGGTAAGCGCAGACGTGTGTGGGTGGATGGGTGGGTGAATGGGCGGGGGATGGTTATGCCCAGACGGTGGTTATGTCCTGTATCAAATATTCATTTTAAAATTGTGCATGTCCCATGTTTCTTATTTCCGTGTTTTTTGTGGCTTTGCCCTGGAAAAGTTTCAACGGAAGTCCACAGCATGACGCCTTAGAGTTGACCGGGTGTGCAACTGAAGTAGGCCTAGATGCGCCGTCTTTTCTATAAAACTGCTTCGAAGGCATCGTACGCCCGCGTTGTCCGTGTCCTGGGACATAAAATTCCGTTAGCGAACATCTGCGTCTTGATATAACGATCTCCAGCCGAAGGCCTTGAACTAATAAAATAAACGAACTCAGCAATGGACAAGACGCAGATATAAGGGCACACATCTGCGATTCTCGTTACGATACGTCGTTTGTGAATCCATCCACTCCACCCCACCCCAACCCCGAAAAACAAGATCTAGCTCATGTAAGACGGGGAGCTACAATTTATCCAAAAACCTTGCAATCAGGGATTCGCTTCACTGCCTTGCGACCAAAAATACATTATTATAATCATCTTTATTCGTGACAAGCACAGCATAAAAAGTAGTACACATAGTACAACCAAGGAAAACACAAATCAACTGAACAAAACTAAATAATAATAAAAATAAAATAATAATAATAAAATAAACCTAATAATAAACAAATAAAAGCACAAACTTTTAGCCTCTTGACAAATTAGTAATGACTTGATTTATTAACAAAGGAATGCATACTATTCAGGACTCTGATATACTCGACATTATCTGCCTCACATGTTTTAAAAATTTTGCACACAACTTGAATCAGTCTGTCAAGAGCATTGAATACTGACAGTAGCTCTTTACTAGGTTAACATATTAATTCTGCAGCTCTGCTGACAAGCAATTAAACTGCGGAAAAATTTTAAATAGATAACGAAGTGCCTGCCCTTTTTCAGTGTCACCCCGAGATACCTAATTTCCTCCACAAATGGAGGCAACACCATCCAGGACCAATACAGCACATGCGATATTGCAACGTGTCCCAACCCTCATCACCATAGATTTCTTCACATTAAATTTCAAATCCAAATCCACAAAGTCATTGTGCAAATATCCAGCATGTGCTGATGCCGGATATAGAGTGTGACACAATAAGATATCATCAGCATACAATAAACATCCAACAAACAAATCATTGATATAGCAGCCATATCCAGAATTTTGAAAGGCGAAAGAACCCTCCTTGTCGTACCCCAGCCACTACAGTAAAAGATTCTGATAAGGCATTACCCCATCTAACCATAACATTACATTTGGAATACCAGTTGAGTAAAACTTCAATGAAACTGACTTCAAAAACAGCCCATAGTGACTAATTTTGACTTTCGAAATGTCAAGAGCAGAAATGACAGCTGTGCATGAATTTCTATTGAGATAACTTATTACCCCCTCAATGTGTATAAGGCATCTGAGCATGACTGTTTTGAACCCAAACTGCAGGTCAGACTCCCCAAAAACCCCCAAATTTCCCCAGTAATACATGCTCAAAAATCTTAGACACTACTGGACTCAAGGTTATGCCCCTATAATTGTCACACCTTGTAGGGTCTGCTGTGCAATTTTTAGCAGAGGGATCATGATACCATTACCAAAACCTTCTGGCACATATCCTGCTTTCAACATTAGATTAAACAAATGAGTTATACAAGATAATACAATTGGGTGTGCATACAGTAAATGTTCTATAGTTATCCTGTCAAACCCGGCTGCTTTGCCCAGCTTAATTTTACTAACTGCTATGACTTCTTGATTGAGATCACAGGACACTCTGACTAGAGCCCTCAAACTGCAGTTTGAGATTATCGTGCCAACTACTGTTATTGGGTGTGCAGGCAGATCGAAAGAAATCTGCAAATGCATTGGCAATTTCAGGTTCGGTACAGGACCCATCCACAGTTTTAGCACAACTATTACTCCTCCCCAAATTTATTTTTCCAGGACTTCCAAAAGGTAGTAAAATCTTTTTGCATATAATGGCCCTAAAGAAATTTATGATTTGATTAATTGATTAATTGATTGATTAATTGATTAATTTTGATTGACTGATTGAGAGCGTGGTTTGACTGACTGACTGACTGACTGACTGACTGACTGACTGGGACTGGGACTGACTGACTGAAATTGTCAGCGCACTCTTCTGCCACTGTATTTGGGGCAGTTCGTTGGGAGAGCGTGGTTTCAGGGAGGGAGTGGTGAGAAATTGTCATCGCATTATGCACTGAGATGCAAATTTTCGGGAGGGGGAGGAATCCAAGACTTGAGTGGAGGATTTCCCCCTATCTGCCAGTATCTGGCCAGTATGCAACATTGCTGATTGACTGATTGATTATTCTCGACAGATAACGACTTTTATAATGTACCGTAATTTTTAAGTTTGCCTACAAAAACTTCTATAGCGTCTTTTGGCGATGCGCTTCGTAGCATATCAGTCGATGTTCGTACATGTCCTGCACCTGCTAGTTGCCGTCTTTCTCTTGCGGTGCTGCAGCTGGGAAGTTATTGTTAGAAAACCGATCTTTGTTTGAGTGTGCATCCTATAGTCATTCTAGTGTATTTACACCAATGCGCTTTTTAGAACGTTTGCTGTTGTTACGTCAATGAGTCACTCTAACCGCATGTTCTCCGCCAATCAATCACAGACTATATTTACTGTGTTGCAGTGTTGTGTGCGTGTGTGTGTGTGTGTGTGTGTGTGTGTGTGTGTGTGTGTGTGTGTGTGTGTGTGTGTGTGTGTGTGTGTGTGTGTGTGTGAAGGAGGAAGGAAAGCGGGAAAAGGATGAGACTTATGGGAGAGAAGAATAGAAAGAGAGACTGTGTCTATACATGTAGGTGATTTGGTGAAAACTGAGAATGATGCAGAGATGATGCAGGGAGAAATGTTTGTCAAAACTCGCGGTTCATTGGTATTGAAACAGTTAATGTACAGTCATAACAACAGCAGCAGCAACGGTGAAAGTAGACAGCAACAAGTTTAAACGGGAGAATCGTTTTGCGATGTAATTTAGCTAAAATAACAAGAAGCAATAATATCTAACGTTTGATATCATACCAGTGGTTCTCAGACCCATTTGTCTAGCGGACCACTTTTGAAGATCAAAAATTTCTCACGGACCACTTAGCTGAGAAAAATCATGGCAACTGACAAGCAAAAAACTTTATCGCAACTTACTAAAATGCTTGACAAACAAAAAACCTTATCGCAACTTACTGAAATACGTCTAATTTTTTATTAACGTTTTATCACAATCTGCCGCGGACCACTAGACCCCCTCTCGCGGACCACTTTTGGTCCGCGGACCATGGGTTGAGAACCGCTGTATCATACAACACTCGACAAGCAACAAGTTTTAAACGCCATTTCCAGCGGACGATAATTCGCTCATAGTAATTGCGCTTGATGACGGATTAGCAATAAATTAATGATTATTAACTAGCACTCTTGCGCATATTTCTTGGAATGTTGCTATTTTTCTATTTCCACAATTCCAGGACCCCATTATCAATTCATTAAGTTCTTCGCCCACGCTATGTAGGCCTATGCAACCGCTATATCAGAATTAGGGACTGACACGGTAACTTTCCCTCGGTAATTACCGCGGTAATGGGGACAATTTGACAAAAGTGCGGCATTACCGCGGCAAAGGGGTTCTTGACTTGTCCTGTTGTTATATCGCGGGGACGGAGACATTTGCTACGAAATACCGCGGTAACAGCATCAGTACTATCAAGTTTATCATAATCAACTTAACCGTTAATTATTAGACTATATTACTATTTAACAGCCGAAAGCAGCATGGCGTTATAATTTAGAAGCCAAAACGCAGTAGTATATTGCTACAAGTGTTTTTGTACACGTATGTAAACGGCTTATACTGAAAAGACGGTGAGGGACGGAAAATGCTGGTGCCGGTGTGGGGAGGGGATGGGAAAAATGCTGCGGGGATGGAGCGGGAACGGGGATGAGCAATGTGGGGATGGGGTGGGAACGGGGAAAATGTTTGGATGCGATGTGGGATGGGATAAAAGGCTGTCCCCGTGTCACTCTCTGATCAGAACTCATCAGATTCTCTCCATCAGATTCTCCCCTATTGAATGCCTGTCCCTTGCATGTGGCCTCCCATTCTTTATATTGCACTCATTCTAAGCAACTAGATTAGTCCAGATTTATGAAAAACTAGTTGACCTTGTGCTTAACGGTTGCCACCCCACGCCCCCCCCACTTGTCAAATCCTGGAGCCGTCACTACCCCACCCACTATCAATCTTTGTCGTGTGAACGTGCATTGAATTTATTTTTAAGATCTTTCTTGGGGCGCATATAGAGCAAGGTTCTTCGCGGTTGACTTGTGAATGAATTTCACAGCGCTTTATAACGATGATCGGGTTCCTTATGCGATATGTTAATGGAATTTCTTGTGTTATCCATTCCGTTCGGAATTTGTCTCGCGAATCCACATTCAGCCATGTGGAGATCTGAGCTTTTTTTTTCTTCGGGCAATGAACTGTGTCCTGGAGTTTTCACGCTCCAGTGGTGATCGGTGATTATTGGTTTCTTTGAAAATTAAATGTCGTAAAAGTAGCAGAAGAGCGTGCGACGGCCGATTTCATTATTACGCTATTATGGTGTAACCTCGAGGGCAGTTGGTCGTTGATGGTTTCCTCTTGACTCCTAGGCTGGGCTTCTGGTATAGCCTACATGTTTCGAATGTGCATCTTATGAGAGACTATAAATATAGACTCAAGTAAAACAGTCTGTCGCATCAAATATATCTGTGCACCATTTAATTACACGATGTGAACAATTAAAGTGTTAGCTTACAGCGGTTAATCACGCGTAAGGAATTTCAATAGACCGATGCCTAACATTCTGCAATGTCTACATGTAATTCTGCAGCCTGAAAAATGCGCAATGAATCTTTATTCTTTAACCATAACATTGAGTTTCATGTTTATCAGATTTCAAAGTTAACTACTTCTATTAATTATTATGGTCTATTATTATTATTATTATTACTATTATTATTGTTATAAAGTTATTATGTATTTGGGTAACAACCATTAATGCACATTGATATTATTCATTAATCGCCCCAAGAAATTTTTCCCACAAATTCACTCAAATCAGTTTACTAGCATCAGATCAAAAATAAAAGACAAATCAAAATTACAAAATCCAGAGGATAATAATAATTGCAAAGATATATGTTATTGAGCCATATTATGTTGGTGAGCGTGCAACTACGGTAAGCTGCTAGAGATTAACAACAACGGTGAGATACTAAAAGCAGATGCAGAAGAGGAACTAGTTCTCTGTAATAAGTCTGCCTGTCAATGCACAATTTTTCGTGTGCATGAACAAACATATTCTCATGAGTTAACCTGTTGCCGATAAGCTGCATACCACACTCATTAAGATAAGCAGTCTTTCTTCCTATAGGTTCGTTTCTGAGGATCAACGACTTATAATTAGAGCGATACTCTGCCTAGCGCTTTAATTCTGTCGCTAAGTGAGTTAAATCTACGCGCTATATAAACTGAACATTTGTATTGAGACATAGGCTACTGTAACCGCCAGTTTTTGTTTTAGGCCTATGGTCTATGACGATTTCGTTATACTGTTAGTGCTAGCCGACCGCAATCTACCGATGTTGTTGTTGTTGTTGTTGTTGATGATGATGATGATGATGATGATGATGATGATGATGATGATGATGATGATGATGATGATGACGACGGTGACGGTGATGATGATCAGTGTTTATTCTAGCCACCTTGACATTGGGGGGATTTTGGCATGTTTGGGAGGGACAAGGTCTGAGTCTCTAAAAATCTTGACAAGCAAAAAAAGGTTATCTTCTCCTTAAAATTTGGTGACAAGCAAAAAAAGAAAAAGGTTATCCACCCTCCTCAAATGCCCTAGCAAGGAAAGAAGTTGTCATCCTTACATTTTCCCCTCTTCAAAAAATAAAAGCCCCCGTCGTCACACTTTTGGGGAAAATTTCTATCTCCCCATGCAACATATAAAACATTTGGGGGGATTTTTAACTTTGGGGAAATTCCTCCAGAGAAGACCCAGAATAAACACTGGACGATGATGATGACGACGATGATGACGATGATGACGATGATGGTGATTGTGGTGATGGTGGTGTTGGTGGTGGTGACGACGACGACGACAAAGGCTGTTGCAGACGTGCGAATGATGATTGGTCATTTATAATTCTAAGATTGTTATGACCTTTGCAGGGTTAAGTCCATGCAACAAAAACATAATATCTTCTTGTTCCATCCTTAGGCCTGCTTAGGTCGATTGATGCGTTGAAACTTAATTAGATATTTATAATAATTACGTGTTTGGGGCTGTCCATTAATTATGTAAACAATTTTTGGGCAATTTTTGACCCCTCCCCTTGTCAACAACTGTCAACTTTCAGTTACCCCTATAATTATGTCAAAAACTTTTGACCCCCCTCCAAGATCAATGACAGGTCCCAACAACAATTAAGGTTATTATTTTTGTGGTGATGACCATTTTTCCATTTTTTCTCATCGAGTGTCAAAATGTGGTGGTGATTGCCTTTTTGCCATGCTTTTTTCCATTGTAATAAGTAGTATTCCATGAATTTCCTATTTTTGATTATTTGTAAAAAGTGAAATTGTTGACGTCAACTTCTCTTGACCCCCTCCCCTGTCAACAACTGTCGAACTTTTTCAAACCCCCTCTCCCTAAATTGTTGACGTAATTAATGGACAGCCCCCGATCTTACTGTCTGTCACTCTGCTTAGAAGTATAGCAAGTTTCGGTGAAGTCTAGGGTCATCTGGTGGAACTCTTATCTACTCCACTGATTTAATCTATTCTATACGAAGGCATCCGTCTTAGTTACCGTATAGTCGAAATCTCACAGGTCAGCTTTCAGTGACCAATGCGTCGGAATAGACACGCGGGTCCCATTAAATTTAACGCAATTATGAACAACGTGTTGTTCCGTCATCGGTATATATATATATATATATATATATATATATATATATATATAAGCATTTAATCATTTTATTTTACTAGTGATTCGTTTATACAATGCACCGTTCGCTAGCAAAACGTTCCGGCTGCATTGAACCAAATACAATTTCAAAAGAACAGTAATTCCAACAAGTAAAAATGAGTATAGCTCTAAGCAGTAGCCTGGGCTTGTCTATGCCACAAGCAGCCCTGTAAATACACACACACACACACACACACACACACACACACACACACACACACACACACACACACACACACACACACACATATATATATATATATATATATATATATATATATATATAGAAAGATGCTATACGCTTCGCTCGCAGTGCAGGATAATACTAAAACCCAATCATTGAATTCATGCTGAACAACGTTTCAATGATGTACTGTACATACGCCACCTAGCCAAGCTGCTGCGCCACGTAATAATTAGGCCTATGTACGTTAAAATCACGCAACTGTGACCATTTGTGACGCTGTACACGTATTTTTGTGTACGTTAAAATGTACGTTGCAACGTCGTCGCACGCCCACCCCTCTGAGCAATGACTCGATTGTAAACTACGAACAATTGTTATAATAGCAACGTCGTCTTCGAACATCGCCCACCAACGCATCGCGACGTAAGGACTTAAATACCAATAGTCAACCAATCAGAACGCTTGAAGGTAACAGACATACAGAATAACGATTTTAATATGATAGATACTGCTGATGTATTACATTGGCGTAGAATGGGTTCGTCTTGTCTACTCCGTGCATTGATATCCATAGAATTATTGTTTTCCTATAATCCTTTCTTATTTCGACGCGTATAGTTGCACATCGCTTTCGTTGTGATGGGTTTTCGTCATGTGTTTTGCCGCCGCCTCCTCCTCCTCCTCCCTCTTCCTCCTCCTCCTCCTCCTCCTCCTCCTCCTCCTCCTGTATGATTTGATTGATGTCGTTTCTGGTACTCGTACGTCCTCGGCATCTGTTAAGATCCGGTGATTTTATGGCGTCGGCTTATATTCGGCAGCTGGTTTCAGCGGAGAACGAAATCGAAAGCTTTGCTCCTGACAGGAGATGACCACGTTATTTCAGTAAATCTTTCTTAGGCAGCAGCAGCAGCAGCAGCTGAAACTTGTGCTCTCATCGTCATCGCCATGACTGTACAACCGCAAAATATAACCGCCGTTTAATGCGCCTCAGATGGCCACTATCTCTCTCTCTCTTTATCAAGCAGCTGATCGCCTGCTCAACGTTCATGTTGGGCCCGGGGCGGCTGCACGCGCTGCTCCGCTCTGCCTCCGACTGCAGCAACGATCGCAGTTTAGTTCTATAGTCTATACTGCCTACGGAATGGATTGTTATAGTGTTCTAATTGCGTGCGTCGGTTGGTGGATAAACCGTGTATACACTGACGTAACCTTGTTATGGCATACATCCGCAGGCCAATTTCTCTTGATCGTTTGTTCATTGATTTCGGGCTATATACTTTGACGCCTGTAATCATGGGCGCCCACAGAAATTTTTCCAGGCGGGGCAAAACATAATGGTCATGGCTATGCCACATAAATTTTTCCAAGACGCGGCAATACACATCTTAACACAATGGTCACGGTTAATATTTTAGCAAGGGTTTCAAATTTCAATGGGAAACATTGGCATTTTTATTTTCCAGGAGGGGCAAGTGCCCCCTCTTGTCCCAATGTGCGGGCGCCCATGCCTGCAATGGTCCGGCGCTTCGATTGGAGCAAGAACGAAGCGCTGTGAAGGGGTTCACATGGTCGACTCCGTGATCTGATAAAGCTTTCGTATTTTTGCGGCTTCGTCGGCGAACAAACTGAGAAATCAGTTTAGGAGATATGTGACGGTTTCGTAGTCGCCTGTCGCTTACAATGGTCACCATATGCGCTAACTGAGACACCGATTGACGGGCGATATCGATTTATAAAGTTTATAAATATGACTGAACATTCTGCATCGACTAGTTCATCCATTCTTCTTCTTCTTCTTCTCGTCTTCTGCCTCTCTCTTCTTCTTCATCATCATCATCATCTTCTTATTCTTCTCCTCCTCCTCCTCCTCCTCCTCCTCCTCCTCCTCCTCCTCCTCCTCCTCCTCTTATACCTTCTCCTCCTCCAGTGTCAACTGTTTGGATGTATGCGGACATGCTCGAGTCAAGTTCGCAGACTTGAAGAACAAGATACACTACGCTATATATATAATTTTATATATATACACGAGGGACCCATACATGTACAT
The DNA here is from genome assembly GCA_018105865.1 of Metaphire vulgaris. Classification (NCBI taxonomy): domain Eukaryota; kingdom Metazoa; phylum Annelida; class Clitellata; order Crassiclitellata; family Megascolecidae; genus Metaphire; species Metaphire vulgaris. The sequence goes on from CM030837.1 coordinate 15,633,724, forward strand.
ACTGTACTTTGTTCTGGTCACCAATTTTGCGCGCCTAAGTGCATAAGTGCAACTCATGCGCCTTCCTTGCGCAAGTGCTCTCTCACTCCGTTTCTCTGAAATCAAGGACTACACTCTGGAATCGTCGCAAACTTTGTCGCAAGTCGCAACTGATGCGGCGATGTTACCGCGACATTTCAGAAATTACATGCAATTAAATTCACAGACTCAGTTTTATTTCTAATGTAACAAACACACACAAACACACACACACGCATACACACAAACACACACACACATTAATAATGACATCGGATAGAATGACTACAGCTGCTGCTACGCACCACTGCTACCGGAATTATGTATAGGCGATGTTTCCATGGATGGGCACTTCTCCGTATGAGACGCGTCTTGCCATGCATGAGCAGACATAAGACCGACCTCGCAATATTTCAATTGAGCGAGTATATACAGCCGCGGCCCTATGAGCTGCATCGGTCGTAACTAAAATACGTAGCATTTTGACCCGCGAAGGTCACGACCTGCTGCCATGATATGCAGAACCACCATATTCAACATGTTGCTATTCGTAATATATTGGTAAGAGTATATATATATATATATATATATATATATATATATATATATATATATATATATATGGGGTTGATCCATATAGTACGTACGCAAAAAGGCATGCTTTCAACCCCTCTACCCCGTTTGCACCCCGTACGTATTCAAAATCTCCTAAATCTAATCCCTCCGTTTCAGTGCGTACGTACTCTATGGATAATTTGGATATGGATGGACCGATATAGGCCTAGTCCCACGGAAGCCCTTAAGAGTCAACTCAGTCGTACTCGCTAGAGGACGGTGGTAAAACTGAGTAGCAGCGTTCAGTTGCGAGGCAAAACGCGGGTCTGGTGAGAGCAGTGGCAAACCACTGCCGATTAATGGCGTAAACCGTCTGTGTGGTTGCTTGCCTAGTGCACCTTCTGCTGTGCGTGAAAATTTTCTGCCTCTGCTGACGGTGAATGCATTTCCCGGTCGCAGTAGTGGGGGGAAGACTGATTTCCTTGGCTGGAATGTCAGTATAGCCACCTCAGTGGGGAGGTGTCAGGCAGTGGGGAAGATAATTCCCCCCTCTCTCTACAAATCGTACCCTGATAGCGCATCGCACAGGACCGTACATTTGCGGCAGGCCCACGTTATAACCGAGTCCGTTAGAACGAAGTTATACTGTGTGTGCTTAATGTCGGGATCTTTTCTGACAGCTATCGGATATTTATATATCGGGCTTGTTGTCAAATCCGTTGAAGGTGAAATGAACCGATTGTCTGTTGAGCGCGGACCTCGAGAACCTTACCCGGGAACACGTTTTAGATATGCGTTATTTCGTTATTTGCATAAGCATTTGACACGCAGACAGCTGCGGGCCGCTTCGCGTACCTGGGACCCGGTAAAATTGTCCCCTCTTTTCGTAAATGAGTAGCCTAACTGAATCTTGGCAAAAACTCCCACCTCAATCAGACATGATTCGCCTGTAGTCTGGTATGGCATAAATTGTGACGATGCTGTCTAGCAACTTTATTAGGCGACAGGCCAGGAGCTAATAACTTCGCTGTTAAGCACTGAGACCAAACGGATCGGGGCCATTTTGACTCGGGGGGTTTCTGGCTCTTAGCCAAGTGGGCATAATGCTGTCACGAACAACACCAGTGGCGCAGTCAGGTTTCCGGGATGAGGGGTCGTCGACATTTTCGAGTGAACAGTCTACAAGCAAAAAACGCCAGTGTCACGAAATAAAGTCTCCCCCAAATGATTTTTAGTCCACATGAGGCGGGTTTATTTGAGAGAGAGTGGGGTGGAACCATTTTACGGTCAGCGGAGATTGTATTTTAATAGGAGAGATTTTGTTTTCTCCCCGCGAGGCGAATTTATTTTGTAATGAATCCACCGCGCGGAAACTAGCCTGTTTGGTGGAGGATTTATTTCTCAACACCGGCAAACAGTTCTTGTCACAGTCACGTCCATGTGGCATATCGCTCCTGTTTCCCTGTCTGACTCCCTCCCCCGAGAAATTTCCCAACGGTTTTGCGTAAATGCCCCCAACTGATCATAGACAGACCAGGGCGACCCCGTGCCCTCCGTGGCACGCCCATCAGGGTCGTAGCCAGGAATTTGATTTGGGGTCTTGGTATAAATGTAGGGGTATATATTGTTATATATATAATATATAACATGTATTATATATATATGCGTGTATGTGTATATTTATGTGTATGTATATATGTGTGTGTTATATATACTGTATTATATTTATACTGATTTGGGGTTGTGTATATATATATATATATATATTTATATATATATATATATATATATATATATATATATATATATATATATATATATATATATATATACCCCATCCCTTGCTACGCCTCTGACGTCCATGTACGCCACTGACATGCCGCAAATCAAGCGTGACCATTTCCTACAACCATCTGTAACTGAGACATGTTCACTCATGGTTCACTTCAGCGTTGTTGCACGTCGACACGCAGCGATGCCAAGCTGCCCGGGGGTTAAAGTCTACTAGACCGTGACATTATTTGCAGTCTGTCAGTTGTCAATACTTGTCGTGTCTTTAAGTTAAGAAGAACTCGGAGCCGAAACGAATGACACCCGATCATGGACAATCATGTTAAAAAGTTACGGATATTGTCTAGAGTCTAGACGAACTATTTAGTAGAGTCGGAGAATTATTCTAAGTCCGTTCATTTGTTCGGGGTTTTAAGAAACTCTCGTCGTCTTAGTTTACTTAGCGTCTTTAAAATAATAAACGTATAAGAAAGCACAAACCGAATGGCATATTATTCAATTGCAAACGAGCGCTGCTGGAACGCGTAACGCGTTCCTAGCGATGTGAAATCTTAATAACAATCAAAAACTAGCGTTTGTAGTTCCAGTGGTTTCCGCGTGCAGCTGCCAGCTGAGGCAACCTTGCCTCAGCGGGTCGAATAGACTTTTCAACTAACCTGGACGCATCATATATTCGTCGGAACTCGAGGCTACAAACTGGTGGTACCTTTCTCTCACTGAGCGGTTAGTCTTTTCGCGAAGCTTTACGGGCGCTCGTTCGATGGATGCAACAGTATAAGCGCTCTACGCGAGATCTGTTGTCCATTCCTCGAATCTTTCCACCGTCATACTCGTAATGGTTTTAGACATTAAAGTCGAGGTCTACCGCAGAGCAGGTTACGCAGAAGGGGTTCGCGTTCTGTTGGCAGGTAAAGAATAGATTCTATTGTACATGTAATAATTGTATAATTTGGTTTATAAGCTGCTGAGTTTTCGCCGATGGAGAGCATCTATTTTTAAATAGCGCAGGTGTTTGGGGTTTTGGGTCTTTCACAGGGCCGGCGGATTAAGGTCCGAGTGGGCCGGGGGGCTGAGAAAAAAGGCCGTCGCCTATACTGATAATCTCTGACGAGCAAAAAAGGCCATCGCCCTTTCAAATCGTGCTGACGAGCAAAAAAAAGGTTATCTTGAAAATCGGTGGGCCTATTTTCATGGTGGGCCTGGGGCTGCAGCCCCCTCGGCCCCCGCCTTAATATGGCCCTGGTCTTTCACTGTAGTTGCGCGATACCAATTTGGGGAGTTGTAAAGGGAACGGTGAATGTTGAGAGGCTGTAGGATTTCAGAGAAGATTGGAATCGGTTAGATCAAGAGCAGTCGACAGCAGTGTGTAATCTAGACTTTGGACTCCGGGGGAAAACTGACAAGACCGGGGGAAAGTCAGCTATAGGGAGCTGCTGCTAGTTGATGTTGTATGTCAAAATTTCCGGGGTTGAAATTTCAGGTGAGAACAAGGGCAATTTCCCCCCGGAAACGGTCTAGATTAAACCCTGGTTGACAGATATTTGCCTTCGTTTTAATTCCTCGGGTAGTGTATGCTTGGACACGGCGCACTGTCACCGTCGTTGTCGCGTAGCCAACTGGGGTCGTTACAAAGGTGACAGCGGTTGTGTCGAATGTGGCCAAGACGTCTTGGGCAGGGATTTTCCTACATCCCATAGCAGAGGGTTATACCCCCCTCCGGTTTGTGACAGACAAACCTGTTCCCCACCCCTTCTCAGGGGTGGTGTTGGCTATCCCCCAAACCAGACTGATGGTAAAACTATTTCTGATAGGACCTACAGTCCGCAATTGCAAACTTATGCACTGTGCTTAAGAGATGCTTCATATAGCCTAAGCATGTTTTCCGTGGGAAAATCACCTCTGTAAATTGAAACTTGAGCCATTATAACACTCCACAACATTTGGAATGGACTGTATCAAAACGAAAGAGATGACAACGGAAATCACATTTTTGACTTGTTTTTTCCTTTTTCCGAGGCCTAAGCATCTAACCCCCAACCCGCCACCTTTCCCCGCCCAATTCTATTCCCCCATGGGTCCAATGAGTCTAGATGAAACACTTGACATTGGCACCCCTGCAATTATGTTACCTGGATGAATGCCCGGATTTGTAACAGCGACGGCGACCTTGTGAGCATGGTTGTGTCATCTGCGTACGTCAGATCAGAGAACTCCACACGTACACGAAAGAACTTATTTAAGACATAGACTCAGTTTCGAAACCACATTTCAGCAAACACCTGTAAATACGCACTGAATTATACACTGTAATTACCTGCTATCGCCTGTCGCCCAAGTATTATGCACTGTAATATTAATAATTTAATACAACTGACTGACTGACCGACCGACCGACTGAATGACTGACTGAGCGAGTGATTCGTTGGTTGGTTGGTTGATTGATGTGTGTGATGTCAAAGCATGCCTCTTTGCTAGTGAGTCAGATCTTTGATCTATTTTAAGATAAGGTCAAGCCTGGGCCGCGGTTAAGAAACAACTGTACTGGTCTCTGAGTGTGAGTAATAGTCATAGGCCAGTGACCTCCAATTAAAAGAAGTTACTGTGTTTTGATGTGTTTTGTGTGTTGACGACTACTTCTTACGTTCTTAAAAAATGCTGCCCTCTAATGGTCTTAGGGGTCGACCTGTAGGATCCGCATGAAGGACAGTTTCGAAGGGCAAACTTGCCTGGGACTTTAATTCCTAATTCAACACTGTGCCGTCAATTGATTGATCAACAATGTACTTTGGTTTTAAAATCTTTGCTGACTTACTTAATCGACTGAGAGAAATATCGTGAACTAGGGAATAGAGGAACATAGGCATAGCTGCACTGTAGAAGAAGGACTATAGCTCATATAAAAGCACTTCTGGCTATGCTTGAATATCACTACCCTAGTGTGACTTCCATTGGTCTGCTTTGAATACTGATATCGGTTTCATTCAGCATTTGTTTTCCCTCCCGCCTGCATAATTCATTTGGATCTATATATTGGGCAAACGGCTCACACTAGAAGCGTATTTCTTCCAATGGACGATTGCCAACAAAGCTGTACATACTGTTGACTGTTGCTAGGTCTTTGCCTGAGCCTACTAAGAACAAAGAGGTTGTACTGGATCCGGATCCGTAGCCACCTGTTTTCAGGCGTCAAAATTTGCTGCATTCGTGAATCAGCGCTTTTGATTAGGTTCTGGCAAAACAGACCACACGTAAAAAGCTGAAGACTGATGCAGGCACTGTGATAGGCTATTCTACATCTTTTTATGAACATCTTTAAAGCTCCACGCTCAAATATTTCTAGTAGTTCTGATTTGCTTCAGCTACAGCAAATGATGACATTAGATTAGAACGTAGGCCTATGCAAGAAAATGTTTATGCAATAATAAGGTAAGTTTTTTATGTTGCGTTTATAACTAAATTACAAATTATGTGCATTTGTTTCTGGTCAGGATTGTATGGAGGAAGTAACAAATGAACCCATTTTCCATGTTGCCTTGTTGCTTATCATCTGGTTGAGTGACAGTGAAATTGATTTATGTCCTTTTGTTAAGTACTTGTGAATCTAAAATTCTGATCTGATACAGGCCTAATCTATGTTGTCAACAATTTGAACTGGGCTATGAGAATGACAGATGTTTGTTCCAGATCTTGTATTTTGCATTTGATTATATATATATATATATATTATTTATTTATTACAGTAATCAGCTTATAGTAAATATTTTTAACCAATTACATTTTCTTTAATCGATTAACTTTTTGATTAGCTTGCTATATTTCTATTTTGTTCAGACAACAATGGTGAGTAAAGAAAGCATTGCTGCAGTAAGCATTTAAGGGGAGAGATGAGCAAGAACTTTTGTCTTGTTTTTAAGCTAACTGCAGACGGCAAAGTAGACAATATACAAAGTTGCAATGCAAGAAGATCAGCTAAAAGCTAAATGTAATTAAGCCTATTTTAAACCAAAATTAATATATTAATCGATTAAATAATTTTCCGATTACTCAAACAAGAAAATTTTAATCGTTACCAGATCTAATATATCTATAATATTAAGATCCTTGTTCTGTGTGTCTGTTACCTTCAAGCGTTCTCATTGGTTGACGAAGAAGCGTTTGACGAAGCGTACGTTTAGCACGGTTTAGTCGAGTCATTGCATCGTTATAGGGGTGGGCGTGCGACGACGTTGCTATTGGTAACAATTGTTCGTAGCGTGCGACGACGTTGCTATTGGTAATAATTGTTCGTAGCTTGAGGAAGTTGCGCAATTTTAACGTACATTTTAACGTACACAAAAATACGTGTACAGCGTCACAAATGGTCACAGTTGCGTGATTTTAACGTACATAGGCCTAATTATTACGTGGCGCAGAGCTTGGCTAGGTGGCGATCATTGAAATGTTGTTCAGCATGTATTCAATGATTGTGTATTAGGTATAGGTATTGGATTAGTATTATCCTGCACTGCGAGCGAAGCGAGCATCTTTCTAGTATATATATATATATATATATATATATATATATATATATATATATATATATATATATATATATATATATGATATCAGATGGTATCTTTCGAGTGAGAAATCTTTTCAATTGCAACGTTTTTGTTAAACTCCTTCTCTATGACTTTCAAGGACTGTATACAAATGGCTCATTCGGTGTAATGCAATGCAACAAATACAAATGAATGTATATGCATGATGTGGCTTTCTGTTGGACTGAAACTCGAACTGTTTTTACGGTTTTCTTGGCTCTACCATGGATGGTCAGATGGAACTTATTGGAAATTGCTTCCATGGGCAATTAGTAAAACGTCAGAACAGCTTTATTCACTGGTGGAACCCATGTGCCCCTTTGGATAAGAACTTCAATCTAATCTCTGCCGGTCAGCAGTCTTTGTCTTGTCAGTGAATACCGCTGCCATTGTGCACAGGCATACTGTATTATGATTAGATAAGTATTCTGTTTGACAATTGGTTCTTTAATCTTACAGCCAAAATAATTATGGCAGACCAGAGGTACAGTGTTTATTCTAGGCCCTTTGGGGGAGGATTTCCCCCAAATGAAAAAATTCCCTCCTAAATAATTTTTTATATGTTGCATGGGAAGATGGAAATTTCCCCCCAAAAGTGTGGCGACGGGGGGGCTTTTTATTTTTTGGAGAGGGGAAAAATAAGGAAGATCTAAGATTGTCACAGATCGATCGTTTAAGAAGGGAAAACGGGCAGATGACCTTTTTTTGCTCGTCACCACATTTTTTATAGGAAGATGACCTTTTTTGCTCGTCAAGACTTTTGAGACGTCAAACCTTCTACCCCCAAACATTTAAAAATCCCCCCAATGTCAAGGTGGCTAGAATAAACACTGCCAGAGGTATATCCTTGCATTACATTGGAATGTGAATGTTTGGTATTTTAAAATAAATTTATAATTTCCAGAGGGTGTAGTTGCACCACCTTGCTCCCCCACCCACCCCATTCCGGCAGCCATGGACCTCTGTGACCGCTGGACCCACCGCATTTGCGGACTTTGCTGGTGTTTGGCGCTTGCCCTGTCCGTCCTGTCTGGACAGTTGGAAGTCCGTGAAAGTGTGCCAACGTGTCATTCAGAAGCTCGTTTAGTATCCGCGCATTTTAGGTGTTGTGCCTGTTGTCAATTAGTACTCCGGTGAGCAGACGATGCAGGTGTTCAATGAGATGCAATTATGGAAGGGTGGCATACCGTCCGACGTCATTCGTTCAACATGTATCGACGCCCCTGCCCCCTCCGCCCCCCCACTGCGCCGCAACTACTGTTTCACCGGATTAATTTTTGTTCATGAATAAAACGCTTTGAAATACTGACCTCATGAAGCAGACATGGTTTGTTGCTTGGATAAACGCCTCCAAGTAGGGGCCTAACTATCGCGGCTGGTATAGCCAGGCAGATTTTTATGCCCAAAAAAAGCGTCCCACGCAGGGTTCACACACAGTCACACACACACAGTCATACACACACGCACACACACACACCACGCACATTGTCAGTTGTCAATCCAGGGTAGATGGTTTCTAAGTCTAGGCATAAAATGACCTTTAATTCGATGACGTGAGCGTCTGTACCTGTGAGATTGCGTTATCTGAACACTGCTGTCGTTAGAACAGGAGCCTGATGAGTTACCATCAGGAAGATAAACTCGTTAGCTATGAATTTTCCACTGACTAGGCCTAGTTTTGCATAATTTAGTTGTGCCTGATTTTTAGAGCCCCCTCCCAGATCCAGAGTTTCCAGAATCACTAGAAAATCAAAAGCGTATGTGAAATTTTACGGTCAGTCGCGTGCGATTGTATTAACCAGGTATTAAAAGGTATTGAGCCAATGGATTTCTTTGTCATACTGACACAAGACTGGCACTTGTGTGGATATAGGTCTATCCAAGTGACACCATGCACTAAAGTTTAGGTGCAATATGCCAAATTTTACCTCATGGTCTCTGGCATCTGCACAATGCCGATATTTACAGAGGCGTTTTGTGAATGTGAACAAAATTTGTATAAATTATAAGGTATTTGGTGTGTTGTTGTAAAACAAAGAACATAGTTTAGGATGTAATGCTATTTTGGATCATTATACAATCGAATATTTAACAAATTATTACTGGGCCGCATTTACAGCCGCTTTCTCCGCACATGCCATTTCCGCACCAATATGCGGCACTTTTATTCGCATTATAGCTACTTTCGTCACATACAGTGGCGTAGCTTTTGGGAAGCAGTGACGCAGACTAGAAGCATTTAAATTTCGATTCGTTGGATTTTGCTTCACATTTTAAATATTCGCTACAGTACTGGACACTAATATAAACTTTATATATTCTGGATTATAAAGATGTGCTCTCATGTGGTTGGAATTTATTTGTTGGCTGTATACAGTATTTATAATTAAATGTAAACTTTAATCTGTTATCGCTCACTCCATTACCGTTTCAAACAGTAATTAGTTACGACTTACAGTTACTGCAAGCCAGTGCACTTTCTAGAATATTAATTAATTAATTAATTAATTAATTAATTAATTAATATATTAGTTCTATTCTAACATCGGCTGGCACTGTTAATGTTCTTGTCGATTAATTCCCCATAGCTATTTTAGTTCTATTCTAACATCGGCTGGCACTGTTAATGTTCTTGTCGATTAATTCCCCATAGCTATTTTAAGAGAGGCTGAGCGCCTAAGAATAAGCAGCTACTGTTGTGCTGCCTTCCAAGGCGCTATAGAAATCCACGAGATTTTACTTTACTTTACTTTAATTCGCCGCCAATAGTTTATTCACCGCCGATAGGGTTAGATTTAGGCCTTTAGGTTTTAGGTTAGGGTTTGGGGCTAGGTTTAGTGTTAGGGTTAGGGTTAAGTTGGCGGTGAGTTTCCCAACAAGCCCTTACATTTACCCCATGTTGGCGGTGAATTAACCGACAAGTAGGCCTACCGCTATTAATCCTGTGCTGAGTTCGTGAGTTGCTGGAACTTGCTGCTGAATGCTGCATGAGCCAAAGTACAACTGCATGGGCGTTCTTTAGTCTCTACATCGTTTCAAATACAAAGGCCTCTTGTACCTTGGCTACATTGTGAAATTAAGACCATTTTCATGACAATTATTTTTGTCCAGTAATGAATTCTTAGTACAATCAAATCTAGAGTTAAACAAGGTCTCTGTCTGTTTTTTTGTCATAGTCTGCCTTGCTGCTTCCCCACTCCCACTCCCACTCTGTCTGATCTCTGCCTCTGGAATTGGCCTTACCCAGCTAACCACTGAACTTCAGATATAGATATTTCAACAGTTGATTAAATGCTTAGGAATAAGCAGCCAGTGCTAGCAGCCACTACGGTGCCTGCTTCGAGAACGCTATAGAAATTCACGAGATTTTATTTATTTATTTATTTATCTTTTTGCTCGTTAGCCCTTTTTCGTTAGCCCTTTTTCACCGAACAACGCTGCACCTTCCGCAAATATGTGGCGCATAACTGGCAAATTTTCGCATTCCCCGCATATTCAGGACCTCTCGAGTCCCGCATATTTCCAGAAAAATCGCTGCATCAAACTCACAGTCCCAATAGTTAAACGATGACCTTTAAGACCATTAAGACTTGAGCCTACTTGTTGTTAATAGGAATTGGGGCATGTTGACAAGCATCAGCAGTAATTAGGTATACCATGTGTTGAACGTAGTTATTCGGTTTAAATGGAGCCTGACTAAACACTTTGCTTTTAAGCTTGTTGCTCTGTTGTCAAACCGATTATCAAGTAGTAGGCAGAGACTGTTTCAGACACAGTGTCTGTTTTCTCTGGAAATCTCATCAGTTGGCATCCTTGTCCGCGTCTGCAGCTGAGTATGCTGTCCTTCTCAATGGCGAGTAGTGACTGAATGATCAGGAATTCAATGCTGAATTCAACTGATTGCATCAATTAGTATTTCCGCACAGGCACCTCTTTTGTTAGCTCTACATAATATATGGTCTTGGTCTGCTCCATTCACCTGTTTTATTTAATTTCTTCTCAGGTATTGAGCTTACGACACACAGATTATTTTTCTCAAGAAGAACATTGATTAATTATTTAGTGTATTTAGTGGGTAGTTTCAACCTTTGCAATTTATTAACCATAGCGGTATTTCTCATATTTTACTGATAATAATCCACAATGTGATAATATATCCTCTAATTAATTATCTAATAGGTGCAAATAAAATAGTCTCCACTGGTTTCTAATGCTCCCAGCTGATCTACCATTGAAGCCAAAATAATTATATCTGTTTTTATTATTATAATTATTAATATTGGCAGTATACCGGTAAGTTTTGAAATTCTGCTTAAGATAGACTTACTGGTGGCATTAATGTCTGGCAGTAATGTCCTCGCAGGAATGTTCCTGGATCAAGTGGGAGTGGATCATGATGCTATTTTACACCATAGTTAATTGATCCACTGGTATTAACTTGTGTTCATATAGTGTCCATAAACACACCCTCACACACACACACACACACACACACACACACACACACACACACACACACACACACACACACTGCAGAACGTGTTTGCAGCTTTACTGTAAATATCGTATAATTATTATGACTGTAAAGCAGCCAGTTTGATATCAATACCCACCCAAACCGTCAAAAAGCCATTCTGTTAGTTTTCAGTGTTGCATTTGCTCAGTGTCTTGCATTGTGTGTATGTTCCAATCCATATTATAGAATCGCTTTTTCCTGCTTTTGAGTTTCCCATATATGGGTGCACAGTTGTTTATAGTCAGATGGTGTTGCAGCACCACGTTTACAGTACATGATTTCCGGCACCATCATACATACCGGTACATGAAGTTACAAATTAACGACAGTTAGAGGGTGGAACGAGGTTAAAATGATATTGATAAGAAATTTGGAAGAAAATGGTTTTCAGTTTCTTCTTGACAGAGTTTTGGATTCTTGCATAGAAGCATTCAAAGTCAAGCTGCCATACATAAGACCAGTGCTTTTTTTCTAGGAAAAAAGGTTTGGGAACCCACCCTTTTTACTCGTCAACAAAACAGGTAGAACGCATTCCCAAACACATTATTACATATCCATAATTATATATGCAATCTGGCAAAAAAGGTTTGGGAACGGCGTTCCCATGCGTTCCCACTGAAAAAAAGCCCTGCATGAGACACAGCAACCTGTCACCTATATGCTCTTGAAATTAGCATGAAATTTGTCTGTATGTGCCACAGCTAAGCTAGAAAAATATTGTTGACTTTTTATAGGGATATTTTTATGATCTGATCTGGCTGATAAGTTAAAATTTTGAAGTGAGGGTATTATTATAATATTATCCAATATCAAGCAAAGTCTGGGTGCAATATTACTTGTTCTGGAAAAAGTTAAGGCATTGTTTTCTGATTCTGTCTCAGTATAGACCTAATGGAGATGATAATTTATTTCGTTTGTAGATAACTTAAGCCTGTGGGTTTACAGTAGGAGTTTTTTGTGTATAGGTTACTGATATGGTGTTGGCATTGATAAGAGAGAGGCTGTCTTTACTGCCTGGATCTGTTTTCTGGAATTCTGTGGTTCTTCTGTTAGCAAATAGTTAACTCTAAGCTGCTTTTAATTTCAACACTACAGTAATTTATTCCTTATATCCTTTCCCACCACTTCCTTAAAAACACTGTGCTTGTTAGACCTGACAATATCCAAACGTTGGCCAAACCATTAGATAAATAATTAATTAGTTTATTGTGAATAATTTATCCATTTTCATTAGGCCTAAGCCTGAGTTGTTGTGCAGTGTGTTATGACGCGGTGCCAATTTCTGTATTAGAATGGTGCCAATTTCTGTATTAGAATGAAGATCGTGTTTAAACCTATTGTGTTTGCAATGATCCAGTCTAGTTCCGTTTCCTTTTTCTGCATCTTTTTGCCAGATGATGTCTTGTGGATCTTGTGTGACGGAATGCTAATATCAACGTGTGGGTCCTCGGTTAGAATAGCTTACCACCCAGCATTCCACAATGAACGCTTGGCAACCTTCTAAGAATCTGCCTTACAGCTGTGAATATTACCGGTACTTTAATTCACTAGCTGCTGTAGTAATCTGATTACTCCGAACTGGGTTACCTAGTAATGCCAGCAATGTCCAAAGGTGACATGATAATTTCTTTGTTTGACAATGCCTGTCATGATGCCGATCTCCTCTCACTGTCCTGCATTCATGCCTTGAGAATTTCGTGTGATGAGTGATGACTTGCCAAGGCCGACTGCGTTTGCTGCTTTGTTCTAGCATGAATATTATGGTGATTGCGTGCTTTAAAACAGCGGTATGCAGGTGAAAGTCGTCCCAGTTAGATCCGTGTGTCTGTCCGCTTTAGTTTAGATTCAATGACGAGTTCTGAGTTCTGCTGACTGGAGAATTAACAGGGAACGACGGTAGATGTGTATATCTTGCCTGTTGTGTGCGGCCTGTTTCGCTATTGTGGTCTTCGGTGCTGCAGATGATGTTACCGCATTGTTTTGCTGACTGATGCCTGGAAGGAATGTTTGCAGCAGTAGTTCGGTTGTCGTCCATTGAATGGTTCAGGCTTTTGACGTAAGATGGGATTTGAGCGTTCTTTAGGCTCTTTGTATTCTCTATTAAATGCCCGCCTCTGTTGGGCTTTCTATTGTACTGCGAGATTTGCGGTCACAGATGCTGCCCGGAATCAATAAGTAGTTGCAATGCCCCCCCCTCTCCGACGCCTTGGAGTTCTCGGTACTATCGCCTGATTCGCCTATTCATTTCCACATGTACTCTCTGCTTGAATGAAATAATGTTTGTTTGAAATTGCTATAGCCAGTTAAAACCCAATAGTGAACTTTACTTGGCAAATAATTATGATGCAAGAAACTGGAAGAAAGTGAATTTTGATTGAGTTAATTTTGCAGCTATGTCTTGGTTTTTCATTAGGGGTGAGGTAAGGTTGTTTTCGGTCTCTCGGCCTCCAGACATAAATTCAACACCACTCATGGGTTTCAGTAGTTCATGGCCTTCAGTATGGGTATCTTAATTGAGTGTCAGTGTCAGGCATGATTGGGTGAGATTTGGCAAATTTAGATAACCGTATTTGTCATTGCTATGCTAAAAGAGGCGTCGTCAAAAGAGGCGTCGTCTAGGCATTGGACGTTGCCCCTTTTCAACATCTCGGTGGCGCATTTGTCAGCCTTTTAATGATGTGACCTTTCAGTCATTGCATGTAAGCATTTATTGGTCTTGAGAACCCCATTTTAAATAACGGTGATGTTATCTATTGGCTTATTCTGCCTTTTAGGAATGTTATACTGAAATATGCATTGGCTGGAGCGCAAAATAGAAAAAGGCCTGAATGGTGCGGTTTTATAGTGTACTTGTTCTATATGTCTGCATCAGAGGCGTTATGAAATATTGCAGTCTCTCTTTATGCATAGAAAATGAATTCTGTAGATCTGCAATGCCTTATAGAATTTTGCACAATTGTATCCGATTTCACATTCTGTTACCAGTGACAAATGTGCCGTATGAGTGACACTTATGATCACATTACTACACTGCTGAAAATGTTAATGTTCATACAGTAACTATGCAGTGAGACCATTAATTGTGAAGGTGTTCACTGACCTTAGTGAAGGTGCGTTCTTGAGTTGCAAGCAGTATAATTTGATTTTAAAAAGAAGCATTGGGGGTTGAGCGACTCACACCATCTTTTTGAACCTTCATTGCAGGTTTTTACGGCTAAAAATAAGAAATGTCTACCCCACCAGTAGGATAGGCCTCTCCTAGTGGGGGGAGGGATGTTTGAGCCTCTACCCCGACAAATTAAGTACAAGTATTAGTTGCAAGTTTTCTATCTTGTCTGAGGGTTTGGAGTATCCATTTACAAACTGACTCATAGATTATATATTGGATTATTTGAGCTGGATCATCTTTTGATCTGTAGTAGTTGAGCAGGATCTCTGTTGAAATCAAGAATCTGCTGACACAACTAGGTTGATTATGGTTGATTGCAAATCATTACTAGATAAATACTTCATTTGGTATTTTCCTAAACGTAGATCATGGTACTTTTATAATACGGTTCAGTCTGATCTATCTACGGATAAATGGGACATTGCATGAACTGTATGTGATTCAAATCATCTGGTTTAAAATGAATAAATTGAAATATAGGTGTGTCTACCGGTATGTGTATATATATTCTCTGCATCTGCCTAATTTATGTGTTTCAGAATTATACTAGAAATTGTGAAATGTCGTTTGGAGAAATGATGAAACGCGTTACAACGGAGAACAGTTTTGCAGTACCAATACTATTTGTCTGTAGAATAACTGCAAAGAGTAGCAGACAAGAGCCTCGCGTTTCACAGTTTCTTCACTGATGCGCCACTTTCAAGAATTCAGAAACACTTCTGATGGATAATCGCTCGTTGCTGAGCAATTGGAAACATTGCGGTTATCCGAAACTCCTCGTCGTTTTTCCATCCAGAAGCTGCGAGTATCTCGACACTTCACGATGGATCAGCGTGGACTCATGAGGGTTGTTCACTGCAGCCGGTTTTTCTTCTGCTCCTCGAAATCATCATCATCATCATCGCCATCACCAACCACTTGTTTGCCGCTGTTTCTTCAAAACAGAGTGATGATCCCAAAAGTGTCGTCTGCTTCAAGATTAGGGAATTCGTTGTTTGAGACGAACAAAAGGTATAGGACAGATATGACAGGCAATGCTCTGATTTTGATTCTCATCATTGTTTCCAGTTGTGTTCTGCCCGTGTTCAGCTTGACGTCTGTAGTTCCAGAAATCTCAGGTTTGTTAGACTAATTTCTGTCTTACTTTCAGTAGACTCTGGTCTATTTTTGACTTGACAAGTCATATACAAGCAACAGATTTATTGCTATGCAAAGCCGTGTACTGCAATGCAGGGCCGTCATTTCATTGTTTTCCAGGGGGGGTGGGGTGGGGCAAGACATTTGACTGCAAGACAGACAGTATTTTTAAAATACCTCTATAGTATGCAAATTGGTTTTATCCATAGTACATGCTACATATGATACTACATAGTACATACCAGTGATTGTAATAAAATTATAAAAACAATTGAGGACACAATGAAATTAAAAAAACACACAAATTTGTTTGTGAAGGTGTTCACAATTTCCATAAAAATCAGGGGGCGAGGGCCCTCTGCACCCCCAAATGACGTCCCTGCTGCAATGTAATGAGCATGCATTTTATAGCTCCTTTATGGATCTTTTCCCTGTTGGAAAAGAGTCTATTAATAGTCTGAAGAACCTTTTCAGTTTACTTAGATTGCAGTCTTTAAGTCTTCAATGTCATAACGTTTTCTGTTACTTGTGTTGCAGGAATTATATTTCTATATGATGAGTAAACACTTTGCCATATTTATAAAGAGCAGAGCACCCTTTGACCTGTGACCTTTAAGGTTAAGAGTATAGGCTTTCACTCCAAAGGGCAAAGCATACTTTGTTTCAATTGAAAAAACCATGCTGATATGCGTACAAGCATTTATGCTTGTAGACCCGCTGCCGGCATAGAAACTGAATCGGTCCATTTGGTGGTTAATGGTTATGTACAGTATAATCAAGCCAATGATATGCGGGCAGATGGTTCTTAATTTGCTTAAGTTCTTAAACGTTTTCTGTGTCAACCGCCGAGTTTCAAATTCCAACTTTTAATAAAACTTTTAAAAGGCCGAGTCCCGTATTATTAGCGAAATCATTAGTAGGCCTACTGCATTGTGTCTCTTGTTGTAGGTTAAGCCTAAGTTAAGTGGGGACGGAAGATGGCAGAGTGGGTTACACGCTAGAGCGGTAGGCTGACGGATAGAGATGTGTGGGTACAGCAAAATGCATACCCTAGATAGCGCTATACCCTACCCGACCCGTACCCGTAAGCTGTGTACCCGTACCCGTACCCGTACCCGTAACCGACTTTGGTTGGAATTTGGAGTTTTTTGGATTTGGAATTTTGGACCCGTACCCGCGGGTGCGTTTTTACGGGTACAAGTACTACAAGGACCTGTACATGGACCCGTGAACCCGTATCCGTTCCTAGAGACTATAGAGAGGCAACAGTGAAATAGGGGCTACGAAATTGGGATAACTATTAATTGTAAATAGCACGCATGTTTAGATTAGGACAGATCTAGTACTTAGGAATCAGGATAATCAGTCATCATGCCTAAGCCGACATGAATGGGCTTGTTTAAAATATTTAGTAGATATCATTTATCTATGAGCAGGCATTAGAGGTTCTTTACCAGAAGAACTTTCTCGGTCAAAGAGTCCTTGGAGGAGTCAGAGGACGCCATTATAGATTTATTACTGATGATGTCAGATTACGTCATCTGCTATGTTTTCAGTAAGTAAAATGCATGCTGTCTGACAAACTGAACGCGATGTACAAGTTATACTAATATACTTTACTCAATATTATTTTTCTATTACTGCATTGCTAATTTGCTATAGTAGTGAGAAATGAAAATATAACTTTTCGGGTAAAACCATACCTGTAAATACCCACCCGTAGCGCTGTACCCGTACCCGACCCGTACCCGTAAAATGTGTATCCTACCCTACCCGTACGGGTAAATACCCGCGGGGTACGGGTATACCCGCGCATCCCTACTGACGGAGCGGGTTCAAGCCCCGTTAGCGCCCAGCTTGGCTTTCACACAGGCAGTAATGCCTCCTAAGCCACTGTAAATCACTCTAACTCACGCTAAGTCTAAAGGGCTGATTGGTAAGTGCCACTTTAAATCACGCTAAGTCTAAAGGGCTGAGTCTGATGCGGCGGTTTTTCGGGAAATATGCGGGAATCAGAGGTCCTAAATATGAGGGAGAAATGCGGAAATTTCCCATTTATGCGCCGCATATTTGCGGAAGATACGGCGTTTTTCAGTGAAAAAGGGCTGACGAGCAAAAAAGGTAAATCTATGCCTATAGTTGAGAAATAGCGAAAAGTGCTATATATGCTACAAAAGTAGCTAAAACTGCAGATAAAATTGCCGTATATTTGCGCAGAAATCGCCTATGCAGAGAAAACGGCTGAAAATGCGCGCATTAATTAGAAAATTTGCTAAAATGCGATCTCATATATGCGATCGCATAATCTCATCAAACGCACGGTCCTATTTTGTGCCGCTATCCAGCCGCCATGTCTCTCCCCACAGGAATCCGTACGGATCCCGCAGAATCCTTCGATAAACACACTTAGGCCTAACCTACACCCCGTAATGAACGCAGAATCCTTGCTGGTATTGTTTTGATTTTATTTGGACATTGCAGAACATTTGATACGGAAGAATTTTAATGACTAAGAATATATGTACACCATTAGGGTTAAGAAAATATGTGAAACCACACGCTATGGCTATAGGCTGCCTGAATGTGTTTTCTTGTATCTTATTCTTCTTCAGTACTATGCATAGTAGCTGTAAATCAGGTGGAATAAAATACCAGCAGGCAGTAAGCTTAGCGCCTGTCCACAGTGGGGACTCTCCACAGTTTATATGGGAGAATGCCTTCATTTCACAACTGTAGTACCGATGAAAATCGGTAACCAAATCTTATTTTTTTATTTAATGTGAAATCGATCTCACAGACCCATGATTGGTAAGTGCCACTGGCAGCAGAAAAGCTTTTAGGAATGGTGAAAATGATCTAAAAAGTGCCATGGTTTCATACTGCATCTTAGTAGAAGTTCTTCTGAATTGAAATAGTTGCTGATATCTTGAAAGTGAAGGGGTGCATATGAATAATATGAGTAAATTTAACGGATGAAAATTTTAAAATACAATTGTTGTATAAAGGCCAGACAGATATAGATAGGTCTCATATTATTTTATCTAATCTCTCCGCCTAAGGAACTGATGACAGCTTTATAGCACGGCCTTAAAACCACATAGGCCTATCGTTCTGGAAGATTTATAGCTCCTCCCAGATCTTGTGATTCAAGGGTTCACAGTTAGTCTTTTTGGTTTTATCTGGATTTTGTATTTAACCAGTTATTTCAGTTCTGAACAGCTCAATGTTTCTAAAAAAATGTTTTCACATGCTATTAATTACACTGCTGTCGTGGAGCTTATGTTCGTTTACAGTATCGTGTGTAGGCCTATATCGTTGAGCTTTGGCATTACCAAGGAGTTCTATATATTAGCAAATGGAGATTAATCTGACTAAAAGGACTTACAAGATGGTCATCATCCAAGCGTATTCATGGATTAGGCATTTTTCAAGCAGGGTTTTACTTGAATATTTTAAAAAAACTTGTGCCGAAAAAGGATAAACTTGTAAAGGAAAGAAACAAAATTGATTAGTTCAGTTTCATTAAATGTAATGCTAAATTCGAGCTCATGGAATTGAGCTGATTGCTAGGCTGGCTTACGACATAGAATTAGAAACTAGAAAGTGGCTGTTTGCTGAGCTGTTTAAGAATACATGTGTCAGAGTCAGACTATTACATTCAGCAATGTAGGAGTCCATTCGTATAGTACCTATGCGCTGGGGGTGGGGGTGGATTTTTGAGATTTTCGTATGTATGGTGGGTACAACGTGGGTTGAAAATATGTATTTTGCGTACGTGCTATATAGACGAGCCCTAGTCACTTTTATAAAAGTCAACCATAGATTTCATTAGAGCAGCGGTTCTCAACCTTTATAGTGCCACGACCCCTTCAATTCAATTCCCCATGATGTAGCGACCCCCGACCGTAAATTACTTTCGTTTATAATGTAAACTGTTACAAATAATAACGCTACAACAATTAAAATGTTTGAAATCATTCTGATTCAATTGTCTGCAATGCCTATCATCGAATGGCAGTTATAGTAAAAAAAACTAGTAGGCCTAACTACCAATGGGAAAATTTTGTACAATTACAAGTTTTGCGCATCAAAAAAGATACAACCCCATATTTCCGAAAGTTTCAGGCGACCCCTGGCAAATCGTCATTCGACCCCCGTCGGGGTCGCGACCCACAGGTTGAGAACCGCTGCATTATAGAGTCTTCTGGTCTCGTGTTGTGAATTATTGTACACTCTTTGCCGTAGCAACGTAAGATTTAAAACATCCAAACAGTTTGCAATCTCATCTACTATCTAGCAAAACCACAGTTAAAGTAACCAAAATCAGTCAGAACTCAGAAGGTATTACCAAAACGGGGCTACATTCAAACTGGTCACGTATGACAGTTAGCTTATTAGCTTTTTAAACTGGACGGCGAATGGAAGCTGGAATGGCTTGATCAAGTCTAGTCAGACGTTGAACAGTAAAAGTCAAGACGTTAATTACTACCAGCAGTCCTTGACATTACCAGCTTCTTTAGGACTTAACAAGAACGGAGCTCTTGTGCTGTTAAGCCACTTAGGCTAGACACTTGATCCAGAGAGTCCTACATACAGTACAGTACAAGCAACTCTGCCCGATCTGATACTGTAAATCCGTTAAGATCATTTTCATACAGATCCTTTGCGGCGTTTCCGTCTTTAGTAGCTGATGTCACTACCAAGAGGTTGCCTTGATCACCTTCACTGCTTAATATCTGCTTAATATACCTGTCAACCCCAGTCAAGCGTTTTCAACTTTGACCTTGGGAGGTTGGGGTGTTGTGACTTTCCCCTTCGGCAATCGTTGCCAGGGCATTGTTTTGAGAATAAACTTTTGACAATGGGTGGCTGTGTTGCTGTGTGTCGTTAGTTGATACATATATTTCGAAAGGCTGTGCTGATGAATAGTATTGAATACTTTACTTACCGCTATCGGTGCACTTTGAGCGCGCGTCGCCATCATCTACCCTGACCCGAACTGTCAACTTGTATTAAAGAAATGCGTAGTCAAGTTCTCTGCATTTCTAATGGACCAGTTTTTCAGGCATGTGCTAGTGTCTGGTGTCATGTCAGTTTTATCATGGTTGACAATGGCAATTCTTCAAATTAGACAAGTCCGCGTAAAACTGATTTAAATAATTGGCATTTAATGAACTGCATTTCATCTTTAGATCACGGTAGTAATCTTGAAATATTAATGTCACGAAGAACAATAGTTCATTCAGTGCAGTGACTTCAGGCCTATCAACTTACCGGTAGTATCCAGTGTTGCGCGGTAACGAAGTAAAAGTAACGCGTTACATTACTTAAGTACAATTCTGAGTACTTCGTACTGTAACGAAGTACACAACTTACCCAGTACTTTTTACTTGTAACGAAGTAAGTTTTTATTCAAATATTAGTACTTTTACTTCGTTACATTATGTCTTTCACGTTTCGTTACAAGTAAAATTTCTCATCGCCAAATTTCGATACATTTACTGGAGTATCTGTTTAATTCTTCACAACTTCCCGTGTTTAGTCATACAGGGTTGACAACGATCAACAAACGTACACGCATGACTAGATTGTTTGAAAACTTGATGTTTCTTAGACCTACATGCAATCACAGAGCCGCAGTTAGAGCAGTCGGCGCCCGGGGCAAGGTATAAATTCTGCGCCCTAAATGCCGGTGAGCCTTTTTGCTTACCTGAGTTTTCACGGCAACGTACAACATACAAATTTTTAACCTGTGACAGTCTGAAAACCGGCAATGACCTTTTTTTACTTATCAACATTAGGGTCTATTTTCACGCCGGAGGAAAGTGGTATGAAAAATTAAGGACTTAGTGTGCAAATTGCGCCTTCGAGGACGGCGCCCGGGACAGCTTGCCCCTGCTCCATAGCTACGGCTTTGTGAAACCAGCATTTGTGCTAATGCAGTTAATGGTGTCAAAGTGTACGTGTTGACTGCTGAGGCTTCTGCATGTTGCTTAAAAGTAGTAATAAAAATGTGATTTAGCATGATAACGTGGAGTTGTTGATGATTCCGTCTGTCACGGTACTTTTTACTTTTTACTTAAAAAGTAACTTTTTGAAAGTACTTTTTACTTTTACTTGAGTAACTATTTTTATAGGTACTTTTACTTTTACTTAGTAAAAAAATGACTTAATACTTGTACTTTTACTTGAGTACTCAAACTCAGTACTTCATACAACACTGGTAGTATCTAGTAGATTTTAGAGTCTTTCCTGATGATAACGATGATGATGATGATGATGTTGTTGTATAATGACGGTGGTGGTGGTGGAGATTTGCATGGTGGCCTTAAAGGCGAAGTGATAAAGTGAAAAAGTGAAAAAGACATTTTTGATATGGCACACACGATAATAATAATAATAATAATAATAATAATAATAATAATAATAATAATTAGAAGTTGCCACCCCAATGCCCCCCACTTACCAAATCTTGGAGCCACCACTGCATGACAGACGTCGTTTAGGCGTAACTTACAAGAGTTGCTGTGCGAAATTGATCTAATCATCTCATGATAGACCTGCATTATATAAATACGACGGTGACGCTATTCGCAATGTCGTCCATTTCCTCCCTGCTGCGATGTGTATTCGTTGTTGTCAGGAAGTAGACGATTATCTTGTACTGTATTTGACCTGGCGTTAAATCGAAAGCATTCAGCGTGTGTCCGTCTTCGTATAGGCAATTATTGCCCGCGTACAATGGACGTTCTCGCAGTCAGGTTCTTGAATTGCCATGTCGACCGGCGGATGTTTACGTTCTCTTTGTACGTAAGTCGGACCAATTTCTATAGCGCCAGCCTATTCACGAACGCGCAAATCGTTGATTGGGATTTCGAGCTCCGAATCTGCTGTTGAGATGCGATTTTAAAAATACCTGATATCTTCAGGTTCAGACGCTTTTAGCTAACCGTAGGGAGTACATTTTCACGACTATGATTTTTTTACTGAAGCGACCATCGACTGGTGCTGATGTACTACTACAATGGCGCTAAAGAAGTTTTTACTTCTTCTTCTTCAGATGTCGTGTGTATTTCTACGTTGACGACTATGGACTTCCATTTCTCTCTGTTGTGTGTTGCTTGTATGAGTTCTAATTCTGTAGTTACTCTCTTTACATCCGTCAGTAAACTGCTGATATACGTCATTCTTTGTCTTCCTCTTGATCTTTTGCCTTCGACTTTTCCAGTAGTTACCAGGTTTTCTATACCTTTCTTCCTCATTATATGTCCAAAAAATTGAAGTTGTCTTTTACGTATCGTAGATAGCAATTTTCTTTGTGTACCTGCCATTTCGAGTACTAAACCATTCGTTTTCTTTTCAGTCCAAGATTTTCAATCCAAGTTTACTACTACTACTACTACTACTACTACTACTACTGCTACTGCTGCTACTACTACTACTACTACTACTACTACTACTACTACTACTACTACTACTACTACTACTACTACTACTACTACTACTACTACTACTACTACTACTACTACTACTACTACTACTACTACTACTACTACTAATCTACTGTTCTGTTCTGTTCTTTAGCCATCCTCGATGCGAGGTTGGGCTACACTATGTATCCCATCTCTCCATGTCTGTAGTTCTTCTAGTCTACTACTATACTACTATTTGTATAGGCCTACTTGGCTAGTCGATTTTGTGGTACATCGACATCGTATCTATAGAATCCGACCCTTTGGTGTAGAGGTACTGGTATTTTGATGCAGAGCCTAATCATGTGTTGCCCGGAGCACCGTGATGCCCGTCAGATGTTGCAGGCAGCACAGGCCTACGGCTGCAACGCCTATCTATCACATCTGCAGTTTCAGTGTGGTTGTTTTTTGATCCAAAACATGACGACAGGTTCATTATTTGTACAGCCCCTATTCTGAATTCCGTGCGGGCGACAAAGTGTTTGTGTTCTTCATCATCATTCTCGTTCCACCTGGCTATCGTCTGCATGCGCCACGATTCGTTCCCTCAAGAAGTTTACGTTAAGCCGGCTTTGATGTTCTTTTGAGCACGGCGGAAATTTATTTTTGCAGCGTGTATTTGGTTTCCATCTGTTGTGGTCAATATTCGAGAGGCTTCGGTATTTTAACTTCCACTGAATGCACATGATTAGTAGACGCTACGTTTGGCTTATTGTGGATGTCTGCGTTGTCAACTTCCCTTAGAATTTACTTTGAGATGGGCGTCCGGAGGGTCCAGGGGATGCAATTGCACCCCCTCTGGAAATTGCACCCCTGGAAAAATTGTGGAGTTATGAAAAACGTAGACATAAACTTACTTGTTTCTTTCGTCACAAAACCTTGTTTTGCACCCACCGAAATTTTTTTAAATTTCTTTCGTCACAAGACCTTGTTTTGCACCCCCTGGAAAAATGTCTGCAGACGCCCATGTACTTAGACCCTATTCATTCGATAATTTATTGAAGCATTTCTAAAAGTTTTGCATTTCGGCGTTTATGGAGATTTTCGAATAATTTTGATGAAGTAATCTTGAACTTGAATAGTTGTCAGCTTTTTTTCGCAGTAACTTGTGTCATCAGTGGCGTAGCCAGGGGGCGTTGGGGTTTAGACCTCCCTTGGTTAGCTGGCCAAATATTTTTTCATTGCGTATTATTATTCTGCAGGTGGATGGGTGCCAAAGTCGGGCTTAAGGTAGCAAAAAAGAAGCTAACACCCAAAAATATCAACATACTGCATAGGCAGTCAACGCTCATATAACTATATTATATAACTACTGTATAACTAACTTAACCATAGTGAAATAATAATAAGTGGCGACCTATTTTTTGCTTGTTAGGATTTTCAGAAGTTGGGGATTGGTCGTTCATAACCCCCTTTCGGAAAATCCTGCCTGTGCCACTGTGTGTCATGTACTGAAACCTGTTTGCGATGTCTTATTTAGTTTGTTACCTTCCTTCTTTATTGACTATTTAACCCTCACATCGAACTGGGCTGGTTACCAACTTTCCAACCCCTCATTTTCACAAACAAATTTCAAATAGATTATGAGATATTTTCAAGCGCTTTTGGCTAACTCCATTTGCAGGCATTCTTGCATAATTTTTTGCAATCGCTTTCTACAGAGGTTATTAGGCTATGACCATTTCATAGAAGGTTCCATACGGGCCGAAACACCCCTAAATTTTCCTTTATATAGTGTTGTCATAATAACAGCCGGTGTCTTTAATCCTACCATGCAGTAACCACAACTTTTGCATAACAGAGAAGCTGGGCAAACTAAAGGCAGTAACAAAGCAAGATTCCATTTTAAAAATAGTTTTCAGAATTTTGAGAGTCCATACGCATTTGAGCAGTCAGATGGTAGATTATTCTTGCAATTCGGAAAGTTCCGGGGCGAAGGGGGTATATCGGTATATATACCTCCCAAAATCAGTCTATCTTAAAGTTTTTATGTGATTTACCGGTGGTTATATGTGTTTTATATGGTTTATGTGGGTTATAGTTCAGATTTATACCCACCCAAAATATTTATACCCTCCCAAATCAAATTCCTGGCTACGCCCCTGATTCTCTGGCTATTCAATATATTTTTGACGGAATCTTGATGATGGGTCATTGTGTATCATATTTTCGAGTTCCTGTCTCTTTTGCGTAAACAACTAAGTATCGTTATTATATCTACTATTCTGTTGCGTTAGACCGCGAGACCAACTAGATGCTGATCTCAAGGACACCGCATTAACGGCGCTTCAGAAGTGGCTTTCTACTTAGGGTAGTAACTGCAGCCTACAGGTGCGATCTGCGACTGTGTTATCTCGATCAGCGAAATTATTTCCCCCTGCAGTTCAGCTGCTCGATTCGAAGGCCTCGGTGCTCTAAGGGCTAATCTCTTCAGGCCGTTTTCTCTTATCGGGAACAGCGTGTAACAGAGCGTTCGTTTCAACCACCTAATCGCAAACGGCAGTAATAGGAGGTAGTAGACTAGTAGTAGCATTAGCAGCAGCAGCAGCAGCAGCAGCAGCAGCAGTAGTAGTAGTAGTAGTAGTAGTAGTAGTAGTAGTAGTAGTAGTAGTAGTAGTAGTAGACCTAGTAGTAGTAGACCTAGTAGTAGTAGACCTAGTAGTAGTAGACCTAGTAGTAGTGGTGGTGGTGGTGGTGGCGGTGGTGGTTGTAGTAGTAGTGGTAGTAGTAGTAGTAGTAGTAGTAGTAGTAGTAGTAGTAGTAGTAGTAGTAGTGGTGGTAGTAGTAGTAGTAGTTGTAGTAGTATGATCTCTTTAAATCAGCGTGCCTGGGGCTGTAACGTGGCTGGGTGTAATGTAATGTACACTGTACAGATACAAGACCGCTTTGTGACAGACAGAGACAGATAGACCGACAGACAGATGCGAAACGGCACCAGCTGACGCGCGGACGTAAAAGGCGTAGCCGAGCTACCGTTAGTCTGGAAAGTAGGCCATTAAAGCGGTCTCTTTGGCTGCCTTCGTCCTATATACGATATCATCCGGCGAAGCGACGACGAGTGAGAGCGCGCATCCAAATGTTCACTTAGTGACCACCTGAAGCGGTAACAAGACCGCTAAAAAGAAGAAGAGGCAATGGAGGAAACCCCCGCGACAGTCGCACAAATACGTCTGGCACCGGTGGAGATGGGGGGGGGGCGGCGGGAGGGGGGGGGGAGGGACGCGTCTCTTACGTCTGCGACTGGTGGGCGACGACGGTGGCTCCTTTAGACGTCCCGGCGCCGCTTATACTACGACGACCCTCTCTACAGTGGATGGGCGGCACATCGATTTTCGTAAAAGCCGTGTGACCGATGCTTCGCTCTTATTATGACAGATAACCATCAACCGCAGCAGCAGCAGCAACAGCAACAACGGCAGGGGTTTAAATCCAGAACAACTGACACGTGATTTACGCGAATCGGACGTCGTAGAGACGATTTGATAGAATGCGTCCCATCGGGGGAACAATAATTATTATTTGGCGTCAATTATAGGCAGTGGGCAGTGGCGGCTCCAGGATTTGGCAAGTGGGGTGGGGGTGGGGGCGTTGGGATGGCAGCTTCTAAGCATGGGGCAACCATTTGTTGATAGGTGTGTAGTAGTAAGTATATGGTCCCAACAGGGGTCATTGGGAGGGGCAAGCATTCAATAGGGGGCATGGGACCCCCGCCCGGGCCCCATGTGGAACCACCACTGATTTTAGGAAACTCATAGTAACACGTAGCCTACTTCAGTCTCGCTCCTCTATTCTCTCTCTCTCTCTCTCTCTCTCTCTCTCTCTCTCTCTCTCTCTCTCTCTCTCCATATATATATATATATATATATATATATATATATATATATATATATATGCATGTATGTATGTCTGTATGTGTGTGTGTGTGTGTTTGGGTGAGTGTTGGTGGGTATGTGGGTGGGCGTTTTTGTGTTCGTTTTGTATTCCTCTGATGAACCATTGTTTTCCATGTGTGTACGTGTGTTTGTTTGTCGAGCGAATCGCAGCAGTAGGTCGTATCATTGATAATCGGGGGTCGTTTGATTCCCCGACCGGTGATCAGTTGCTCTTTTCGACCGACGACGACACCACCCAGTCGCCGTCGTCGTCGGTGCCCATTGCGTTTCTGTTGAATCGGAGGAGGAGGAGGAGGAGGGGAGGCGGAGGAAGAGTAGAGTATTAGGCGCTGCGGACGCGATCCGGAGAGCGACCGACGGACTGCGTCGTTGGCGGCCGATTGAAACACGACGATTCATTGAAACCTGAGAGACTGGAGGGAATATCTGATCCACCGACAACCATTTGTCCTGACTCTTAACATTCGTGTTATGGTGTGGCGAAATTTGTGAATTCCGAGAGTCTCGGACTGAGACTATAGAGGCCGTCTGTCTGTCTGTCTGTCTGTCTGTCTGTCGCTCTCTCGATTATTCAGTTTCATGGTTATCGGAATTAGCACATATCGTTGACGCTGTGAGAAATGAAAATAACAGCACAGAGCCGCGTAGACCACCGTCAGCATCATCATCTCCATGTTCCTTCATGAACTGAAGTTACGAACTTACGATGACAGGCATAGACCCGATTGCAGGAAAATGCGTTGGTTAATTTTTGAATTCATACGGTATTAGGCCCTAACAGAAATTTTCAAAAAAGAGTTTATGCCGTGAGGTACGTGTAGGCCTATCGTCTGCAAGGTCTATGATAGGCCTAAATGGTCGTTTAAATTTTTCGGCTTACCGAGAGGATTGGTGTAGGCCTATATCATCGTCACAGGTTGAAGAAAATACCACCAGTGGGGTCTGATTCTTAGCCGTCTGACTTTCACTGGGGTCTGGTATTTTCGGTGTGTGCCGTCCCACTCTTACTGCAGTTTGAAAAATCGAAGAGGCCTACTGATTTTGAAGTGGTACTGTATATTAGGTATATTATATGAATAAATAGTAGTCTATACTTACATTGAATAGATGCTTACATGCATTAGGTCAATAGGGGAACCTTTTAAGGACGGGTTAAAAATTAAACTGAGATAAAAATGACGACCTAGGAGTTACCTATTAATACAAATACAATGCTATGAATTTCCAGTTTGAAACAGACGTAGGTTATATAGCGGCCGTTTAGCCAATCTGGGAGACCTGACTATATTATACACTATAGGCTACTCATCTGAGTCGGTTTTAGGAGACATTTTAGAATCATGTGGCAGGAATTTTGGATAGTATGTGTTCCAAATGACATGGTGCAATTTCGTTTGACCCGCGAATCTTTCGTCTGCCTTGATTTTGAAACACCGCAGTATAGAAAACGCAGCCAGGGACAGAAGTGTGTTTGCCTCGGGGCGAAAACGAGGCAGACTTCGATTTATTATTATCTAAGCCTTCGAAGGCAGACGAAGACGAATGTGAACTAGGCACACTATTGATTCCGAAACGTCAACGTAAATTAGATTTGAAGTTTATCTACGAGATGAGTGGCGTAATTATTATGCACAGTGTCTCTCTCTAATTCTGCATCCTCTACAAACATCCGCTGTAGCCTGCTCGTCTTTTCCAGGCTCCTGAATTCTCTCTCTCTCTCTCTCTCTCTTCTCTCTCTCTCTCTCCATCCCTCTCTCCTTTTTCTTCCTTATATGTGTCCCAATCTTCTGACTTCCTTCCGGGGTCTTGATTTTTTCCACCAGGTCGATCGTCGCGTTGTGTTCCATCGCGCCACTCTGCCTTTTCCCGCGTCCGTCCGCTTGTCTGTACGTGTATCTCCGTTTGTCACCGATCCTGGTGTTGGCTGTGCACGGTCTGTGCCGTAAAATCTGGTCGCATACCGTTCGCATTCTAAATGGAATTTTTATCTTCCGCTAGGAACCGGGTAATCAGAATTTACTGTGATGTCAATGAAATCCGATCTATTTGGGGATTGCAACCGGCCTCTAATTTAACACCATTACAGAGCAGCAGTTTTATTGTCACTCTCATTACACAATGTTTTAAAATGCCTTTTTATATAGGTCTATATTAGTTTTAGCAGTTACGCCTATTATAAATTTGTTAATAGTTGTGCAGCAGAAATGGTTTAACAGGGTTATTTAAATTCTAAAAATGAACTTTGTCTAAAAAATGGACATTTTGAATTTGATGATCGTTTCTTTGCATTTAAAAAAATATACGCTGCACTTTTTTGATGTTGTCATAGTGAAAGAAATTTATAGTTTCATAATCAAGTAAAAGTAGCATTAGTAGGTCATCATCTCCAGTGGCGTAGCCAGGATTTCTGGAAGGG
Organism: Metaphire vulgaris; assembly: GCA_018105865.1. Classification (NCBI taxonomy): domain Eukaryota; kingdom Metazoa; phylum Annelida; class Clitellata; order Crassiclitellata; family Megascolecidae; genus Metaphire; species Metaphire vulgaris. Next base: position 15,663,271 of record CM030837.1, read on the forward strand.
GGTTGAAAAAATTTCGTCGATGACTGCCAAGGGGGGATTTTCACCCCCAAAATCGCAAAAAATCGCCTAAAAAATAAAAATTGCATGGAAATACATCAAAACATTTTTTCCGCCGTCCAAGGGGGGTTTAACCCCCAACCCCGTGGCTACGCCACTGATCATCTCAGCATTCTAATTTTTCACAGACTTCTGTCTGTTATTGTTTGCTCTTATAGGGCCTAATCTTATTTGACCTGGAATAAACTTTGATATTATTAGATAAAGATTTGTCATTGAACCTCTCCTTTTCACTTCTTGCTACACAACACCACTCTTGAATCACTTCTTCCAGGTTTCTCAATTGATTATAATATCAGTTCTATGCTTATGACTGAGCTGTTGGATGCTTTTGATGTCAAACTTCATTGTGTATTCAATGTAATGCTTGTATGCCTCTGTACAAGAAGTTCAGACTGTTCAGTCCTGGATGTCCAAGAATAAACTTGCCCTCAGCAGTGTTTAATCTAGGCCGTTTCAGTCTTTTTCATCAGGAAAACCGAATAAAACAGGTTTCAGTTTCCTCCCCCGGCTTTTTCAGTTTCCCCCCTCCGGAGTCCAGGAGTCTAGATTAAACACTGGCCCTCTCGAAAACCGAATTAACAGGTTTAGTTACTCAAATGCAGTAACTTACTACTGTAGTGTTTCTATTGTCTGTTCTCTGTAACCAAAGACCAAGGACTTCTAAGCGAGGGAGTTTTGACTGGTTCGACATACCTCTCACCCTGACAGATTATGATTTGACTTCTTGGCGACTGATGTCAAGAGCGTTATTGAAAAGGCGACGAAGTTTTGTGATCGATTGATTTTTGCATTGATTGATCGATAACGGCTAGATGAGTGGGATGCGGATCAATGACTTTGAAGGGGGAGTGGAACTGTGATCGGCGACTCGGGTTCAGCACCTTCTGTGATTGAGCCGCATATTAATTAAATGTGGATCAGGGGATGATGTATTAAACGGGCCTCGCATGAAACCGAGTCGCCAGAGTTGAATATGAGCGATCGCCATTCAATGAAAGGATATGGAGATTGGTTCAACAGATGGTGACCGAGTTTATGTAGAAGAAATTGTAATGCCATCTCTTGGGGATTATTTTTAATCTTGAAGATAGTTTTTAATTGCTGCCTTTGTCATCCGTTTCTTCTGGACTATAAGCAGACAAAATGGCCAAAAGAAGACATAACTGGTCGTTTTAAACAGTGTTTTCAGCTTGAGCAGTTAGCTGTGGTTATGAATTATATTATTACTGTACAGTATACGCAAACTTGTTACATGATTACGCTGTCTCGAAGCATGAGTTTTCCGCGTGACTGCTTTAGTAGACGAGAGAAGTTCAACATAAAGCCTAAACTGTAATATCATTGCCATTCTATTAATAATATTAAAATCAAAGATACGCACATGTATAGACTATACATATATATATTATATATATACACTTATATTATATACACACACATACACACACACACACACACACACATATATATATATAAGAAATGTTCGTTTTAGGCACGTTAGTTTTAGGCACGTGCTCTATTAAAAACATAGCACCTACACTCCTACAGGTAATTAATTAATTAGCTGAATCGGATGTGAGTCGCATGCCATCAGAAAATGAAATAGCGACAGGTACCGGGTAACCATGTGATAAATCCACTAATGAGCAACGGCTGATATACAAAAAAATCTTGACAAACCCAATTATTTCAATTGGACCTTGCTAGAGCTGGGTCGATTACGATTATTTTTTCCGATTACGATTACGATTATTTTCGATTATTTTTCACGATTACGAGCTGAACGATTACGGTTTTTTATATAATCGCGATTTCGATTTGATTATTTCACAGTACCTTTAGAAACTGGCCCGCCATATTTTAAGTATTCGCAATCCTCTGTGTATCGATGTTCAGTTGGTCTTCAACAGGATATTTCTACACCCCTAACACCCTCCAACACCCCAATTTGAGGTCGACACCCCTAAAATTTGGTAATGTGACAATGGTATGCATACAGAATGCATATTGATTAGCCCTGAACATCAAACAGGCCCATTCAGGGGGCCAGGAGGGCCATTCGGCCCGGGCCTCCATCATTTGGGGCCTCCTTTGTTTCCTTGTCTAGAATTCTGAGAGAGCTAGAAAGCTAAATAGCTACTACTAGAAGGGGCCTCACAAATGACCTTTTTGCTTGTCGACAATTTTTTGGGATTTTGGGAAAGCTAGGAAGGTATTCTGCGGTCCTCAAAATTGGTGATGACCTTTTTGCTTGTCGACAATTTTGGGATTTTGGGAAAGCTAGGAAGGTATTCTCATTGGTCCTCAAAATTGGTGATTACCTTTTTTCGCTTGTCAACATTTTAATTGTTGGGAAGGCTAGGAGAGACCTCGAAATTCCAACTGGCCTGGGCCTCCTTCAGCCTCTGAAGGGGCCTGCCCCCAAATGGGAAATACACCCCACAACTTTTATCCTCGGATGACTTTTTTGCTTGTCAGACTTTTTGTGAGTCTCTATAAGGTTTTTTTTTGCTTGTCAGCCTTTTCGGTAGAGACTTCCAAATTTGACACCCCAGATTTTCCCGACACCCCCAAATTCACAATCCTACAATCCTAGAAATAAACACACCCCAGATTTTCCCGACACCCCACTCCAATTCACAATCCTAGAAATAACCCTGGTCTTCAATCTCCTTAAAGGATCGAGCCTGGGTTGCAAGACCGATATCGTCAGCGTATCCAAACTTCCTACCTATGGTTTCCGGTAAGTCGTGTGTAGGCCTATAAGCCTACAAATTGAATAACATAGGTGCTAGAACTGAACACTGTGTTAGACCGTTTCGCTGACGTCTCCAGGAGCTGACATCTCCCAAGTGAACTAAGAACCGTCTGTCAGAGATGAGTAATTCTACAAGTTGACAGAACCAGGGGGCAAATTGAGCGAGAGTTTGTACATTAAACCCGCATGCCACACCGCATCGAAAGCTGCTGTCAAATCCAGAAAGATGGTGCCTGTCTTTATACGCAGTTGAATCCATTTTCAATGAAAATCTGATAATCAATGGTAAATTGATCTTTCTTTGAATCGAAAATATTGTATAATATAACTAACGGGAATAATCGAAAAATAATCGCGATTTCGATTATTTTTTCGACGATTATCGATTATTTCGATTTATTTAATAATCGTGTCGATTACGATTACGATTTTTCCAAAAATCGCGATTACGATTTCGATTAATCGACCCACCTCTAGTGCTTGCCACAAAACGCTTAAAAATTTGTTTGGACGTTTTCATTTAGAAGCGCGGATTATAAAAAGTTCTCGTCGGAAATGAAGTTAATTTGCAGTGTTGTTTTAATACATAAAATACGATATGCCTCCAATATCATGCCTCCTGCTTCTGATTAATATTATTGTTGTTGTGCCTCCATATTTATTAGGAAACTTGCTGGTGTAAAAAAGATGGCTAAAAGATAAAATCGATAAACAGACATGTTCACAAAGACTAGATTCAAATATTTGCTGGTAAAATTATATTATTTATTTGTCTTTGATTTATTATTTGTTTGTAACTATAATAATAATAATAATAATAATAATAATAATAATAATAATAATAATAATAATTATTATTATTATTATTATTATTATTCCTGAACTGCTGTAGTGTAGAGAGCCCCATTTCAATAATTTATAAGCAATTTCTATTGCAAATAACTTCCTTTTTTTAATTCCTCCGAGATTGATATCCCAACCCCTGGTAAAATGTTACGGAACTGAGAGGTGTGCAGAAATACTGTACCTGTAAACTAATGTCCATAGCCCCTCTGGCTGTCTGGCATATTAGACACATGGGGATCTTACACCTGGCTTGATAGTTCTTGAGTCTGTCGTTGCTTTTTATCCGATATTCCCAAGTGCCAGTAATTAGACCTCCGTGCAACCAGTTGATCTTGAATCTTCAGACAATCTGGCACCTTGACGCCTTAATCATTAGAAGATCAGTTCCTGATAAGGCTGTTACTTAAGTGTCAAATAAACAAACAAACACACACACACACACACACACCTAGGCGCTATATTCAAATTTAGTGAATTTTAATTTTACTGTTTCTCATTGAGGAGCATATGATGAACAAAACTGAAAGTTTGTTTTACATTAATATTTACATTACTGTAATAATGTTATTAGTTTCTGTACCTACAATGTCAATTGCCAGTTTAGAGGCTTTTTCACTTGAAATTCCCCTTCATCGGCGTGTGGACAAGGACGAATATGCTTCAGGGTTTTCACTGTTTTGTCATTTGAACAGAAAATTAATTTGATTTCTATGAAATAGGATTACTTTGATTCCATCTTGATGTGAAACCGCCAGAACCTTTGAATGCTGAAGCATGTCCGGAAGCTTTTGAGACAAAGAATCGGTTGTATGGATTTGGCATTCGTGATGTCACAGTAGTATGATGATTTAAGAATGATTTTAAGCTTAGGTAATCTGTAATAATTAGTGGCTTTACTGGCTTACTTGGATGGATGGATGGATGGATGGATGGATGGATGGGTGGAAGGATGGATGGTTGGATGGACGGACGGACGGACGGACGGGAAGGCGGACAGACTGGTGTGTCTGTGTGTGGATCGGTGGATGACCATTTTTCAATATGTCTTGCATCAACAATTGGTCTTGAAACAACACTGCCATAAAGGGATTTAAAGAAAGTTGACTGCCCTTTCAGTTACAGCTGTCCCTGCCCTAGGACAGGCGAAGTATGAGTCTTTGGTGAAACCATATTTAGTTTTGATTTGTAGGGACGTGTCTTTTGTTGATTTCCATTGAAATGAAAGAGCACTGGGCGCCGCCTGCTAGGCTGCTTTATTGGCATTCGTGTCCCCCTACATACATGCGATTCTATAGCGATATAATCTCTCTCCCGATCAGGGTCGTAGCGACGAGAGGGTATATCGGCATATATACCTCTCCAAAAAATCAGTATGTATAATATAGTATATATAAATATATATATATATATATATATATATATATATATATATATAGTATATCTAACATATATAATTATATATACAGAGTGGCACAAAAAAACAGGACTACATTAAATGCCAAACCTAATGTGATTAGTTCGTTTTTTTGTGCCACCTCTCTCTCTCTCTCTCTCTCTCTCTCTCTCTCTCTCTCTCTCTCTCTCTATATATATATATATATATATATATATATATATATATATATATATATATATACCCCAAATTAATATCCCCCAATCAAATTCCTGGCTATGCCCCTGCTCCAAATTAAATAACTTTAGTGACCTTTGGACTTAAGAAATCTAAGACTTTGGTTTTCAGACTCTCCATTGATGCTTTTTACGAAATTGTGCATGTTCATGTCTTGGGCAACTCCAGATATTTTCTATCAGGAGACTATTTCAGACAAATGGGCTACAAATAGATGAGATTTGTGTTCATGTGTCAATTGGTCTATACTCGTTGATTAGTCGGTGTTGATGTGGGGCAATTTTAGTTCCTTGAGCTAAGCCCTGACTTTGTTTCTGGAATTTGAGGTTGATGAATTTGAATGCATGCAGACTGACTGAATTCTAATTCTGAATTTAACAGACTATTTATTAATTTTACTGCTTATTATTTTACCGTTGATGGGTGCTGTGCCCTGCATCGATACTGTGTTGCTTAAATTTCTGGTTACATTTTTTTCATCAGAGTACTGTATATGTATAAGGTTGAGCGACCTGGAGATTTCATTACTCAGACATTAAAATCAGGCAAGCATCGTATTTATATTTGTCTGTGAAAGACTATTCCATATTTAAAGCAAGAACTTGTTCAGTGAAGTGAAAATGCTCTTCTAGGAATATCTAACCTATATGTGGGTGAAATGCAACAAAATCTGGCACAAATCAGAGTTAAAGGATTATTTGTGATTGGGCAATTTCAACTTCCTATTATTATCCTTGTTTCACTCATTTGGCAGCAAATTCTGTTTTGCATATATGCTGTCTTTTTGCACTGCATCGCCTTCTTTAAATTCATTGACTGCTGGTCCCAATGGATATGTGACAAGAGAACAAATAGCCACAGACAGAACTCAGCTATTTCTTTTATGGCAAGGCACGGTTCACAGACTGCAGTTTTTGTTTTGCTTTAGGTTCTTTAGGTATATTTTTCTCTTGTATGGCGTGAATGGACATACATCAAATTTCTAGTTACCTAGGTGAAGTAGGTGGGATGAGATTTTAGTAGCACTAGTCCATGACGACATCTTTTACAACCTGAATACCGGTAATAGAAGCTCATAGCTGAAGATCGAGTAGAAATAGGAAAAAGCAGACATTGCAGTCTGCACGTAAAATGGAAATTCGTAAAATGGAAATTCGCTTTCCGGTTCCCCATGAACTGTGCTTGAAGTGTATTTAAATCATTTTGCTTCAGCCAGTGAGATTCATTTGTAACTGTCATTGCTCAAGTAAATTTTCCGCAGGGACCTTTATCAGAAATTCCTAGCACATTAAGTGTGTGCTTTAAAAATGGAAGATGTTATATAATTCATCATGTTACCATTGCTGTTCCTGTATTTGAATATTCTGGAAGGCATTTGTACAGCCTGTGAATGAAGTAGGTTGAAAGGCAGACCAAAACGAAACATGGCTGGAAGATATTAAGGAATGGACGGGTATTACAAATTTAAACATAATATATCTAGAAATGAATTATGATGATGGCAGACCTTCACAATGACGATGACGAAATTTGCAGGTCGCAGGGTTTGATGACAAAATTAGATTGGTTGGAGAACTTGGAGTCAAGTTTAGTTGGAAGTCTGTCAAAACATGAATGCAACTTAATCAGATACAAATAGCATCTATATCACGAATACTGAAGAGACGGTTTTATTTTCAGTTGTTGCTGTTATTATTTAGCATCTTTTATATGCTGTTGTAGTCTAATAGTTACCGGTATAGGCCTATATCTTGCATGCACTTTGTATTTGCATTGTTGTATTTCTACTTGTTTGTGTGTATGTGTGTGTATGTTCTTGCACTTAGTGCTAGTGTTATCTTTCTTTGTCTGTCTGTCTGTCTCTCTATCTTTCTGTCTGTATCTGTGTATTTCTTTGTCTGTCGTCTGTCTGTCTGTCTCTATCTATCTGTCTGTCTCTGTATGTATGTATGTTCTTGCACTTTGTGCTAGTGTTACTGAAGTACGGTATCTTTTCTGTCAGGCATTGTTTAGCTATTGTGCTCGCAGTTGTTGGATGCTGTTTGGCGGTGGCTGTGGCGACGGCGGAGTTGCTTCTCATTCTGCAGGAAATTAAATGTGGTGGATATTATTACCTTTCTGGAGTGTGTTGGCAGTTCTTTTTCGGGACCTGCGTCTTCCTGCTGCATACAAATGCTGCCTAAACAGAGTCGTTGCGGAATGCAGATGTCCAAATGTTGTAACGGATTGGCTTACAGATGTTCGTTGTTCGACGTCCGACGCACAACGGAGCCGCGTCCATTTAGACGCCGCCCTATTATCGCCCTTCTGGACGCTCGTCCGTCACAGATTTTGATTGGTTCAGCAAAGTCAAAAAGGCCGCAATAATTGATCGATGTGATAATCAGAAGTTCATCTCCGTCGTCGTCGTCGTCATCATCAAAATTCGATTCAGGCTTCCATCAACACCGTAGAGTTCTGATTTATCTCACGAATTATCGGTGTTTTGTTCACTTGCTTCAGTGTGCCAATCGTTAAAAATTTTATATTGAATTGGGAGGGGGAGGGAATGCTGGAATGACTGATGAAAATTTTATTTGGTTGATTAACTCCTTAATTGGGTGCCCCGAGTAACGCTCATCCATTTTGCACTGAGTTACAAAAAGTTGCCCAGTTAAGGGGTTAATATCCGTCCTGAATGATGGTATGATGATGACGGTGGTGGTGATGGTGATGATGATGATGATGACGATAATTATAATGGTGAAGAAGAAGAAGAAGAAGAAGATGATGATGATGAAGCGCCGTTTCTAATACCCAGAGGTATCAATCGATGGTACTCCAGATCCAAGCTGAGAAGACATGGCCAATTCCAGATCTGACTAGAATCTAGATCAGCGGTTCCCAAACTGTGGTCCGCGGACCGGAGGGGTCCGCGGAGGATATGGCGGGGGTCCGCGAGAGCCTCCCAAAATATTTAGGGTTAGGGTTAGGCCTAACCCTAACCCAAATGACCTTTTTTGCTTGTCACTACATTTAAGAAGGAGTGATAACCTTTTTTGCTTGTCACTTGTTAAATAATGTGGTCCGCGAGCTAAGCTGGGAACAAAATAGGAGTCCGCGATCCAAAAAGTTTGAGAACCTCTGATCTAGATGGCTAAGCAAGTCACTTGAGAGTCTAGGTTGCCCATGTCCAAAGGAGGACACCAGAGGTCATAAAGGAGGACAAAGCCGGGCAAAGGAATTAGGCCGGAAATTCACAAAGCCCGCACTCAGTGGCGCATCGTGGGCTGTCCCAGCGCCCGGGGCAAAGTAGGCATCTAGCCCCTGACAGCTCGTAACTTAGGGCCTACATCAATCGGGTGAAAAAAAACTTGACAAGCAAAAAAGGTCCTCGCACACCGAGATAAAGTAACAATAACTTTCATTTCCATTTCTAAAACTACATGCAATGCAATTTCTGCAGGTGAGAAGAATTCCTCTGGCAGTCAATCGGGTTCTCTTCTTTGTCAATTGAGCGTCGATGATAGTATGCAATTAGCGTGATTTAAAATTACTTAAAGGCATTACCCTACTGCCAGTGTGAAAGCCACGTGGGGCGCTAACGGGGCTTGAACCCGCTCCGTCAGCCTACCGCTCCAACGCATAACCCACTCTGCAATTGCTAATTACATGGTCAAGTAGACCTAAATTTAAATCATTAGATGACGAGTGCAAAATGCCGGACATTTTCTCATTTCAGTATCAGGTAATGCCTGCCGGATCGAGGACACGATGCCCAAAAGGAGGACTTGTCCTTTTGCCGGACGTCTGGCAAATCTACTTGCGAGTGAAACATGTAGTCTGAAGTAGTCTGAAATCGTGTTCATGGTAGTTCATGCATGATTGGACATTCACGAGTCAGTTAAGATTGGTTGATCCGCCTAAGTAGGATATGAAACATAAAAGAGATGCATGGTTGCAGTTGTTTTTGTAGAACGTTCTATTGAGATTTGAGATTAATTTACCAGATGTGGTATTTGAGTCAGACCCGTGGTGGTGGAGGATCAGGTCATCAGACCAGGGGCATAGCCAGGAATTTGATTTGGGAGGGTATAAATATTTTGGGTGGGTATAAATCTGACATATAAACCACATATAACCACATGCAAATCACATAAAAAACTTTAAGGTAGACTGATTGGGGTGGGGGGGGGGGTATATCCGTATATACCCCGTCGCTACGCCCCTGCATCAGACCAGTGTGGGAGACTTTCTAATTGTTTCATTATGCTTAATAAGCTAGTCAAGTAAGTTAATGACAGCATTGAACTTCCTCCTTGCTATAGGTTATGTATAGTAAGTATTAGTGACCAGTGGTGGCGGTGGGGAGCCGGCAGGCAATGGCCAGGAAATTTTCCTTTCTCCTTACAAATACGCACCCTGGAATTACCCGTAGATAATTTATAGTGTTGCTAGACAATGTAGGCCTCTAAGCATATACAGTGTATAGTTTTTGCCCTCCGTACTTTGTTCCTGAGGGACTTATGAAACATTGTCCGGAAACATATAGAAATTGCGTGGTTAACTCTCGTCTTATATAATGATGCATGTAGCCTGTCCATATAGGAGAAAAGAGGGTAATTGAGTGGAATTTACCTTTCATGTAGGCCTAGGCTTAAAGCCGGAATCATATGGTTGATCTTCTGCCGTTGATTTATTAGAACCTGTTCCTATTTTCCTTCGACCAAAAACTACTTTGGATTAGCCGCAGGCCCTCAGCCACCGACTTACCTACATAACCGACTTACCTACCGACTTACCTAGCAGCCAACCGAACCGACCAATAAATTATCAATTACCCGTAGATAATTTATAGTGTTGCTAGACAATGTAGGCCTCTAAGCATATACAGCAGGGGTGCACAACCACTGGCCCGCGGGCCAAATCCGGCCCGCCGAAGAGTTTTTTCTGGCCCGCGGGACAATTTCGAGCAACACAGAAAACCGGCCCGCCAAAGGGTTCTGTCCGGCCCGCGGTACAATTTCGAATAACAGAAAACTGGCCCGAGAACAGTAATTTTGGTATAGAAATTGGGTATCTGCTGACTGACCTATTCATATATGTTGGGCTACGTACAAATCTGCGACCTATAACAGCGTGACACAGAGACGGGCGATAATAAACTACTTCGGTAACGTGCTTTATACATTTAAATTGTCGCTGCAGTAAGTCTAGAATGTCTAAATTCGAGACTAAAAAACGTAAGACTGATGCAGAACAGCGACATTTCAGTGAGGAATGGACACGTCTGTATTTTATGGACACGTTTAATGGGTTAAATCGGTGTGTTTAATTTGCCGTGAATCACTTAGCGTTATGAAAGAGTATTGCTGCCGACGACACCACGAAACTAAACATGCCGCTGCTTATGATGAACAGCAGGGTGAGTTGCGGGAACAGAAAATTGAACTGTTAAAGAAGACTCTGTCAACCGAAAAGAGTTTTTCACAAGGGAGTCGCAAGAATCAAAGTGTTTTACACGGGCCAGCTGCAAAGTGGCCCAGCTAATTGCAAGGTTATCACGGCCTTTCGCAGACGGAGATTTTGTTAGACTTTAGAGCAGCGGTTCTCAACCTGTGGGTCGCGACCCCCACGGGGGTCGAATGACGATTTGCCAGGGGTCGCCCGAGACCATCAGAAATATGGGGTTGTCTCTTTTCTTGTTATTGTACACAATTTCCTCAGTGGTAGTTACGACGTACTAGTTGTTTTACTATAATTGTCATTCGAGGCTAGACATGGAGACAATTAAATACTGTAATAACGATTTCGAACATTTTGATTGTCGTAGCATTATTATTTTTAGTAGTTTACAATGTGAACGAAAATAATTTGACAGTTGGGGGGTCGCCACATCATGGGGAATTTAATTAAAAGGGTCGCGGCACTATAAAGGTTGAGAACCGCTGCTTTAGAGATTGTCTCCTAAGCATCTGCACTGGAATTTGCCCAGAAAACGCCAGTCTTTTCAGTAAAGTTCCTTTGTCAAGAATTCAACGCCGAGTTGAGGACCTTGCAACAGACGTTACTGAGCAGTTGATTGGCAGATTAGCTAGGTGCACATATTTTTCAGTAGCTTTGGATGAGAGCACAGATAACACTGATACTGCACAGCTCTTAGTTTGTGTGCGGGCAGAATTAGATTGTGCAGACTGAGGAATTACTGTTTGTGTTATAGAAGGTAGTAAGTAAAAAACTGGTGTTTTATGAAGCATTACCGGTAGTTCAATATAGCATTTATTAAAGTTAATTTTGCTTGATTTGCTGATTTATATAAATATCATGGCTATATACTATATATTTTATATAAAACATGCATTTTCGAAATTCTGGCCCGCGAGTACTCAGGGAATGTTAAATTTGGCCCTCGGCCTAAAAAGGTTGTGCACCCCTGATATACAGTGTATAGTTTTTGCCCTCGGTACTTTGTTCCTGAGGGACTTATGAAACATTGTCCGGAAACATATAGAAATTGCGTGGTTAACTCTCGTCTTATATAATGATGCATGTAGCCTGTCCATATAGGAGAAAAGAGGGTAATTGAGTGGAATTTACCTTTCATGTAGGCCTAGGCTTAAAGCCGGAATCATATGGTTGATCTTCTGCCGTTGATTTATTAGAACCTGTTCCTATTTTCCTTCGACCAAAAACTACTTTGGATTAGCCGCAGGCCCTCAGCCACCGACTTACCTACATAACCGACTTACCTACCGACTTACCTAGCAGCCAACCGAACCGACCAATTAATTATCCAGTATTAAGAAGATCGCGCTTGGACTGCCGCTAGACCTATATACGGCAATGTTTTCAGGCGCTTAAGCGCAAACGGGCGCCGATGGGTCAATTAGGAATAATGGGTTTTGCTGGTAGCTCTTAATCTGTGAATAGGTCTGAATAGACTGTATCCGTAATCAACACGCATCGGTGGCCGATGCGCCTCTGCATAGACACTTGCCGATAAACACGGCTTTTCTTTAAACAGTGCACTGCGTTTCGAAGACCGCGAGAGAACGTAAAAGCATTCTTACGCCGCGCACTTATAATATGAGGATTCTTTGAATCTATTCTGTTATTGCCGATATAAAAAGTACGTCTGTTGTGTAACGCTTGAGTGTATTATCGAGATGGGAACTTACAGGGTTCTTAGTGCTATAGTGATTTTGCAAAGGACGATGATGCGATCATTTGATTGATAAAATCGAGATTGCGGTTATGGGTTTGGCCGAGAAGAATGCTGTTTTTTCTCATCTGAAAGTCTTCTATGTTGCTAGACCGCCAACGACTATAGGCTAATAGCCTTAATGGTCAATCTTTCATAGTCAATAGGCACGTATGCTGCAAGACGTTATCATTAAAGCTGTAGAATCTTCTGTTTGAAGCTGTTTTCTTTATTATCTCCAGCATTTCAATGAATTGCTCTTGAAAATATAGACTTAGGCTAAAGTGCCTCACTCTGACATGAAATCAACTGATGATATTTGCCCAGCGTCGAATTTATATTGTTAACTCATGCAGTCATGCAAGATCAAACCTATCAGACTAAACAAGTGCCACGCATACTTTATCTCTTTATCTGTTTCTTTGACATAATGCTTTTGTTTTAAGTCAACAATTCCTTTGATTCGGTTTATATATTTATCTCAAGAATCTGTTTACAATTTTAACTTCAAAAGGCTGGAGTCGAAGACGATGACTTAGTCCCTATTAAGTGTAGGATCTCGATTCTAAACTTATCTTATGCCCCAAAACGAGCGCACTGTTATACGTGTTCAGTGCTGGACATTAAAAAAGCAGACTCCAAGCTGTCGACCTCACTGGGAGTTGTCCTTATCTGTGGGGTGGGGTGGGGTGGGGTAGTTAAATTCCAAATTCCCTATATATATATATATATTCACTTATTATATATATATATATATATATATATATATATATTCAGTATATATATATTCACTTATTATGATCACATTTTAAACTTATCTTTAAAGTGACTATTTTACTGAGATTCTCCTTCATTATCTATGTGCTGTGTCTTTCATCGCTTGTTCCTCCAGAAAATGTGATTTTCGTTAAATCTATCTGCAGCCTGCCCCCACACGATTGTCTGCCGCCATCAGATCAGCTGCAGGGTGATTTATTTCTCGATAGGCCCCTCTAATATTCCGGAGCATTTATCCAGATATGCTACTGAAAGGGATCCACTGCATAAACCTGTCTTCTTACATGCCCGGCATTCGGTCTTTGACGTTTCGTTGAAAGGATTGACACGAATCTGGCCATAGGTCCTTGCTTGGCGGTTAAGAGAACCATGAACCAGAATGACGATTAACAGGTGGCGTCTGCGTCTCTGTGGCGAAATCGCGTCGCCAAAGAGACCCGTATATTTTATTGCTGGTATTTGTTTGTTAGACGGCTCTTCATCGAGTGTCAAAATTGAAAGATGGCAGGAACACTCTCTGAATTCGTTTGATGACGCCCATATTTCTCTCTGCCTCCCGCTTCCTCTCTCTGTCTGTCTGCTTGCCTGTCTCTGTCTGTCTGCTTGTCTGTCTCTGTCTGTCTGTCTATGTTTCTGTCTGTCCCTGTCTGTCTGTCCCTGTCTGTCTGTCTCTGTCTGTCTGTCTGTCTGTCTGTCTCTCTCTCTCTCACTTTTCCACTTAAATCAGACTTAATTAAACCACATTTTCATAGCACATCTACCGGTAATTTAATTCTGATAGAAGCTTTTCCCAACTTTCAGTTTCCTTCTGTGCTTCTGTGTGGGGGACGGGGGAGGGAGTGGGCGGGGCGGGGCGGGGCGGTGGAGTTGTGGTAGGATTCTTGCTATGCAATCGATGGTTGCGGTTTCGAATCTGTGTAGTCAGCTCTTAATTGTCCGTGTGGAAGGCAACGGTAAAGCAGCTCACTCGTCTCGTCGCCGGCAGTGGCGGCTCCACTTGGGCGACCTGGGGGGGGGCCCGTGCCCTTTATTGAATGCCTGCTCCCCAGTGGCCCTCTTTTGGGAACCTACTACATACCTAGCAGCAAATAGTTGGAACCCATGGTTAGAAGTTGTCACCCCAACGCCCCCACTTGCCAAATCCTGGAGCCGCCACTGATCAATTGCCGGGTGGCAAAAGCCAATTCTTTGACCTGCCTTAGGGCGGCGGCTTCATCGTCTGTCTTGTCTATTCCTCTATTCATCACTTTTGTAAGTTTTATCCATTCACTAGGCAGCCAGTTAATTAATAACTGTAATCGTTTTAGCAGAACCTGTGCCCCGACACACTGTAGCATCCTCTAATTTCTTTTATTTCACATTCTAGGTCCGGATTAACATATACAGGGTGGCGCAAAAAACCGGACTATATTAAATGCCAAAGCAGCCAAACCTAATGTGACTAGTCCAGTTTTTGGTGCCACTCTGTATTTTAACATATCCTTCAAGTTGATTTTGATTATTTACATCTGTTAAACATCATGTAATTTATTATGTATTTTGGCAGTATATAATTAATAATCATTTGAAATTATTAACGTTTATTGATATTTTTGCCTGAAATTTTATGTCAGATTCATATGTCATATTATTGAATAGGCTAAAGTTATTTGCAAATACAGTACCGGTAAGCGTGCTACATTCTGAAATTTCTGATAATTGGAAAGATATGTTGCATGCCATGCATGGGAATAAACAGCATGCATCGCTAATCTGATATATTGAAGTCTCGTTCTTGAGCAGTGTTTTATCCAGACTCCAGGCCTGGGGGGGGGTGACTTGGGTGGAGGGGAAGAGTCACAGTTCAATACAAACATTTGTGTCAGTGCTGGGATTTGGGTTGGGGGGATTTTTGAATTTGGGTGAAGAATCTCCCCTTAACAGGCCTGGATAAAATACTGGTTCTTGAGACTTCGTTTTAAAATTAGTCTTGATCGTGAACGTCTTTGCCTGGGTCTGGTCATAGTCTTGTATGTAGTCTTGAGACTGTTTGATCAATAAATGGCGCCATAGAAGTTCCTCTACTATGTTCTGCAGCCAGTTAAAGCTGTTGGAAATTTTGCTAAAATTGTGACGAAGCCACTATTTTCAAATCACATCCTTGCATCCAGATTTGAGTCTTAACTACGAAAGTTGAGATATTGATCTTATGGGCTTTTTATTGATATTATGCCTTAGCTATCCGAAGCTATCTGAAATGGCACAGTTGATTGAGTTGAAGCAGCTTGCATATCGTATAACTATAAATTTCTGCAGGCAGATGAAAATTCACATTTTATTCAGAAAAAATAGATAATGTCACATTAATAGTTAAAATGAAATTAGGCGCGAAACTGGAAATTACACCAAAATGAAATAACCGAATCAGAACTTGGACTAATTCCTCTTTGGTGTGAATGGAGAATCCACCGTGAATACGGAAACAGTTCTTACAAGGTCACAACTCACAATGATACCAATCAACACCAGCAGTCTTATCTAATTAGAGACACTAGCACTAAGATCTAGAAAGATGTCGTTAAGGCACCGTTATATACTGAATGCCCTGAATTCAACGTCTACCAGTGGGAAAGAACCAGGGCATAGCCAGGAATTTGATTTGGGGTATAAGTTTGGGGAGTAGGCATATATTGTTTATATATACAGTATATATATATATATATATATTGATTTTTCGGGGGATATATACAGTGGCTGTCAGGGCCGGATTAAGGTTCGAGTGGGCCTGGGGCTGCATATTTTAAAGGGGCCTATTTTGGCATTTTAAAGGGGGCCTATTTTTAATGGGCCCATTTTTTATTTTAAGGGGCCTATTTGAGCATTTTAGCAAGTTCTAGGGGCCTATTTTTGCAATTTTTTAAATTTCAAAACTTTTAGCAATTTTATTTTTAAAATTTATAGTTTGAAATTAAAATTTCATTCTATAATTGTAAATTTTTTATTGATTTTTAAAAATTAAAAGCTTATTTTGACAATTTTAGCTATTTTTGCCTGGGAACTTAGAAACGGAGGTCAACTTTTATATCGGCTTTTGTTGTTATTTACCTGTAACTTGTTTTCGAAATGTTACATACAGTATAGCTCTATATATGCCGTATTTATTTACATATTTATAATCGGTTTATATATAACATTATTGCCACGCGAAGAAATTTAAAAATCATAGTTGGGTTCGAAATAAATTTGGGTTTTGAATAAATTTTAATAATTACATGATAAATCACATACTGTTTTCTTCTCGGCTATTAAATAACTCACTCGCCTTGTGGTAAAAGTGAAAATCTTTTAAAAATAATGTTTCGCATAAATAAAAGGTTCACATATCTTCACACACACACACCGCTGGTCCGCTGGTCCACTGTGACTGCTGTCTGATCAGTGGTCTGGTTATCGACATAGATCTGGTGGTGGTCTGGTGTTCGACAGAAAATATTTTAGAATTTCAGCCGTTAAAAATGGTGGGCCTATTTTTCATGGTGGGCTTGGGGCTTCAGCCCCCTCAGCTCCCGCCTTAATATGGCCCTGGTGGCGGTTCCACCATGTTGATGACTGGGGATGCATCTCCCACCGGGGTTCCGGATGACTTTTTTTGCTTGTCAACCTATTTTCCGGTGAGTTTTAAAAAAAATTTAGTGAAGAATACTGTGAATTACCTTTTTAAAGCTTGTCGACCTTTTTTGCAAGGTTTATTATTAACATTTAGTGGGCAGACAATGACCTTTTTCTCTCTTCTTTTGTATTTTCTTCTTCACTTTGCATCCCCAACACCAACTTCCTAAAAATTTTCATCCCCTCACCAAAAATTCCTGGAACCGCCACTGGCTATATATACCGAATACCGATATACCCCCCGTCGATACGCCCCTTGAAAGAACCCTTGGTCTACTTGAACACTGCATAATGTCAGCAGCCGTATAATAACACATCTTTGCACCCAAGATATTGCAGCTTACAAGAGTGTCCAATTGTCCATATCCTACCCAATCAATGATGCATAATCTATTTACGGGTCACATATATGCTGCAATATCTCGTTCTCTATTACGTAGTTGGTAGATCTTATGTCTGGAATTTTGAAGCCATAACCACTTTACTAAAGTGCAAGAGTTTCCGTCAGCCGCATTAAAAGAATTATCTAATAATAATGGAATTTTGTTTCGTGTCTACTATCAGATTCTGTTGGGGGCCGTCCATAAAATACGTCATGTTATTTTGGCCTTACACCTGCCACAAACTGTCACAAATCTCGGACCCCCTCCCTTAAAGCGCCGTCCATAAATTACGTCACACAGGTTTTCTATTTAATATATTTGAGTTCCCCTCATTACCTTTTCTACAGCAAAGCAATATATCTTAAATATTTAACTTTCGACAATGATAATGAATATAATTGAGACCTAAAATTTAATGTATCTCTGGCAAAACAGTGTTAATGAGCAATTTAAAACATCTTTTACTATACTTCCTATCAGGTATATTTAAGATGTTATTTATACTGAACACACTGGTCCTTAGTCTCCTTACCCTCCGCAGTCAAAATTTTTCACACTTTCTTAGAGCCCTCCCTCGAGCGTGACGTACTTTATGGAAGGCCATTTGAATAGTAAATTGCATCCCCAAAAGTTAATAAATAAGCAGCCTTGTCTCAAAAAAGCTGTGCACATCAGCTCAAGGGCGATATAATTCATTAAGTATTTAATCAGAATTTTGATTTGGTATATGAGGCTTCATCACCGTCGTCATCGTCGTCGTCGTCAATCGTCTCTTTGTCGCGATTATTTTATCATGTTGCTCCTCCTTCACCTCCTCCTCCTCTTTTTCCTCCCTCCTCCTCCTCTTTCTCCCCTCCTCCTCTCCCTCCACCACCTCCTCTTCGTCGTCGTCCTCCTCCTCCTCCTCCTCCTCCTTTGCCAAGTTCTTTCCTCGATGCAGAGTGATATTTGTAATGGAGCGAGGAATTCCTTTATTGCTCACTGGCATCCCCTCCTCCCCCTCTTTACATAGCAAGGGGGAAGTTTCTTGCTGTCATGGACTTTTTTAACCAACTTATTTAGCATAACGAAACAATTAAAATTCTTTCCCTCGTTGACGTTCCCTCCTCCCCTCCCTCTCATTCTCCCTCCCCACTGGTCTGGCTCTTAAATACCAATCTGACTGTGTAGTTTTGTGGTGTGGTGTAGTTATAGCTTTTCATTTATGTCTCAATTTCCTTGAGACTTATTGCAAATGCTGCGTGCTACCGGCATCGATTATCCGGCGAAGTGAACAGAACCCCAAAACTTTCGCCAGCCTAATTAACGCCGTGAGGTTTATGGATATGTGCATAGCTATTAGCTTTGCAAAACCTTAGCCAAGACTCTGAAGCATTTTTTCCATTCCCGCTTGGCGTCATGCAGTTTTTTTATGGGCATTCATTGTAACGGATGAAGTCGCGTTTCGAATTTCTCTCTCTCTCTCTCTCTCTCTCTCTCTCTCTCTCTCTCTCTCTCTCTCTCTTTTTCTCTACGTGCGTTTTTGACTTCGGAGTTTTAGGTCTTAGTTTGGGTGTTGAGCAATGAGTATTGACAGCGTGTCGAAAAATGATACGGAGCAGTAAAAAAGATAATTTGTTATATATTGCAGTGATGACAAATGTTTTATAGGCCTATATTAACGTTTAAATATGTCATACAAACTGTGCTTAACAGTTCTAAAATATTTTAAAAATCCATATTATTTTACATGACTGTAGGCCTAAGACTTAGCCTTGCATGCATGGTTTCTAGTTCTTCTTTTACAGTTTGAAATGTTTAAATATCATATTTAAAAAAACTGCTTATAAATAACATGTCTTCGCTGGCGTACTGTATAATACCCAAGTTCTGTTGGATCAGTTTGCCGTAGGAATGTTAATCTAGATATGCCAGGGTTTATGCTGTTTTGTTTCAGAAATTGAATGGAGGAATTTATGTAGCACTAGAGTGAGACCGAATCTGCAATTTAAAGTTACGACCGAAGCCGAAATTCGGTCTCTCTGTATAGTCCTATACAGCATTTCATTTTTTATTTGCTTATTTTTTGTCTCTCAGTTGTGCTGGAACTGTAGGCCTACTACAGTATCAGTGTAGGCCTAACAGAGTGTTATTAGAATAACATGAAACGCAGATAAGATAGGCGTCATTACCCTGTGTTGTGTTACTGCTTAGATTTTTTAAGAGTTTAATTTTTGTTTCATTAAATGAACGAAGTTATTTTTTTTATAGCGCATTGTTTAATGGTTATAGCAAAGCAGTAGATTTTATTCATGGCCTAAACGCTCCTGTTCGGTAGAATTTATTTAAAGAGCAGACATATTTTCTGGGTGCTTGGCCCAAGCTTTCTCACTGGAAAAAGTGTCTCAAACGCAGATAAGATAGGCGTCATTACCCTTTTGTTCGCTTAGAGTTTAATTTTTGTTTCATTAAATGAACGAAGTTATTTTTTTATAGCGCATTGTTTAATTTATCATCTCTAAACGCTCCTGTTCATTTAAAGAGCAGACATACGATCCTGGGACAGTGTCTCTTTTGTCCAGTTCAATTTATCATCTCACGTCACTACGATACGATCCCGGACAACCCCTCCAGTTCACCCCTTCCCCCGTCTGACTTTCAATTGGCTCTTGATTGAGGCAGCTTACTTGATTAGGCGCCATAGGAAGATATTGAAGTGGCGACGTTTTTAAGGAATTTGGAAATGAACAAGGTTTTATGGTGTGCTAACCCTTCCAACAGATACATGGTTTCTCTTCGCACTTCAATGGCGCGTCCCACGCACTCGTAGACGCGAGTTCAACTGAATAATTTTGCTCGCATGGAATCAATACCAATCATCAAAGTCAGGCAATCAATGAAAGTGGAGTGCACGCCAAGAGGGGCCCAAAGGATATGGCACTTTGGATATGAAATACTGCGTCGTCTGGAGTGAAAGTTTTACGTCCCATCTGCCCTAGGATTCTTGGTGGTCCCTTAGAAATGTTTGTGGTGATTCGCGGACCTCGTGAAATTTGAATTTTAAATTAACTGTTATTAACACATATAGGCTATTTGTTTTGTCAATCGATTGTCTAATCTGAAAATTGCAAATCTTAGTCATAAAATTTAAATTCAAATGGAATCAGCACTTTTAGAGCCATCACGCAGTGTGTTTTGTGTTCTGATGTGTTGATGAGATAACTTGAGAAAGTAATCTCGTTGCGGTCCTCTGAAACCGCTTGGCGGTCCCCTATAGGACCGCGGACCCCAATTTGAGAACCACTGGCTTAGACCAACCAGCAGTGATTTTATTGAACTTTGTGTGTTCCTTTGCTCATAAGAGTAATTCCCTTCCACGACAATTTTTGAGGAGTTGCCAATTTGCCAAGATTCTGAACAGAATTCAAACCCTAAAAACTCCAGTCTCCAGCAAATTGGAAATATTGCATAGTATAATTTAGAATATCAATGTTTCCCAAACTGTGGGTCGCGACCAAAACGTGAGTCGCAGGGCCCAGGCTAATGGGTCGCGGGGTAGCGCGAAAATATATTCCAGAATATTTTCTTAGCAATACAATGTCATAAGCCTTGAAAGTTGCAACTTGCAAGTAGTAATGTCAAATTTTAGTCGACAATAAGTTTGCAGGTCGCGGCATATTACAAAGCCGCTGACATGAGACACACGTACAGTCCCAAACAGTTTGGGAAATCCTCAGTGGCGGTTCCACGTGGGGATAGTGGATGCATTCCCCACCGGACTTTCGGACTTACTTTATTTGCGCGTAACAAAAGCCTATAAAAGTTTAAAACTAAAAGAATGATTTGCTTGTCAACCTAAAATATAGTCAAACTAGGGATAACATTCCTTTTTAGCCTTTTTCGGCAAAGTTTATTGATTTTTTCTTCTATTTTCATCCCCCACCAACTTTCTATGAATTAATTTCACTCCTCCGCCAAGAAACCCTAGCCTATAGTATTTTTTAAAAAATTAATCGTATTCCACACTAACGCAAGACAAGTGTATTCCGATTTCCGACCATTTTGCTCTGAAACTCCGCTAACAATAGGAAATCTCTGGTTCACAAATAAATTCTAACCTAGAGGTTAAACGATTTTGCCATACTCATAGGATTTTTAAGACGCGTAATAAAGATGTTTTAGGGGTAAAATTTTAAAAGATAATTTTCAGGAAATTTCAATATCTATTTCGCTCATTTTATTTGATTTGGCAAATATATGAATAATTCTGTTTAATATATTTGTCATATTTTCATTCAACTTGAATAGGAACTTAACTTTTGGTTTGCCATTTGTTCAAAATCAGAAGATTCTTTTCAACTAACATTCGCCAGATGGCCTACATGCTATGATTAGGGTCGCGGCACGTTACAAAACCGCTGAAGTGGGCCGCGGTTCCGAAATGCATGGGAAACCCTGATTTAGAGTGCATATGGTTACAGAAGTTGAATCATTTTCTTGCATCTTATGTAATTTTCTGAAATTGGAATAAGTTCAATAATTCAATTTATATTATTTACTAAGTTCAATAATTATATATATATATATATATATATATATCATATAACATATAGTGTTTATTCTAGCCACCTTGACATTGGGGAGCTTGAAAGACAAAAATCTAATCAACTTTTTCCTTTAGCAAAAAATTCAACGTCCTTTCTTATGTAAATAGCCTTCTTGTCCTTCTCAATACTCTCTCTGACACAAACTAAATGATTAGCATTTTTCCTCTCTCTCAAAAATAAATTAGTTTTTTTTTCTACACTTTGTCCAATTGATTAGAATTTTAGAAATTTTAGGGGCTTTTTAATCAATTAGAATAAACACTCTATATATAATTAGATTGTATATGTTCTGTTCTGTTCTTTTGACATCCCATGCGAATATATAAAACAGTTTTAAAATACTAATTTTAATATCTAGTATTATAATTATTATAATATTATAATACTATAAATGTTTGGAAATATTAAAATTTCCAGTTGTCAACAGCAATCACAAAAAATCTGATTAATCTATCAGCTGTTAAGATTTTGGCTGTGCTAATGCTACCATGATCATCTCAGCGTTATTGGTTGGCTGAGCATGTTCGATTTTCCAACATTATTCTCAGGCTGCACTCGGATGGCTAATTGTCATGTAATTAAAAACAATTAGAATTAGCAGGTAAATTCTATATATATATATATATAATTGATTAGAATTACGATTAGCTGATAAAATTTTGCAATTGTTTTTATGTCATATTCTGATATAAAATTTAGATCACGACTTTGATTTATTTAAAATTATTAGCTGAAAAATAATGTTTCTAATTCGATTAGCAAAATCAATTACTTGTATGTTTTAATTGATTAATTACCCATCTCTGATATATATATATATATATATATATATATATATATATATATATATATATATATCCGGCATCCTCCAACTTTTGTTTTGACCTATTTGTGACCTGTAATTTGATGTACAGGGCGGTTGGTGGCGGATAATAATTTAATCTGTGGTTTATATTCAGATTGACGCGTCTGATTGCCTGAAGTCTGTGCATGAGGCTCTTGTTTTTCGGTTCATTTGAACTCATCTTTTCTTCACTGATTCAACAAATACAGATTATAAAGGATTATTTTTAAACGTCGGCGTTATGTTCTTTAGCTGTCCATGTTTTACTTGCGACTATAGGTGGATTTTTTCTCAATCTCCAGTTGCACGATATCATGCTTTTTACTGCAGATCTTTCTAGCTCTTTGTGCCTTCAGTTTGACAGCCGCGTGTTACATCTCTGTCTGTCTCTCTCTCTCTCTCTCTCTGTCTCTCTCTCTCTCTCTGTCTCTCTCTCTCTCTGTCTGTCTGTCTCTCTCTCTCTCTCTCTCTCTCTCTCTCTCTCTCTCTCTCTCTCTCTCTTTAGCTATTTTTAGCAGCAACTGGCTTCTTTCACTGTTGCCTAACGTGATGTATACTTTTGTGAATTGTTTGCTGCTAAATTGACTAATTCTGTACAATATGCCCCGACCATTAGAGTGCTTTGTTGTTTAAACGCTGTTGACAAGTCCCAAATAATTTATTGTTGCTTTGGGTGCTTTCTGTAGGGTTTGTGCCGACTTTTATAAGTCCGAGGTTCATTGTTACGATTGGAATTTGTTTTTTATTACTTTATGATTTCATCTTTTTTTGATGCAGAATAATAATTATTGTTTAGTGGCTCAAGAATGAAACGCTGGTGTTATTGTCTCACTTAGTATTACTGGGTAGCCTATGTCTCTGTGGACAGTGGCGGCTCCAGGATTTGGCAAGTGGGAGGGGGGCGTTGAGGTGGCAACTTCTAAGCACGGAAGGCCAACTATTTGCTGGTAGGTACGGTATATAGTAGTAACTATATGGTCCCAACAGAGGGGGTACTGGTATTACTGGGGAGGGCAGACATTCAATAAGGGGGTCACGGCCCCCATGTGGAGCTGCCACTGTCACTGTCTGTGGATATGACAGCAATTGAGTTTGCTCCTTAAGCTCTTGAATGCCCGACTTAGATCGGATCTGGCCAAGTGACAATCTATTGGTTTTAAAAAATCTAAATCGTAATCTTACATTTATACAGAGTAACTTCGTGATCACACATCGATACAGCACTCGCGTCTAGAAGCAGTTCAAGTTTATTGGTATCTGCAAATCTTGTGCATACTGTTGGTCGTTCTGAGCTGATCCGTATGCCTATATGACTCAGTCTGCAAATGATAATAGCAGGGGTGGTTCAGTTGGGAGCAGAATTTGTTGGGGGTCAGCGCGGTTTGGACGCTTGAGCAGAGAAAAGTAATTGATCCCGATGACAGATTTATTATTGGAAAAGATTGATCAGAGAGCCGGTCATGACTCAGGAAGATAGAAAATAATGATTTCTGGTAACATTCAGTTCTTCTACCCATGCAGCCGAGAGTGAGGACGAATCTGTGTGTTTAACGCAAGGATGTGCTGAATATGCCGAACTGCAGTAAAACACTTTCCTTTATTTCTTAAATTCTGCTATTTGTATGCAGAGGCGCCCACAGATGAATATCACTCCCTCGTTTTGGATGTTCAGTAGCCAGAGGAGGAAGGCGACGTTAATCTTATGCGTTGGATGTTTACCGTTAATCAGTGTCACCAAAACCCCAGATCTAGTGAAAAAATCAATACTGGTAGCACTGACGTTAATAAATATCCATATATCAATAAGTACGGTGCATTTTCAACATACTTGAATGTAATATTTAGAATTTTCAGACAGCAATGATTTTAAATTTACTTTATCTAGTTTTACAGCTGTCGTCAGGAGCATACTGCCATCTATCGGCTTTGGAAGAATCTACGATCCCCTCAAGACTAAATTAACTTTATGTGCCCCGAAACCGCATATATTACAGGCTACAGTTATTAGTGTTTCTTAGTGTGTGGCTTCAAGTTCTGGAATTAATTACCAGCATCATTTCGTATAACCGGCACATTATCATCATATTTTAGATATGACCCTTGTTGTTTGACCCTTAATTCCGCTTTGAGTTGCTTCCCCGCTACCCACAAATCAACCATAATGGTAGTAGAGTAAAATTTCTAATATCAGATGAAAAGTGCAGTCAGTTATGGTGGCGATGCGCAACAGTTTCCAGTGTTTCTCTGAAAAGACTGTCAAAGCCCAATAGATAAAAACTTGGAATAGCCTCTATAGGAGGGACCCTATGTGTTCATAATCATATTACATGCTATCTTGGGCATTGGCGTAAATTTGGATGAAAAAGTGGGGGCCCAACCCCCAATGCCTTTCCCTTCCCAAGGGTAACCTCTCGAAAAGTGGGAGGAGGCTCGAGCTTAGTGGCCTAATAGAAGTAGTTTGCGCATAGATGTTTTTGGGTTTGGAAGAACCTTCGATATATTTCTATGGAGTGATTGAGCAGGTGTTTTGATTGTATGTGCGTTTCTTTTGTAGAATTTTCCGGCGACGAGCGAAGGCTGTTCACCGACGCTAGCAACACGCAGACGTTTTTCCATCACTTATACATCGATCCTCAAAACGCCAGCTCCCTATACATCGGAGCTCTGTGAGTGCCGCCGCCGACAATTTCTTCGTTACATTAAGAAATTAATTAACACCTGGATCTCAACGCGGCGCTTACCAGGGCATCGGCGGGTGGAGCATGCTGTGAAGCGCCGATTTGGAAATCATTATTTTACAGTGACCAACCGATTTCTGTTTACGTTGACGATGATGTTCATCGACTATATATATATATATATATATATATATATATATATATATATATATATATATATATATATATATATATATATATATATATATAGGGTGGCGCAAAAAACCGGACTATATTAGGCCTAATTGCAAACCTAAATGCAAACTAGCCCGGTTTTCTAAATGTGTATATATATACACGGTTTATACACATTTCATATATATATATATATATATATTCACATAAATTATACATATAATATATATATATATATATATATATATATATATATATATATATATATATATATATATATATATATAATTATAGTCTCGACGTACAGATTTTCATCAGACAACTAGGTCGTCGTATTTCAGAGTCTTCCGGAGACAAAAAGGAAGGAAGCTTTTGTTTCAGCGCTTGTCATGGCCATACAGCGCTTCAACAATATCGTTTCGAGGAACTTTTTCCGTGGCCGACCTCAAAGAACCTGACGAGAGTTTAATATATATATATATATATATATATATATATATATATATATATATATTATAATTATATATATATGGTCTTTCTGGAGCTGATTGTATGATTATATTGGACGAGAATATTTTTTGTTGGGATTAAGAAGTAGATTGGATTCGGCATTTGCTTTCGTGGGGTTATGGAAGTGGGAAATTCTTACCCCGATAACATTTTGCAATCGGAATTAATTGCCGAGCACTTTATAAATTGCTGTTTAGCAAAAGGGAAAGGCAGAGAAGCATCATTATCGTCGTCGTCGTCGTCATCAAAATCATCATTATAATAATCATCCTCATCATCATCATCATCAACTGTGGGCTCATCGGCCGTTGGTGTATAATGCCATCTCCACAGTTTTCTGCCATTTTTTCCTGATCATTGCTCTGTGACTGAGATCCTATAAACTGCTTCCACGCCATTCTTCAATAACATCCGTTTACATTCAACTTTAAAGAGTGCTAAAGAAATTTACGAGAAACTGCATTGCAATGCATCAGGGAGACGATTAGAGGGTTAACAGAGTTTGAGAGAACCCCGTACTTTACAAAGACCACTGAAAGGTCTTTTAAAGAAATTTAAATTTAAAGAATTTGAAGAATTTTTAAAAATTAATTTTAAAGATTATTTATTTCTGCTGCTTTCGTTTTGAAAAGTCCTAAATTTCACGGCATAAAACCTCGATTGGGATTTCTGGCCAAGCTATTCGGTGGTTTACATTGTACCATGGTAATCACTTTTAAGATTTACAGTCAGATTTATTCTGGAACACTCCTGCTTCGGTAAGTCTGAAGATCGGGCCTCGGTTTGAATATACGTGAACAATACTTACCTATGTGTTTTCAATAGCTGTTCTAGAGCTGTTGTTCATCTCTAAGCAGACAACGTGATAATTCTAAATCCTTTTCTTTGGTGTTGGATGTTGTCCGATAGACTTAGATCTGATCGTGGATTCGTGATGCTTATTTTGTTTGGTACTAAGCAGTTATATTCTAGGCATTTTCTCTCGCAATGCTCTCAGTGCACTCTTTCTTCCCTGGACTCCAGCTCTCATCTCTACGTTCTGTACTGAATACTCAATTAAAGTAGTTTAGTGGCTGAAGTTCAACGTCTCATTTTGTGCTGAATGCCCTCAATTGCTTCCAATTTGTGACCAGACTGGGTTTAATCAATTAGATAAGGCTCTTTCTAAACTCACTGAACTTTTTCATCATCTCACCTCATTCACCTTCTTTGACTGCTCCATACCCCTACTATATATGCTTCCCTGTTCATAGGTTTTTGTATATGCTACAGAGCAGATGACTTTTACACAGATTGAGCATTTAGATTCCTCGAACACACTTACTCTGAAATTAACTGATCTGGTCCATTCACTGTTCCTTTTTCTTACAACATTTGAGATATCTCTACGAGAACCAAATCACACTTTTTAGCAGTGGCGGCTCCACATGGGGAACCGAGGGGCCCGTGCCCCCCCCAATTGAATGCCTGGTCCCCCTTAACGGCCCCTCTGTTGGGACCCTAAACTCACTACTACTTTACATAGCTATCAACAAATAGTTGGCCCCATGCTTAGGAGTTGCCACCCTGACGGGTCCCCGACTTGCCAAATCCTGGAGCCGCCACTGCTTCTTAGCAAAGTGACACCTAAACTGGGAAAGTCTCTGAGCATCGGCGTAACCACGAGGGCCCGGAGGGCGCCCTATTTAGGCCATGATTAGTCGTGGTAACTCCACTGCCTCTGAGTCAATGTTCAGTATGACGGATGGAAGTTGGGGAGGTTTAACCCTCCCCCCAGCCCACCGCCCCAACCCGACTGATTGAAGACGGTGTTTCAGTTACAGCAGAAAGCATTGGTTTTTTCCAACATGGCTCTTCAATGGTGATTCAACTATTACGGGTATAGAGTTGAAACAACCCAACCCCACTGCTTATTTAAAATAAACTTCTGCTCTGCGTAAAATAAATCACAAATATTAAAGAAATTATATAAACTTCCCACTCTGTGGCAAATTAACTAGCCGGAAGGCGCTAAAGTGAATAATCAAATGGAAATAATATCGGTTTTTGTCAGCTCATCATATTTTTTGCTGAACCCAATAACGACTACTTTAAACGTTAAACGTTGCACTACAGATGCCATCTGCATAGGAACAACGTCACACCGATTTTTCGGCTTCATATTTGATCATTCTACTTGTTTCTTCCATTCAATCAGAAGATATTTAAATTATTTTCCGCTTACAGAATTCAGTTTTGATTCCCATTTGTCTTTTCATTACTGAAAATACCTTTTGGGTGTTAACAAGCTGTTTTGGCTTACTTACTTACGGAACGTATTGCATAGTCGCCTAGTGTTTGTGGTGCTTAACCCCTTAACCGTGTATTTAACTGTAACTCAATGTAAAATGGACGGATATATCCGGGATCCCCAGTTAAGGGGTCAAGTAGGAGTCATGTGGATTTGGTTCTGGTCCCTCTGTCACGATTGGCTTGATTTTCTGTCTTGCCGGATTTGCCACTGCAATTTCTGAATCTAGCACCAAATGCCTATTCACTGACCACTGTGTAACAAGGTTAAATGGTCTCTCTGGAGTGAGTGCAAAAACTGAGTTAGTTATGTTCAGGGTTATTTCTAAATTCTAGTATTGTGAATTTGGGGGTGTCCGTAAAATTTGGGAGGGGGAGTGTTTGGGGCTATTTAGAGTGCATATCATTGTTAGCCATTGTTAGATTAGGAAATTTTGGGGGTGGCGACCTCAAATTTGGGGTGTTGGGAGGTGTTAGGGGGTGTAAAAATATCCCTGGCTATGTATGACTCTGTAACAATTTTATGGACATAAATTTCAAATTGCTGAAATACGTATTTGCAGTCCAAATTTCATTTGATTGAACAGTGAACACATCTACAGGGTGGCGCAAAAAAGACAGACTATATTAAATGCAAACCTACCGGTAAATGTGACTACCGGTAGTCCGGTTTTTTGCGCCACCTTGTACATGCTTGATACAAATTTACAATCTAGACTTTCATCGTTCTTTATTTCTGTATCTTTTTCATCAGACACATTATTGCCCGAATGACAACAATTTTCATAAACACCACAACTTCCACAAGCCACACGTCTGCCAGGTTTAAATTTCCACTTCACACTCACACAGTATTTGAAGCCATGCCTACTGATATCTCTTAGTTTAGTAACTGTTAAAAGTAGCTGGTTCTTTATAGACTGCGGGTCTGGAGAATTCTAGCAATGGCGCGCCTTCTAGTGGCGTAGGCCTCCTGGGTGGCTGCTTGGCTTGCCATTGAAACCGGAGATCAGCGCCTGGGAGCAAAACTCAGATTCCAGTAGTATAGCTTTTGTGAACGTTTACCTTTTATCCTACCTTTTTTATGAGTAGATGAACTTTGTGGCAGATCTTCGTTTGAAGCATTCCAGAACTGCACTGCTGCTTTTCAGCGTAGCAGTTGCAATGGTGCTTTTCTAGATGCCAAACAAATTGTCTGCAGATTTTATCTGGAGACACAGACATAGTCATAGTCATAGACCATGGTTCAGAGAAAAATTTCAGTTGAAATTAAATTGCAATCCGTAGAGAAAATCTGCAATTTAGCTAAGCCTGAAGGCAAGGCGATGATGATTAAACCCGTGGAAGATTGCATTCTTCATGCGGTCAATTATATTGTTGTGTCGTTCGCTTGACCGGATTGCATTATATATCACTGTCAGTGTTCTGGAACCAGTCAAAATCAAAATCTGCATGTTTGTATCTTGTCCCAATTTTGCAAGCAACCAGTTCAGAATTAGAGACAATTCTGAGGCCTTATTAGACTGACTGAAAAGGATGCTGTACAGAAGCTTTGACAATTGTTTGGTATTTTTGATTTCACTCGTTTATTTTTATGACGATTTTATTGTTTTGTTTTCCAGAGATTTTGTGTACAGACTTAATGGCGACAATATAAGTAAAACGGTGAGCGATTTGTAGTTTTTCACTTGGTTTTTATTGCAGCCTGCAGCCTGTAATAACCGCCAAAGTTTTCGGCCTCGTTAGACAAACAGTGTGTGCTTAGTAATCTTTAGAAATGTAAAAATTATTTGTTGAGTTGTTGTAAATGGACAGACAATGGAACAGTAGCAGTTCACTTGCATGCGGTAGATATTTTCAGTCATTTTATCAAATGTTTAAGTGTTTAAGGCTTCCATTGTAGTGCACTATAGTCTTTACAGGACAATGTTATATTAATTATTATATATCAATTATTATTGCCGGGCTACCTATTATTATTGATTATTATTGCTATATCAGCTATAAACGGCTATAATAATATTCAAGTGGCATCGTTGGTTTTGTTATTTCTGATTTATTTAGTTGAAGGATTTCGGTGTCCAATCCAATTCAATCCAATAATAATTTCATGTTAGCATCATAATAGTAATAATAACATCATAATAGTATTTTAACATCATAATAGTAATTTCAGTAAGGCTAAGTTTATGATACATAGGCCTAATAGAAAATTTACACTTAATTAATGAAATAGAATACAAAGATTGTAGCCTTACTGAATTAACAGGTGTGTTAGCTTATTTGCAGTCTGTCATTAATTAATAATTGTAAATAAGTAAGGTCTTTTATGGAGGGCGCAGATTGTCAGATGTAACTAGAATTTTCTTGCGTTTTCTGTTTTTATAAAAAATGTGGCCGTGCCTTTTTGCATGTTAGAGGGGCGCTCTCTCCTTCGAGATTCGAAATTGTTATACCCTTAAATGATAATAGAAAGGTCATCATCAATCACTGCACAACACATAGGGGCGGTGGGCGCACTGGACACTGCCGTCACTCTGTCCTGTATATTGAGGGGCCTGACCCTCGTCCCGGAGTTGCGCCCGACGACGTTCATGAATGACCGCTAATAGTTTTGAAAGCGAGTAAATACGCTGTTATTGACCGAAACCATTCACAAGGATGGTCCGACGGGCACGCCATCAAACGAGACTGAAAAAGTCTGAATTGCTCTCGGAACGAATCACGCGCAGAGTGCCCCCAGGACCCTCCCTCCCCCTAATACTCTGCCACTTCCACTTCATGTAAACTCCGACGGTTGTTGTTTTCCTAGCTCTTCTCCCTTCACCACGCGTGTTTCCGTTCCCAGGAATCACTTGGAATCGAATTAGTCACTTGTTTGATTGATAATTAATCAATTAAATATTTTGACATTTTCCAAGGCTAGTTTAGAGCCATACGAGCAGTAGAGAGAGAGAGAGGGAGGGAGGGGAGAAGCTTTGTGTTGTATTAAATATTTAAACCTTTTTATTCTCAAAAATTGTTCTGCTTTGTTCTACAGTTCAAAAGATCTGAAAATATCACAAATTTCAGCAATTTTACGACAATATATCTCCAAGCCGTGGAAGCTTGTAGGAATTCATATGTACAGAAGTCCCGTGTAAGTTCTTTTAGTAAAGCTTTTCATTCTCAATGCCGTCTATTTACCATATCGTCGTTGCCTGTCACTGCACCTGAAACTGTAACTGATCAGCTATTTGCAAACGAAGTGCACGTCTGGCTTTCTGGGTTAGAATTTTTAAGCTCCAGACCAGGTTCACGTGCGATTTATGGTAATTGTATTGAAATCAGAGGTAGACTGTGAGAACACTGTGTTTACCCAGTTTACTCAAGAGAGATCAGTTTCATCGAGATTCTCATATAATTGATATTCTCATTCTTTGAGGCATGCAAAATTCTCATCTGAGATATCATGCCACAGTGGTTCGAAATTGAACAAGATCTGAGCTATGAACACGGCATTCAATTTCAAATGGCTAATAGCCATATGCATTATATGACTCAGGCCCTGTTGAACACGTTGTTTCAGGTGTGAGTACCGGTAATCACAGCGTATGTATGCCTTCTGCAATGCTCTGGATTGAGACAACTTAATTGACCCAACTGGTCTCACATGGCTGCCATGTTATTATTGTTTTTGTTTAGCGTTGGTTTTAATGTGATGCTTGCAAAGTTAATCAACTTCCCATTACAGGTTTTGCAACGACCTGAGCAGTGAATTATTGGTTGACGAAATAAAAATTAAAACTAAAATTATTTTAATTTCGTTATCTAAAACTGGAATTATTTACAAAACAAAAACTGCCGGTAAGTAAACACCAAAATAGCAGCTCGAAAATTACATAAGAATAAAAAAGAACTAAACGATATGCAAAACTAAAATATCACTGGACCTGGCACTGTAATTGCATTGCAAATGCAGAACTTGATGACCATCTCTGTCCAGAAAAAATTTTTGACCACCAATGTGAACTGAATGATCAAAATTAATCATTGTAAACCACCACTGGGGGTTGTCTTCTACTGGTGGGAAGCTCTTTGCTTTGGATCCATTGAGGATTCAATAAAATATTGACAGTTTGAGCAATCTGGACAGTGTTAGACGGCCCAAGTTTTTCGGAGATCTGAACCTGCATTAACCTGAATGTTTGCCCCTCACAATCTATAGCCATTAACTTTCAGTTGTTTTATCATTGATCATATGGGGGCTCTTCTAGTAAGTTCCACAAACCAAACTTTTTTACTTGAAAGCGATAAAGGGCAGTCAGTCAAACGGACAACAATTGAAAGTTTCACAGTTGTTTAATTCTATTACCGGTATTTACTATGACTGTTCGAAAAGCCTTTTGAGTACGGTATGCATGCACCGTTGTTTCACTGTTGAGTTTAGAGTTTAGACCACTAAAATAGTTATTTCTGT
This sequence comes from Metaphire vulgaris, assembly GCA_018105865.1. Taxonomy (NCBI): domain Eukaryota; kingdom Metazoa; phylum Annelida; class Clitellata; order Crassiclitellata; family Megascolecidae; genus Metaphire; species Metaphire vulgaris. The sequence continues at coordinate 15,696,093 of CM030837.1, forward strand.
GCTGTACAGGTATTTCATTAATGAGTAATTTTAGACGTTTCTTTGTCTATTTTCTCAAACTGTCTGGTTTTTCTAATTTGCTATTCAGCCAGACTATCAATGTCGAAATCACATTCGGGGTATTTTGCCAAACTTCAATGACAGGGAACTCTACATCTGTTCGACTGGATCCTACTCGCCACAGGACTTCTACCTTGATGTATGTTTCAGCTCAGAGTGGTCTGGCAAACATAGACTGACGAAATAGCCAAAATAGCATAACAATCTGTGTAGATTTCTTCCGCGATCTCGGGATCTGTGGTTTGGCTTGGTGATGTAAACTCTGTACACTTAGTTTTCTTTTTATCACAGAATAAAGAAGTTAAAAAGGGAGTTTTATTTATTTACACAAAGTTGCAAACTAATGGCTGCTTCTAAACCACCAAAAATCCTGCTGTGTTAGGTCCTTACTCAATGAGTTTGGAAAGGAATTAACTTGTTATGTAGATTAGTTTGCAAATCTGTATGCATGTATGAGTAAATATTATTTTTTGTGTATATATATACACACACATACATTATATATATATATCTGGTACACATATAATTATATCTCTTTGTGTATATACAGTAGCCATCTTGCTTAATAAAAATGACAAGTGCTGATATTTATGCATTACACTAACCAACGCCTAATTAAAGCCATTCTTGGAATTTTTACCAGAATCCTTGCATTCTTATAACAAACCATCTGTAAGTGACCTTCTCTAACAGTTCCCTATGCTGGTGATTGTCTCTGTTAGTGTATTTTTGGTGTACATTTTATGTGCAAGTTCTTTTTGCTAATTTCATCACAAGTCCCCTCAAAACTTATCAAATCATTTATATTTGTGTCATTAAAAGATTGAGTTTGCATACCAGTGGTTCTCATGCAAACAGGGGTCTGCGGTCCTATAGGGGACCACCAAGTGGTTTCAAGGGGACCGTTAAGAGATTACCAGTACTTTCTCAAGATATCTCGCCAACACCTCAGAACACAAAACACACTGATGGCTCTAAGAGTGCTGATTCCATTTGAATTTAAATTTGATGACTAAGATTTGCAATTTTCTGATTAAATAATTGATTGACAAAACAAATAGCCTTATGTGTCAATTACAGTTAATTTAAAATTCTAATTTTATAAGGTCTGCGAGTCATCAAAAAAATTTCTAAGGGACCACCACGCAAGAAATCCTGAAAAGTTTGAGATCCGCTGGTCTAAATCATGACGTATTATCAGCCAATTGCTTTCTGCTATTTTATTTCTCTTATTGATCAGAATTCAGTTGAGAGTTGTAAATCAATGTGTGCAATTGTGAATTGCCGATGCTTGAGTGCCTGCACCTGTGTGCTTAGGAATCATTTCCGACATGTTGAATGCTCGAGTCAAATTGCATTTGGTAATTTTAAAACCTCGGTTACCACGGGTCAGATTTTATTGAAATGTTTGGAGCCGTATATTCCGGACGTTTGCTTTTGACTGCTTTGCTTTCACAGCATTGAAAATTGCTCACTGATCATTTATATAATAGAAGAATATTAGTTGCTGGATCCTTATATCTTACATTATGATCGTATAAATAATGAAGTATATATATATATATATATATATATATATATATATATATATATAGAGAGAGAGAGAGAGAGAGAGAGAGAGAGAGAGAGAGCAGTTATTGATTGATTGATTGTTTGATTGAGTGAGTGATCAATTGATAGATTATTAGGCTTTTAAATGATTTGTACATTTAGTATAAAGGAAAAAAGGCTGTGAAGGTCCAGTATTAACCCAAGTCTCTGAAATGGTTTATTTAAGATACATGGTTAGCTTAGCTGTAAGCACTAAAGTGCCTTCCGTGTGCTTTGCATAGGTGACTGCAGTGCACTATAAATAAACAAGTACGGTATATTTATTTGCTCGTTGAAAAATCTGACTCCAGGTTTTTCTTGATCATTGTTTCCTTTGAATGCCGATGACCTGACAATCACTAAATGCACTAAATCAGTTTTGATTTAAATCAAATGATTAAAATCAACGATTTAAATGTTTTAAATCGTGATTTAAATCAACAATAAAAATCATGATTTAAATCATGGTTTAAGTAAAAAAGTATTAAAATAACAAAATTTAATTGTACATAAATTTCAGATATTTTCCTCCTGTGACGTCCTGTCATTTTTGTTTCTCATTATTCTTTTAGGTGTGTAGTACAAATTATACTAACTATTTCTTTATAATCATTCACTTTTGTAAAAAGTCATTCATTCAAAAAGTTTTCATCTTTTGGGTTGGCAAAAAACCCAAAATCTTGGAATTAAAATCTAAAAAATTCTCAAGCTGCAAAAAAATGTTATTCATGATGATGGCAAATGATGACAATAACTGATTGTCAAATTATCAAAAAATGTCATCATAAACAGTTGACTGACATCTTTTAATTTTTACAGTATTTACGAAAAGTCAAAAACCACTGTTAGATTCTGTCAGCAAATTTGGTGGATTGTTGACTTACAGCTGTCAAATGTAGTATTAATGTAGGGTTAGTGATTAACGATATGCTTAAAAATATCCCTGAACACATAATTTGCAATGATTCGGATTAATTCAATTGATGACATCATACACATTCTATTTTTATTTTTAACAGTATTATATAGTATTCTAATTAATCTGCATTCTGGACCAACTTTCGATAAAACTTAAAATGTATGATAAGAAAATTGAATCTAGTGATGCAATTACTTTTATAGTTCAAACATTCTATTTTTTGTTTTAAACGTTGCAATAAGAAAATTAAACATCTAAGCATTTTTAGATGGCAGGCCTGCTAGATTGAACAAAAAGCCCAGTTGTGACTATGCCTATGTTCTGTATCAACACAAATGGTTTTTAAGTCTTTTTTATATTAAGTGATGTATTTTAAATCAAAACAATACAATTTTAATCAAAAAAATCATTTTTGATTTTTTTACAATCATTTAACCATACACTAAATGCATCAGTTTTTTTTGAAGAAAGAGGTGCACATTATGAATGCATATATTTATATGGAACTTTCACGTGTTGCATCAACACATATATATATTTATTTTGGATTATATTTATATATATATATATATATATATATATAGAATAATTGTACAAAAAGTCATTACAAAACGTTGTTAAACCAGGAAAAAATATTTCAAATTTTTTAAACAAATGGCAAATAGATAATGTTTGTCAGCCATTACAGTCAAAAATGTTAATCAGAGAAATAATGGTGGCATATTGAAGAGGAGTACAACCATTGTTAGATTGTGAAATTCTGGGATGAGTCAAATAGGGGGGGTGGGGGTGTTATAGTAAAAATATGCCTGCTTCAAAAGTGGGCAGTCAATTGTCAATAGATCAGCGGCCGTGCAATTATTCTAATTGTTTGGACCATCGATAAAACTAAAATTTACTGATAATGATACTATGAATGGCATTTACATTGGCAATGTAAGTTCACACGTTCTATTTAATAAATGTGAAATGATATTAAGTCAGTCTTCATTTTGACATCGGCTTTGCATCATCAAAATGCATAAGTATGTTCTGTATCATTTGTTATGGTTTTATTTATATTTAGTTTTGCCCAAAAACAATACAATTGTACAAAATATGATCAATATATATTATATGGTTCTTACACTTACAGCATCATTTTCAGGTGCATTTAATTGCATATTTAATAACGTTTGCAGAATCATCATAGGAGTTGTTGAGTTATGTATGACAAAATTATATACAGTCTCATATACATTATTTATTGAGTCATCTATTTCTTTTTTAACAAATGGCTCTGTAGATAATCAAGATATGCATTTTTCTCATCTGGTGAATGCTGTTGGGAAGAAACCATGCTATGTGATTCTGTCATGGTGAATTTCGGTTTCAGTTATTCAGTGATTGTAGATCAGGTACATTGCCTGTAGCCACGTTTACTACCAATGGTACTACGAAGGGCATTTACATTGGCAATGGACCCATCGGGAACGTGAAATGGTTAGTCGCTTCATTGTGACATCGGCTTGCATCATCAAAATGCATAAGTGATAGAAAGTACTGACAGGCTTATTTATAAAAATTGAATATGAAAAATATTATATGGTTCTTAAAAAATTTCATTTTAATTGCCTCAATAACGTTTGCAGAATCGTCATAGGAGTTGTTGAGTTATGTATGACAAAATTATGAAAAAATGTCATCAGAGAAATAAGGCTCTGGGGTGTTCAAGGGGCATTTTTCAACTCCTTACCACTGTTGGGAAGATTATAATGGCAAATTTGGGGATGTCGAGTTATTCAGTGATTGTATGAAGCTGCAGCCAAACTGAAATTGAAGTGCAAGCCTTTGTAAAACCAAGCAATGCATTTATGTTAATGACAGTGAAAGTGATGTTGTATGCTATTGCTTTTTAAAATTTAGTTGAGTTGTTGTAGAATGGAAGCATCGATGTAGTTGTAAAGTATCAGGACTTAATTCAGAGATACAGTGCAATTATAGTTAGTTAGTTAGTTAGTGGGTCTGGCCGGGTACTCTGGATTTGACCTGGATCTTTAATGATTTGGATTTGATGTGCCATCGGTTGATGTCCCCATGCATTATGAAGTGGCGCTATGGAATGTTAAGATTAGATTAGATTAGTAAGTCAGTTTATTAAGGGCCAAAGTCAAGAGCGCTTTACACTTTATACGAGATCTCATTAAATACTTTTTAAGTTTCCTTATGAACAGATCGAGATTTGACTCTCTTGTCATATGATTATATGAGTGATTAACTTACAAATTGAATTTAGGTATTGGTTATGATGGCAATGATGATGACAACACCTATGATGATGACACAAAGCAAACTGATCTGAAGAGAAAAAATTAATTTTTTAGATAGTGATTCAGTTTGGGTTTACGTTGTCTGTGATGACATTAAGTCTACAATGACGAAGTTTTGTTTTCTAGACAAAAACGCTAAGAGTTCTGAGGATCGGATATGATCCGAGAGGCTTGGATGGAGCGGGATCAGGAATCACTAAGTGTCCTTATGATCCAGACACTAATCATACAATCATTTATGTTGGTTAGTTACTTTAACTCTTCTGTCTTCATTATAAACCATCATTATCACACCATCATCTTGTTCTTTTTCCTCGTCCTTTGCCACCTTCACAATTTCTCTCGCTGCCTTCATCAACCAAGCTGATCATAAGACAAACAGTGGGACGCTTCTTTTGCTGCTTAGTCTGGTTTTCTTTGAGCCAAGGTGTTGTGCTCTATCTGCAAAGTATAGATAGCACTTTTATAATAATATCATCTGTGATATTTGCTTTTGGTTTCAATGAAGCAACTAACTGATTACCTAAGTTACTGACAGATTTATTGTTTATGCATTTCCCAGGTATTCGTTGCAGTGCTCTGTGCTTTTTCTTGTCAGAACGTGGATAGTGGATATACTTGTCTTTAAGATTTTATAATTTTTAACATTGAAATTGATTTTTTAAATTTTATGGTTTTCTTCAAGTTTAAAACTGACTTTGCATTAGTGTGCAGTAATCCGAGTTTTAATTATAGTTTAAGGCACTACAGGCTATAATAAAAGTAGTAGGCCTAAATAAATAAATAGATACTAAACTAGCGGAAATTAAGATGGGTCCCGGCGCCTTTTTGTCTAGAAAAGAAGCGCTGGTGGTGTGCTTGGATCAGCCGCCATCTCCTTCTGTTTGTACTAGTTGATCGGTTTGTTGCTTCAAGAATAATAACTAGAGCTAGTTTTAACCTCATCAGTGGAAGTTTTCACATGAGCACGCCTGAGGAGGTTCTGTGGTGCGTTGTTAGCGAAACTAATCCTGAACAATACTTATTCATTTGATTTGTTAAAAGTCTATGATACAATTATTGCTCTTCTGCTTACTGCCAGTAGAAGTAAACGTAATTTTCTTTTAAGTAATATTCTGTGTTTAGGTCCGAATGCTGGAACTCCGAATAATCTCTCAGCAATATACTCGTCGTTGTTAGTTGGTGCTGGATACGAATTTGCCATATATCGATCAGCCTTACAGAGTCATCCGTATTCAGCAGTCGAGTTTTCTCCTCTTCGATCAAAAAATGAACCAGCCGTTGCAGGTAATTTGTCTTCAGCTTTTTTACATTGATTTAATAATTTTGGGTTGACCATTGGATAACTCAATCTGTCTTGAAGTTTGGATTTAAATTTTACTTTGATTTTATGCAAGAAGTTCAAACAACTGATTGTCTATGAATACAGATAAGATTAATGGTTAATCACAGGACGATCTTGAGTTGAGGTTGAGTAGCTGATTATTTCAGTCAGTTTTGTGGTTTGTTTTGTCGCAGTTTGTATTGGTGGAGTTTTCACTGATAGGTTCTACATTTGTCTACCCTTTGGTGTTATAGGCTCAGCATATCCTGTTGCTGTTAATTAGCCATGATAGGATGTTACCAAGTGCAGTTTCTCCTAGAAGATGTAACATATATACTTTTATACATTGTTAGTGATTTGTTTGAAGTTTTGCTTAGAAAGTGGGCATCTGAATTCTGAAGTGTTGCATTGTTAATAGCATCTGTGGCTTTTAATCAGTGGATGATGTCAGAATGCTATTAAATTAACTTATGAAGATTGGTTTATTCCTTATTTATTACTTATGGAGCATTCATAGATTATTGGCTTATGTGTGGTTTGCATAAGGACAAATACATTTGAAATTATGGTAGCCTAATTTATTCATAGTATTTTTTATAGATATGCTGATGTATTCATTTTATTGTGATAAAGTTTCACTTTTGATATTAAATTCCAAAGGCTTTTGTGTGCAACGTTATAGAAATTGCTTTGCTGCTTGCCAGCAGCTAAATAGTTGTATAAATTATCTTCATTAATAGATTCGTTTTACATCGCATCATTTGAAATCGACCAGTATGTCTACTTCTTTTTTCGTGAATATGTTGCCGAATCTTCCAGCTCCAACTACAAACATTATGCCCGTGTGGCTCGAGTTTGTAAGGTGAGTGTTAATTTTGTGAATGTTAAATATGTCCCCTTTGCAGTACCGGTATGTGACATATTTATCCACTTACCAGTACTACTGCTATGCGGTGATTGAACTGTTGACATGAGGTCTGATTTTGGTTTCAATGATTCTGGAATTGATATAATTAGGTTTGATTGATATATTTGGTGTGCATTGATATCTGTTGAAATAGTGTGTCTGAATTCCAATTAATTAATTATTGTATGGTGTTAAAGCTGTGCATAAACTGACTGACCTCTTTAACTAATACTATACTGGTAATCCTCCTAGTTACCTAGTTAGCAGAGTTTCTTTTCAAAATACCTGAGAAATGACAATAAGTTATTTCATTATTAAAACAGTTAAAAGTTAAATGATGATTAGCTGCAACAATTGGCTTTATTATTTTTGAGATGAATTTTTAGGCAGATGGGTTGTGTTTAGTGAAAATTTAGTATCCGTTGACATTTTATTATCACCATTATCATCATCATCATCATCATCATCATCATCATCATCATCATCATCATCATCATCGGTGATGATCTTTCATTAATTATTGGTGATATTGGCAAATATACTATGGAGTGACCTCTAGTGAATTGCATTTCAAAGGAATTGCAAGTTTTTATTTTTTTTTAAAATTTGAAATCTGCACTTTAGCATTTCTGCAGTGGGCCTACTAATATTAGGTTGATGTGTTGCATGATATTTTTTTCTGAAGGCAGTTTCTTCTCAAACTTGCTTTGAAAACTAACGTTTTGAGTTTCACGAATTTCTAGAATGACAAAGGCAGCACGTTTGAACGGAAACAGTTTCTGACGTACGTCAAAGCTCGACTCAACTGTTCCGTTGGAACTGATGACATTCCAGTTTATTTTAATGAATTGTGTAGGTGTAAAACTTTCAAGTTATCTCTGACCAAGTGTCTATATACCTACACTGTGCTGAAATTTTCTAATGTGCTGTACATTTTAATATATTTCATGTTTTTTTAAATTGATAGGGATCTGGGCAAACTTGTAAATTTTTCTTCAGATTCTGTTAGTTGCTGATGAAGTTTTGTACATCAAAATGTTGTCATTTTAAAATTGTTAACGTGAATAATGTTTGCCTATTTTTCAGACGATGTTCATTATGATAGTGAAAGCAAGGTCTTCTACTGTCTTTTTATGGCAAACGTGTGAGTTTCTGTGATTTTTTAATTACATTTAAACAGTAGAGATCAGATAAAATAGAGGTTACTTTGCCAGAGAGTTTTCTGTCGATGATTGGTTAAGGCTCTCGCCTTCCAATACTTTACCATGAGATATATAGCTGATTGGTTCTCAGTTGAGACATGGACTTTTGAGAAAAGAGACTAAACGACTAGACGATGAAATTAAGTTTACCGCCCTTGTCACTTCTAAAAGTTTTTACATTTGAACAATTACTATCAATAATTAAGTCTTATGTCAGGTGCTTTATTTTCAAAGTGATACCAGTATTTAAATTAAACATTTGCAATGTGCATTTACATTTGTCATTTTTCAGCATTAAATAATAATATAATTTTCAAAAAGTCAAAGTCAGAAAGTCAAGCCAAAGTCCCTTCCAAGCCTCCCGGGCTCATAGGGTGGTGCTGATCTCCATTGCTATAGTCCTCAGCCAGGTATGCAATAGGCCCTACCACGGATATGAGGCTAATGCATATACCGGTAATTTTATTAATGTAATATTTGGGGTTACAGTGGTTCAGTAGGAACTGTCTAGTGTGATGTGTGAGAACCAAAGCAAATAATTAAATGCCAGTGCTTTAAATTGCAGTTGTATTTTTAAAGTTCCGTGATAAGCTTTGTTTGTTTTTATTACTTAGTAATGCGAAGTGGGGGTCAGCCGTCTGCCAGTTTGATTATTCAACAATCGAGAGGAAATTCAACAGCGATCCGTTCTATTCACAGGAAATGACAATTACTCCGAACAGTGAGGTTCCAGATCCCAGACCAAGCCTCGTCAGTGTGCCTGAATCTTAATTATTATGATATTTTAGTACCCATCTATTCAGCAAGTAGTTTTTTAAGAATTAAGCTAATTGTCATGGTTTTATTCATTATTGATAAAATAATCAGCATTTCAAAAAAATTTCATGGACAGAAAGAATAACCAATGAGGAAGTACTAAAAACTTTTGGTACAAAAAGAAAATTGCTAAAAACCATAAGAAAGCAGCAGCTTGAATTCTTTGGACATCTAATAAGAAAAGACGGATTGGAAAATCTAGCCATAACAGGAAAAATAGAGGGGAAAAGAGCAAGAGGAAGACAAAGAATAAAGTTTACGGACAGCCTAAGAGAAGCGACAAGAACTACAGACAACATCGAACTGATAAGGAAAGCCAGAAACAGAGAAAAGTGGAAATCCATGGTCGCCGACGTAGCAATACATGGCAAGTGAAGAAGAAGAATCAGCATATCATATAAAAATATGTTCATGTTGATACTAATTAAGATGTCGTTTTTCAAACTCTGCAATGGCTTTTTCAAATCTGTTGAGATAAACAAACAGTATTGCACAGATGTATACTGGATCAGAATAATTTTGAATTTACTCATTTCAGGGTTGACTTATATGGTATAAATAAAATAATATAGCTATATTGAGCAAAAATATCTTGAGAATCTTCAAACTGATTGGAACTAACCAAGAAAACTGTAAGAGACTGTTTTATCATAGGCAGGGGTCCATCTCCTCATTTAAACTTATTTTGCTTAGAAATAATACTCCTTGCTTTCATTTATGAATTTGCATGAATTTTCCAATATAGTTATTTGTTCAATATATTCACCTCTTTCTTTTGATTTTAAGTGTAAAAGTGACACACAGTCATTGTCCATAACCATCCAGTCATTTGCACTCTCTCATACACTGATGTATGGCACAGTGGACCAAATGACAAGCTCGCCTCTGTTCTACACACGCGACACTGCCTACAGTCATTTGACAGTGGATTTTGTACAGCAGTTTACCATTCTGTACATCTATTCATGTTAGTCTCTTCATTTCATAATTTAGCAAATAATTTTCAACCGAATGAGTCTTGTGGCATAAAAGAGGTCATTTACAGCATGTCATCTGTGGTATTATTTATTATATTTTTGGTTTATTTAACTTAAGAGTATCGTTGACTTGATCAGTGATGTTGTGCAGATTCAGTTAGTTAACTGTCGTTACGTTTGAGTAGAAAATATGATAAGAGCTTTGACTGATTGAGACTAAACATGAAACTATAAGAGACTGTTTTATTGTTGTCAGTCTCCTCATTTAAATTTCTTTTGCTTAGAAATAATAATTCTCGCTTTCATTGATGAATAAGAAAGATCAAGTCTGGAAGCGTTTAAAAGGAAATTTTGATCGATTAATACCAATTACATAATGTGATAGGAACAAATAGTTAGGTAAATTATGGCACAAGAGTAACCATCTTCGTGTAAATGGAGGCATAGTACTGGTATTTCCTTCAAGAGAAGCAAAGATTACAAATCAACTTGTATCAGGTGTACCGGTACCTATGAATCAGCCAGGTATTTAAAGTAAAAGTAATGTTTTTCTATGCCCGGATTCGAGCGTTGGCAGGTATTTGGACCTCAGTATTGAGGCTTGCTTTGTTTGACCGTCGGTCACAAACTTGCCTGTAGACTATCTGTTCTGATTGAGGTGCATTGACACAGGAAAACGGCTTTTGATCTGTAGTTACCAATCCGTTGGAAATCGTTCGGGTTGTGGTGTGGTCTGACGATGACGAAATTGTCCACTTTCGAAAGTTTTCCATACTCAAGCCGTTTCCTTCTGGTCCCAGTTTGTCAAATGTGTGGAATATGAAGATTCACATGGTTAATGAGGTTAGTAATATATTTGCAACTGCCTCTGCCATATAATTCTTTCTCTTAACAAAGAATAGTGCTCAGGATCATAAGATTAGCATAACTGGATGCTCCCTTGTAGGAAATCTCATATACCGGTATATATATATGTATGTATGTATATATATATATATATATATATATATCATATTAAAATCGTTATTCTGTATGTCTGTTACCTTCGAGCGTTCTGATTGGTTGCGTTTGAGCGTTCTGATTGTTTGGCTGTGTGAGCGTTCTGATTGGTTGGCTCAACTTGGCTGTTTGAGCGTTCTGATTGATTACCTTCAAGCGTTCTGATTGGTTGGCTGGGTGAGCGTTCTGATTGGTCATTCTGGAATATTCGTTGCCTCTCGAGCGATGGCTTAAGCTTCGCTCAGCTGCAGCTTCGCCTCATCATCATGCGAGCGAAGTCTCATGAAGCTGAGCCTTGAGTTCTAGTTCTAGTATATATATATATATATATATATATATATATATATATAAAATTAAGATATTAATCTGGATTATTTCAGCCAATACCATCTTTATGCATATCACCATCTATCTACCAAGGTTTTGTTGTTCCTTTAGGAGTAATAAGACATGACTATGTGTGCCTGTATGCATGCATAGATTTTGTAGATTTTGTGAGTGCATGCACGTGCGTGCGTGTGTGTGTGTGTGTGTGTGTGTGTGTGTGTGTGTGTGTGAGGATCTTTAAGTCAAAGCACTATCAGGAAGGACACAAGATATCCTTATATCCAAAGTTTTGTATTGTAGCACCTTAATATTTATTTTCCAAACTTTGTATTGAAGTTCCCTATCACTGCATAAGTATTTCATGCTTATGAACTACTTTCCAGTTGCCTACCTAAATAAATAAATATGTATATATATATATCCAGTTACCTATATACATATATAATAATATATGTATATATATGTTATAGCAAATATTCTAAAAAATGTTGATTTCAATCTTTTCAATTTTCAATCATTGTCTCCACTGTTGGCATCTGCAGTGATAAAATTAAACTATTAAGATAACTTGCAAACACAGACTGTTGTTATAGAAAGTCATTGCTTGTGCTTACAGATTAAACTGATAAAATGCACTCTTGGGACATTATTATATAAATCAGTGTCTTACATTACTTTGAGATTTGGTATCTTCTGCAGAGGAAGTGGCTTTATGTGGTAACCGAAAATGCTGTGATTCAACTCTCTGTGGAACTCTGTTCATCATACGATATGTGTACGGATTGCGTTAAAGATCCATACTGTGGATGGAACACTTATACATTGCGTTGTGAAAGGTTTCAGCAGCAGTAAGTGATCAATTTTGTTTGCTCTGAAGTTCTGATGATCAATTCTTTTGAAATGGTTCTACTAAGTAGGCCTAACCATTTTGTTTCAAAATATTGTACATTGTAATGTTTCAAGAAGCAAAGGTCGAGCATATAATGAGGTTCTGTGAATTGACCAAAGGCGCTGCCATATGAAACCTTGAATGTTTAGGATGATAATATTTTATGATATTTTCACTGATTATGGAATATGTCATCAACTTGAGGGTAGCACTAAATAGCCTAAGAAGCTTAGAATAAAGCTAAGTACAGTAGCATCATGGAATGAAGCTATGTCAAGGCTACTGCACTTTGCAGAGAACTTGAAAAAGTGAAAGCTATTTAAGATTATACTTCTGTTTTTTTGGGCCTAATGCATTTTACAGTCTTTTGACAATTTCAAAAGACATGACCTTGTAAAGAAAACAAAATAAGAATTATCAACACTTCTGTAATACCAATACTACCTGGTAATATTTGGATGTGAATCTTGGACCATAATAAATAATTTGAGAAAAAATAATAGCAACAGAAAATAAATGTCTTAGAAGGATACTAAGGATTTGATACAAAGAACTTAACCCGGTATAACAAATGAAGAAGTTAGAGAGAGAACACTGCAACCGAGCATCATTGAAGTAATCAGAAAGAGAAGAATGAAATGGACCGACACATACTCAGAATGGAAGAAATAAGAAACACAAAACGAATTTCTAACTACAAACCAGAGGGGAGAAGATCAAAAGGAGGACAGGTAAGATGATGGGTGGATGGATTGGAAGAGGATCTGAACATGGCAGGACTGAATCTCAACAGAAAAACAGACGGAAGACACTAAAAAGCCTTGGAAGAAATAGCAATTACAGAGAACTTTGGAGATATGTCATGGAGAAATCATAGCTGGACACAATTGGAGGACAAAGACCTGACCTGATTTTACGGTCTACTAACATATCTTAGTTCTTAGTGAATGAGAAGTTCAGTCATCTGCAAGATAAGGAATTCTGTTGTTATCTAACAATTGTTGTATGTTTGTGATAAGGGACAGTTCTTACTTGGTGCAAGGTGTTACAGATGCTTCTTCTCTCTCTGTCTGCAGATCAAGTTGTACAGGTAATCTATCAGTCATCAATCAGTCTGTTTGTTGCCAGTCCAGTTTACTTTTCATTGTGCGTATGTCTATGTATAAGTTGCCTGGTGTCTGATTTTGAAAACATGAAGAGTAAACGAGATTAAGAATGGTATTTCTGTTGAATGATACTGTAAATTCCTCACATGCCTACAAATTCTGCAAATCACAAGAAAAGAAACAGTGGTTTTCACACAGGCTTACTTGGCCTCCTAAACCACTTAAAACCACATTATTATTAATATTAATATTAATATTATTATTATTATTATTATTATTATTATTATTATTATTAAACTACCATATTGCATGAAAATTCTCTGGGTTCAGTTTTATTTTTAAAATAGTGCTTGCCCCAAAAAATATTTTGTACAAAGTTGCAGCCTTTCTCTGCATTCTAATGTTGTTATTGTCTTATTGAGTTCAATTTTCAGTTTCTGCGAAAATATTTTTTTATTTGTGCTTGATCTGCTTGCAACCTATCAATTTACGGTAGTTTGGAAATATTTGTAATTTTTGCAGTAAAACAATTGCAATAATTATGGAAATTTCTAAATCGAGAAGTTAATTTAATAAGCTACGATCAACATACAGCAGTTGCATGTATTTTTAAATCGAGCAGAAGTTTGCAAAGTACATGGAGATTGTTTTAAATTTGTAGTTAGGACGGAGATCAAGGCCCTTCCAGGTGCAGCCATACATCTTAGCTGTCTATCTCGTTGCTCACCAGAGGCCGCTGTTGCCTGGACATGGCAGCGAAGCGGCTCTTCTAACCAGGCCAGAGTTCCCGTCTTTTCCGATCCAAACTACATCCTGTCATGGAATAATGGACTCGTTATACTGAACGTGTCTCGATATCATATCGGAACATTCCGCTGCGTGTCAGAGGGCGTTACTTTAGCCGAACATAGCGTCACGACATCTGGTTAGTCCCACTGAGCATTGATACTTTTCTGATTAGTAGCTCTATATCAATATGCTGCCTCTGTCCATATGCAGGAACTTTCTGTTACATCTGGAATATACCAGTATCTGCTTTGGCTTGAGATCTTGAGATGTGTGACTATCTTTCTTTTTTTAGCTGCTATAAAAATATTTGTTACTTGATATACAACAGTAATATTTGCTTTAATATTGAGTATCAGAGTGATGATAAAATTAAAACTTTATGAAACTGAAATCAATCCCAGTGATAATTTTAAATGATTTTAAGGACTTGAGTATAGCTACATTATAATTGAGAAAATTCTTGAGCATCTGCAAAAAAACAAGCAGTATTATTATTATTATTATTATTATTATTATTATTATTATTATTATTATTATTATTATTATTATTATTATTATTATTATTATTATTATTATTATTATTATTATTATTATTATTATTATTATTATAGTGTTTGCTCACCAATGATGCTTGTCAAATAAAATGAAAGTGTCCTGCTTAGCTTAAATTAATAGCTTTACTTTAACTGTGATGCTATAGATGCTGGGGCATTTGCATTATATTGCTTCAGTAGGTTTGAGAAAAGAACACACTGGATTTATAATTCAATTTCTGTTTCTATCTGGTTCTAGATCTAATGAATTCATTATATTGTGTAGTTTAAGACAGAAGCAAGGTAATATGATGTGCAAAGCACTAAAACGCCAAGCATCATATTTTGACAGACACACCCAAGCACAGGGATTCAATAAATGCATTGAAGTGCCTACTACTATTGCAGTATCGCCATATCTGGTAAAACATTTATGCAGCTGGTTCTAAGAACCCTGAACTTGGAACTTGTTTTAGAACCATATATGCTACTGTAAATGTAAAGAGCCAAAAGTTATGCATATGGTAGAGGAAAATTATGTAACTTGGTCATTGAACAAATTGTAAATTGTTGTAGCCTGTGAGTATGGAGAGGATGTTCGTGAAATCTGGATTCGTGAATTTGTCAGTTGGTGTAAGGCCTTTGATCAGTATCATTCAGAGTACAACATGTGGCTATGTCTCAAGGTGGGGGCAAGTTGAATGCATGTTGGCAGTAACTTTAGTGTAAAATTTGTTTGTGAACTAATTATCACCTCGATTTGGTACTTTGGCTGTTGCCCTTTTTAAAGACAGTTCTGCACATATTGCATTCAAGAGAGAAACCAAAGACACTTCTTTCCAGCACTGAGTCCATTACTTTATCTTTGCCGTGAATGGCAATCAATGACTTTTATTTTTGTTTTTGTACGTTGGCATAAGTACCAGTAGTTTTGCACTAGACCAGGGGTGGCTAAACCCATAGATGGTGTGAGTCGCAAATGACCATGTTCAATTGCTTGGGAGCCGCATTGCCACAATTAGACATGAAAACAAGGTAGTGTGACCCAATTCTTTGCAAAAATTCATTAAATATCTGCTGCTATTTTTAAGGGACCTATGATAAAATTGGCAAGCAGGCAATATTATTACTGTTATGTGGCAATTGTATGCCTCTCTTGGTCTGTTAATCTGCTCAACAAAAGTTTTAAAACTTGTCGCGAGATGCAGATTCTGTTAGAAGAGCCGCATGCTGCTTGCAAGTCACAGTTTGGCACCCCTGCTCTAGACAATTGTAAGCAGTCTGCAATAGTGGTAGTGTAGTAGTAGTAGTGGTGGTGGTGGCAGTAGTAGTAGTAGTAGTAGTAGTAATAGTAGTAGTAGCAGTAGTAGTAGCAGCAGCAGCAGCAGTAGAAAACAGCAGCAGCAGTTACGGTTAATATGATTATGTATTAGTGTAATTATGTGATTACTGATTTCAGGATGAAATTTAATTTTGAGTAGCTTTTGAATTATCAGGGTAGAAGCATAATGCAAATCTTTACACATGTTTTGTTCCGATATTTCATCATTGGAACACTAGTATACATTATAATAATATAATAATTATCGTTTGTGCTTTTAGCTATTTTGTTTAAATTTAAACAACAGTGGTAATGCAGTTATACGTGCATGTTGTTGCCATATTTATTACAATAACTCCAAGGTATCTTTTGTTGCTTTATGGTAGAATCGGGAATTAATTTTTAGGAGCTTCTGTTTTGTCATTTGATTGTAGGATAAGTGTCTAAGGTCTTCATGCGTTTCACAAGATGTAATCAATGGCTGTAGAAAGAGACAGTTAACGTAAGTCATTCTGTTGCTCGAATTACAGAAGGTTCTTTCACTGTGAGCACGCGCCGTTGTCTCGTGATTCCAGATTTGTGATCAGACAAGTGCCAACGAATTGCATTGTGCAAAACTTCTCTGCCGCCGTTTTCTAAGTTCAGCAGAACGTGGTAACAGCTGTCAGAATCTGTATTACGTTTACTTCCAGAACTAAGAAACTCTGAACTGTCGCGTCATATTTTTTAATGTACACAGTTTGAGTAAATTCAAGACAAATATTTGTAAATATGATGATGAGCTGATTGAACTTTAGAAATAATGTGGTATTTGCAAGCCTAAATATTCTATTGTAGCGAAATATTTTAATGTTCTGTCAGCTTTTGGAATGTGTAAAATTCAATGCAGTATTGAGAGACCTGTATTATTGTCAGGTGTCTCAGGGTTTCTGTTTATGAGTGCACTTGTTAAGCTAGATTTGTCAATTAAGTGACCACAGCTTGTTTTGATTGCTGTGTGCCTAGCTTTATGCTTAGCTGTTCAGTTTCTGATCAGGGCCGGAATAAGCGAGGCTGCTGCCTAGACCCCCAAATTTTAAGGGGCTCCCAGACCACCTATTTTATAAATTCTTTGTTTGCAGCCTATGCTTGATCATAATAATTAGTCGCTCTGATCTGTATGTCTGTTTTACTTTTTACACAGAAAAATTTGTGTAAACTGCTTGCTTATATTTTTGCTATGAGCAATAAGCACAATCTGGTGATGCTATCGATTGCTGCATATTGGACCTCTTTGCTAGAAACAACTGATCGGACCTTCGGGCCCCAGACTTCGCTCTTGCGGTTCTCATCACTTCATCTGCCAAGGGCCCCGTCATTTAGCCTGGGACCCCGAATAACTTTTATCTGGCCCTATTTCTGATGTATTACAGTTGTCAGTACTGCATCCAAATAGTCATTATTCAGAAGTAATTATAAATTATTGTGATAGTAAAAGAAGCAGTGGTGAAATTATTTCATTCACAATTTACAACACTATTCACGACGCTACCAGCCCTGCTGGCTGCTGCTGGGTTCGTGAACCTAAACGCATTTCTATTTCATTCCATCAGTTAAGTTCCTGGTGAGTTACCGTACAACGCACATTTGCAGACATCGAATTTATGCTATTAAATATTAATATTGCATTATACGTCATGTGTTCCTATGTAATTAGCGATTATTGTAAATAATATACTAACAATTATTATATTTTACATAATAACACTAATGTTTCACTAATATCTGAACTAGGCTGGCTGATATTTCTTTTCATTTGAGCAGCTTTGAGCATTGCTACTTGTTTTTCCAGTATTTGAACCATTAAAAATAAACATTTAATTGAGCATTAAGCGGTTCTAATCAGATATTACAATTAATTTTTTATTATCATTAATATAAATTTACAAATGTGCTTGCTTGATCTTTACAACACATGATTTTTATTGGTTGAACTTTTCTTGTGTTTCAGCAATTACCCAAGTGCGCCGTTATTAATGTTAATGATCCCGTGTTTAGTTAACAATGGAGCCCTGAACCTTTCCCAGAACAGAGAACTTGATGATGATGATGATGATGATGATGATGACGACGAAGATGATGATGATGATGATGATGATGATGATGATGTCTGATGTTATTTTGATGAATATGAAATGAGTTAATGAACTAATAATTTAAGACTGGGTTTGCAGAATACTGATCGAAGAAATATCAGTCTATATATATATATATAATATATTTCTTATATCCACTTTTTGTTTTTATGTTTTCTGTTATTTTTCTGAGTGATATATATATTAAAATGAAGTTAATTGATCGTGTCTCATTTTATATAAGTTTTACAGTGACGTTTATCAAGAATCGTTGATCAGTTTGACGACTTTCAAAAATACAATTAACGGTTGCAACTTGCAACATTCTAGGCATGCACGTAATCAGTTTCTCTTAAAGTCACAGTTTACAAAACATAGGTCTAGTTATATATATGATAGAGCCATGGATAGTATATAAAATTTTTGTTTTTATGTTTTGAAAAAGAAATCAGGATAAAACTTTACGGTGATATGTATTATATTTAAACCTGCTCAACCAATGGTTAGTTTCATGCTGTCGTTGGTTTAATATTTAACTTTTATTCAGCATGATAAAACATTTCAAAACCATTTCCGCCGCCACTGATCTGGCTCTGATCCACTTTGACGACATTTCAAAAAGATGTTGGTGGTCAAACTCGAAGGTTATTGGCCAAACAAAGTTAACAAACTACGTAGCTCTTCTGGCGTGTATAACTAATAACAGCAGCTGTTAATCGTTTTCTCTGTCACAATCGCAAAAGACAAGCGATCAATGAAGATCAATGATGCAATGTCAGTATTACAATCACAGAACAACTGGGCTAAACCACAAGTACTATGTGTTGCGGATGTACAGTAGGTTCTGTTGCTTCAAGAAAGGGCTGTGTAGGCCCTCAATACCGCCCTAGATGGTTTCCAAGTCGTTCTAACTTTTAAACACTGTAGGGGCCTATCAATCTTAGTTAAAGACCATAAGCATTAAACCTCAATAGCGTATCGTGATCAGCCAGTGGCATAACCAGGGTTCCGGAATTATGGGGTTGGGGACACATTAAAATTTTCGAGAAAACAAGTCGAAAAGCAAAAAAGCTCTTCAGGGAACGCTTGGTCTTGGCACATTCTGTATTCATGTCTATTCCATTCCAATCATTCTACCCCGACAAACTTTTCTTATCGGTTTTGCGTAAATCCCACTACTGATCCCCGCCATCCTCGCCAGAATAGAAGGGGTCCGGTCTCCCGTCCGTCCCCCCTCCGTGGCCTCTGCGCCAATGGTGTCGGCAACGTCAGCCAAGAAGCGAAGGGCCGAGTTTCTTTCTCAGCTTCAGCACGTAGTACATCGAGACGAACGTCTGCTGGTGGCAGCAGCCGCCCTGCGGAACCCGAACGTCCCTCCGACCGCCGTGTTCGAGCATCGCCCAGTAGTCGTTGGCCGTGTAGCTCTCCGTGTCGATGTCGACGTCGCCCGGATTGTCGGCGGCCGGCAGAATGTCGACCGACTGTTCGTTGTACGTCCACGAGCCGACCTTGAACGCCGAAACCCAGGAATTGCCGCGGAATTCGTGGCGGCAGCGTACGGTGTAGACCGCCGGTTGGATCCAGACGACCTTCCCATCGGGTGCCACGACCGCTTGAACGTTCGGATCGAGATCAATCTTCAGGCTTTTGGTTATTAAACAAAACGAGGGTTTATTGCAGCATATAGGGGGCCACTACAAGAGGGGCTGAGGATGGCAGAGTGGGTTACGCGCTGGATGGATCGGTATAGGCCGACGGACAGTGGCGGCTCCACATGGAGGGCCCGGAGGCCCGTGCCACCCCTATTGAATGCCTGGCCCCCTGGTGCCCCCCGTTGGCACCCTATACTTACTACTACATACCTATCAACAAATGGCTGGCTCCCATGCTTAGAAGTTGCCAACCCATAGGCACCCACTTGCCAAATCCTGGAGCCGCCACTGCCGACGGAGCGAGCTTCAAGGCTTCAAGCTCCGTTAGCGTCCCTAGTGGCTTTCACGTACAGGCAGCGATGCCTCCTAACTTCCTAAACCACTTTAAATCACGCTATTCCATAATATTTTGAACCGTATTCTTCTAGCCTGTCCAGTGGCGTAGCCAGGGTTCCGGAATAGGGGAGAGGCATATCGACATTTTCAGCAACAAGAAAGAGAACTGTCCGCAAGCGGAAAAATCGTCGAAGAGTTTTTGCCATCTTGGCACATTCACGTAGCCATACAATTACCCCCTCGAAATAAAATCTCAACGGTTTTGCGCAAATCTCACGACTGATTCCAATCAGAATAGGGAGTCTGACCTCAGTGGCTATCCAATGGACCTGATACACGTTTTACATATTTCTTGAAATTGCAGGTTCACCTCAGCGTCTTAGAAGCGGAGAACGGTGAGATTTAGACGGTGGCGCTATACAGCTGATAGTCTCCATACCAGAGTTAGGACAATCACTCTCTCATTCAGTCCTTCGACAATCGCAACATGTTGCACAAATCTCGTCTTATGATGTATATATTCTGCGGAGTTTTCATTGTCTTAGAATATCTGATAACCTAAGCCTATATTGTTTTATGTGTGTGTTGTGTTTGTCTATAGACTCGTCCGTATCAAAGACAAATACGATGAGCATCCTCTCTCCTGCTCTCTCTCTCTCTCTCTCTCTCTCTCTCTCTCTCTCTCTCTCTCTCTCTCTCTCTCTCTCTCTCTCTCTCTCTCTCTTCTCTCTCTCTCTCTCTCTCTCTCTCTCTCTCTCTCTCTCTCTCTCTCTCTCTCTCTCTCTCTCTCTCTCTCTCTCTCTCTCTCTCTCTCTCTCTCTCTCTGGTAGAGGCGGTTCCACGTTGGGGATGACTAGCTGGGGATGCATACCCCACCGAGCTTTTTATGCTTGTCAGCGTTTTCAGGGTTTACCCGGTCCGAGCCGCTATCCCTGTGTGCTAAACAGAGTGCAAAACAGAGCAGATGACCTTTTTTACATTATTTACTCGGAAAAACACTGCTATCTTGCTTGTCAACCTTTTCAGGATTTCGTTGCACCCCCCCCCATCACCAACTTCCTAGAAATTCATTGCCTCCGCCCACCAAGAATTCGTGGAACCGCCACTAGTGCGTGGCTTCTCTCTCAACCTGGCTTGCCACCGGCTATGGCGGAGTTTATAATGTTTTAAATCAGTTATAGATGCTTACATACGCATTAAAGACTGTTATGTCGGGTGTCCAGATTCTAGAGCTTCCTTCGGTAAAGAAATTCAGTCTCTTTATTCCACCATGAAGGTCGGGATTCCAAGTTAAGTATTCGTCCTTCCAGTACTGTCAAAGCACAAGAAACAGCGGCCGTCGTTTGGAATTGCGCGCAAAATTTTAGTCGTGTACAAGAAATTACTATCGAGTCTCGATTCTCGAACATATATCTGCTGCTGGCTTTATTCGGAGTTATTCCCAAAGAATAAAGAGGTTAGGGCAATCGTCGTCGTATTCTTTCTCTTCGTCACCAATAAGTGCGCTGTTGACCGTTGTAGCTGGGTTGCAGCTTCCATTAGAAGTGATGCCTTATCTTCCTTCAGTGCTTTTTATTTCTTTGTAGCTATATTTTCCCCCAACAAATCTCGTAGCACCATCCCAATGTCTTCCCCTTGATTTCTTTCTTTCCTCGCAGTCGGCCTTTGTAGTGAATAGCCTATACCTAGGAAGGTTTCTTCTCTGAGGAAGGCAAAGAGAAATAACCTCAATTAGGCCTATAATTCTTAAGTATCTACAGGGTGAACAAGTAAAAACTGGACCCCTTTATGATATTTAATATCTCGGCCGCGTGTGTAGCGATCTCAATAACATTTATAGGCCATATACCTGGGAATGTTTCTGATGTAATTGCCAAATTTCATGTTAATATCTTTAGTATTTTCTGAAATATGGCCAACAAACTAGAGACCCATATTTTGAAATTGACAACGGAATATAACGATAGAGATTCCCTAGCTATTGTTAGTGTAGTTTCAGAGCAAAATGGTCGGAATACACTGTTCTTGCGTCATTGCGAAATAAGATAAAATTTTAAAAGTATTATAGACCCTATAGGCCTAGTACGCAGAAGTTCAGCGCCGGACCCTACGCTCGTTCGAGTACGGGGACCGTTACCTTACATTTTCTAATTAGCGCAAAATAAACTGTTACCATGCTGATCCAGACTTTGACGGAAATGTGTCCGTTGTTTTCGTCGACTGCGATTACGTCAACCAAAGAGAATCGCAGTCGAACGGTGACCGTGTCCGCCGTACGTTTCACCGGCCGAACGAGCTTATTGTATCCCTGGAGCAACTGACCGTACAGCTGCTTCTCGTGCTGGGACGACTGCGCCACCTGTTTAAAAAACGATAATGATAAAAACTGATGACGATAACGATCAGGGATATTTCTAGGATTGTGAATTTAGGGGTGTCGACCTCAAATTGGGAGGTGTCCGGAGCTAATTAGTATGCATTTTGTATGCATGCCATTGTCACATTACCAAATTTTTGGGGGTGTCGGCCTCAAATTGGGGTGTTGGGGTGTTAGGGGGTGTAAAATATCCTGATAACGATTATCATAACGACAATGATAATGATGATAGACTAATGATGATAAAGATGATGATGATGATGAAGATTATAATGATGATGATGATAATAATAATAATAATAATAATAATAATAATAATAATAATAATAATAATAATAATAATAATAATAAGGGGCCATCCACAAATGACATAACGCACTTAGGAAGGGGAGTTCAAACATTTGTTACGATGTGTTAACGGGTCTCTAGAAATGTCACATAATACTAAATTTTGTTAGGTGGCGGCCTTTTTGCTTGTTAGCACATTTCGAAGGAAAAATACAAGGAAAAGATTAGGATGACCTTTCTTTTTTTGCTTGTCAAGATTTTTCGCCGAAGAGGGGGGGGTTAGGGCGTTGTTACGTCATATTTTAGGGAGTCTGACTTTTTGTGACGACTCGTTACGAAAGGGGGTAAAAAACTGCCAAAATCGCGTGACGTCATTTATGGATGACCCCTAATAATAAAATAATAATAATAATAATAATAATAATAATAATAATAATAATAATAATAATAATAATAATAATAATAAATAATAATAATAATTTCTGGGGCATTTCGGTTGCCAGCTGTACTTGTTATACTCCATAGAATTCAGTAGCTGCTTCAAGTTATCGTACAACTCTTTCATGTGGATAGCATGCGCTACTAGAATAGGCCTAGATGTAAGACGATTTCCATTGTCTTAAGGCAAAGTTTCAAAGAGTCTAAAATAGTCTCCATTCTTGTGAGTCATAATTGATTTATAGGACATTCATGAGGGCACTCAATATCTGGACAGAATACCAGATTGCCTTC
The DNA here is from genome assembly GCA_018105865.1 of Metaphire vulgaris. Classification (NCBI taxonomy): domain Eukaryota; kingdom Metazoa; phylum Annelida; class Clitellata; order Crassiclitellata; family Megascolecidae; genus Metaphire; species Metaphire vulgaris. The sequence continues at coordinate 15,719,660 of CM030837.1, forward strand.
CTTTCTGAAGACAGGCTTCAACTGCTGGTGGCGCTTTGGATATCTCACGAAGTCTGAAATATTTACCTTTCTCACTGGGCCGGAGATGAGCACCGATCCCAACGCTCGAATACGCGCATGGGAAAACTTTACTTTTACTTTACTTTCTATAGTACACTACTGACGTAAGCTTACTTCAGCAGCATCCTGGCAGTAGTGCTGCATTGCATCAGAAAATGATGCAATAAACTCTGGATGTGCGTATGATGGTATTATTTAATGTGATGCAATATAACATTATTTAGATTTTAAGGCTTATTTAGCATCTTGTTACAATCCTATACCTTAAAATGTTCAATAAGTTTTTTTAAGATTTTAAAAGTTTTTAAAGATTATAACCCCTAATCACATTTTACCCCAAATCAAATTCCTGGCTACGCCTCTGATTATAGCTAGGCAGGAAATGACTTTTGAAACAGTTATATTGTAGACTTGATCTAAAGACTTGAGAAGATAACGCAGAAATTAAGGGAAATTAGGAGTCTGTAGCAGTGTTTTATACAGGACTGTTAGGAGGGGAGATTCCCCCCAAACCTCAAAATCCCCCCAAAATCCCAGCGCTTACATAAATTTTGCACTGAACTGTGTCTTTTCCCCTCCAACCAAGTCGATTACCCGAAAGCCTCAATTTTCCCCCCAAAGGCCTGGAGTCTGGATAAAACACTGGTCTGTAGGCAGCGTGGGCTGTGTGCTGAGAAACGCTATCAAAACTCCGTCATAACATGAGAAAATAAATTAGTCTTGATACATCTAATTAATGTTCGGCTACGAATCTACTGGGCGAGCAGCAATCGAGATAGTTCCGCAGCGGCGGAAGATGGCAGTTTTGATGGAGAAATTCGTCCAGCTCTCATTTAGTAAAGAAGATCGATAGTTCCGATCGATTGATCGGATCGATTGTATCGGAGGAGATCGTTACCCGTTGACGCGAGTCGCGGGAATTCGAAGGAAAGAATTCGAAACGACGACGCCGACGCCGCCGTCGTTGTCCATGGCCGAAGCTGTTGCTGCTGTCGCCGCCGCCGCCGCGCGAGGTCAACGGATTCTAACTTCGTTCAATGCACGCGATTGATCGTAGGCCTACCCCTAATTCGACGCTGCTGGTGCTATTGTCATTGCTGGTGCTATTGGCTCTAAAGCTATTGGTGCTACTGGATCTCTCTCTCGCTCTCTCTCTCTCTCTCTCTCTCTCTCTCTCTCTCTCTCTCTCTCTCTCTCTCTCTCTCTCTCTCTCTCTCTCTCTCTCTCTCTCTCTCTGTATGTGTGTGAGGGAGAGACATACATACATACAGAGAGAGACAGAGACAGAGACAGAGACAGAGACAGAGAGAGAAGACAGAGATGGAGAGAGAGACACGCAGACAGACAGAGACAGACAGACTGTGACTGACAGAGAGACAGAGATAGAGAGACAGAGATATAGATAGAGGGAAAGAGGCGTCAGCCCCCATAATCTGATACAAAGACGCCGAGTATCCCAAGGCCAAAACCTGGGGTTTGTCTTCCATTGTCTGAGTTAGTCTATACTCTCTATGAACTGATTTCTGAATGTTCTCAGATTTTGTCATCTGGTGATTTTCCACTCCACGTTTTCGTCTCGAGGCGTCTCAGGCGACGACGACAAATCTAACGAAGGGCGTAGGGTCATTCAACCGTCATTGGCACATTAACTTCATTAAGCTGAAGGTTAACCCGAAGTTTGGGCGCGGCGGCGTAGCCAGGAGTTCGGAATGGGGTGGGGGTCGGGGTGGCACATCAACAATTTTAGGTTTTAAAAAGTGCTGACGAGCAGCAAAATAAAACCGTCGTCCTGTTAAGCTCTTTCAGCTTTCGTGCGTTTTCGGATGATTTTCCTCGAAAAAAGTTTGTTTACCCTCAAGGGGCCATGCAGATCTCCCATATCACCATATGGCCAATATGCCCATAACTATCGACTGCATATCGTATATATGTAGCCTTAGGTTATTTAGCCTAGCTTTGTCGTAAGCGTGTCTTTTATTCGTGCATCGTTTTCTTTAGAAATTAGAACAGTCCGCAGATATTTTCCGTAAACCTCCGCCAAACTGAGCAAGGATTGCTTGCAGGGGCGTAGTGAGTCTAGTGACGAGTGTATATATCGGTATATATACCGATATATACACCCAAAATCAGCCTACCTTAAAGTACATAATGCGTTTTTAAAGATTTTTAAAGATTTATACCCCCTCCAAATCACATTATACCCTCTCCCCAAATCAAATTCCTGGCTATGCCCCTGATTGCTTGGTAGTCAGACCAAACCTCCAAAAACTGACAAAATTGCCAGAATAACTACAGGTATAGAACAGTGGCGTAACGTGGGGGCACTTTGTTGTCCCCAAACCAAAAGGGTCTAAGCTAGGGTTAGGTTAGGGTTAATAAGTTAACCCTAACAACCCTAACCATAGAAATGAACGTTTGTGACCTTTTTTTCTTTTTTTGCTCGTTAGGTAATCATGACGTTTTTTTGCGAATATTTGAAACTTTGGGGCCCCCATGACAAAAGATTTCACGCTACGCCACTGCATGGTTTGAACTGAACAATAGTTATATAGTTTGTGATCCATTCGTGTAGCTAATCAATGCGAATATCTGATTTTTTCGGGTTTGAGCGACGTAAAGGCGATTTGCGATCGACTATGAGTGTACGTCAGTGGCGGTTCCACGTGGGGATGAATGGGGATACATCCCCCACCGGACTTTCGGAGTTACTTTTTTGCTTCTAGAAACCTATTTTTGGGTAAAAGTCTAGTAAAACTAACTGGGGAACCTTTTTTGCTTGTCAACCGATTCTTTCGGTAAAAGCGTAGTAAAATTAGGGATAAAATTTCACCCATTTTCGGAAAAGTTTATTGATTTTTTCCTTCTATTTTCATCCCCCCGCCAACCTGCTATGAATTCATTCATCCCCCACCAAGAAATCCTGGAACCGCCACTGGTGTACATCGCTAAAAATCGATCGTCTTACTTTGTAGTTGAATGTTGCAGTCAGAATTCCGATCCACAGAACATTTCTCAAACAAATTCGAGCAACTTCTCTCACTTTATTTCGCTCTGACATCAGCGAAAGGTCAGTAGAAACGATACTGAACCTATAATAATAATAATAATAATAATAATAATAATAATAATAATAATAATAATAATAATCACCACCACCGCCATCATCATCAACATCGTCATGATTGATGATGATGCCAGGATGATGCCCGCTTGATGATGATGATCATGGGATTTGCAAATGCGTGATATTTCGAGACAGGGCAGGGTGTTTTGTAAACAGAATCGATATAGGGCCACCAGTTGTAGGCCACCAGCCATCATCACCCACCATCATAGCTCACCGTACAATTATTCTGATATTACTCAAATTCCACAGATTGCAATATTAGGTAAACCTATGAAATCTTCGACAATATTATATTAACCCTCATTCGTTCAAGGGGGGTCAGACCCTCTGTACATGAATAGGCTAATGCATTGTTTAGATTTTAGATTTTTCTCGATAATAAATTACTGAAGTGAAGGGCCTATACAATAACAGTAAATTTAATAACTTTAAACTAAGCAACATTTCTTTTTTACCAGAATAATGGTCTGTTTGATGTTTTTGATCACAATGGACGTAAAGTCGTTGGCTTGATCAAACATTGATGAAAAACCGCCCAACCAACACGTTAATTTGAAACTCTGCTCTTATATTCAACACAAACAGTAATAATCTTGAATGAATGAATACAGAGAAAGATTTTATTTTGGGTTTCACCAACAACCTCTTTTGCAAAATAAGCAAATAAAACTCAATGTTACCAACGAAATCTTATATTAAGAGAGGGGTTATGACCAGTGGCAGCTCCCCAGGGGCCCGGGAGGCCCGCGCCCCATATTGAGTGCCTGCCCCCAGTGGCCCCTGTTGGGACCCTACACTTAATACTACATACATAACAACAAATGGTTGACCCCCTCATGATTAGAAGTTGCCACGCCAACGGCCCCCATTTGCCAAATCCTGGAACCGCCACTGGGTATGACCGGACGCTCTTTATTCAAATTCAGTTGTTCGGATGAGGGTTAACGTAGTTGTTTTTGCATTTGAGCGTGTTTGTCTGTGGCTAACAAAGAATTTCTAATGAACGGAATGATCGAAACTCAATCTATCTACTACAAAAAGAATACACTCGACTTCGCCGCTATCTTCAACATAAAATGCTTATTCACTTACCAGGAAAAAAACAACAATGACTGAGAATAACCAATAGGATACTTCGGAAAAAGACGTCAGCTAATGTGCGCCTTTAGCCTATAAGTCCAATTCCTGTGTATCAGACTTGATTCTTCAGTTCAACTTTGCCGACAAGCTTTCTTATTTGTCCTTCAAGCGCTCCGCGTCGTAAGACTTTTAGTTCGGAGAAGGGGCCGACTGAGGGGAATCACTGCTCAATGTGACCTTCTAGGATCGGAGACATTGGCTTCGTCGCAGCGTCAGGAAACAGAATCAACCGGAAAGACCATTCGGCGCCGTTTTCCGCTGTCAATCGTCTGGTTCCGCGCTGGTCGTCTGGTCGACGTTTAGTAGTACTTCGTCGTCGGATGTAAGAAGTCGTTCTCTGTAAAACAAACGGTCATAATGTCAGAAACGGCTCCGAGATAGACTCAGTAATGGTTGGGCGGAGGAGGACGAGGAGTGGGACGAGGACCGACTACTCCGTCCCCCGCCGACTGGGCTCGCAGTCTCCTTCTTCGTGCGCGTCGCGGCGTGACCGGAGAGATGGATTGATAGGCGCTGATCTTGGCGTATACGCCCGTGGCGTCTCCGGGCGCCGCCGAGGTGGCGGAACGACGCCGATCGTTCGTCGAACGGGCATCTTTTAATCGAAAATGATCGGAGACGGGGCGAGGGACGAAGTCCCGGAGCCGGAGTGAGGGAGAAGGCTGCCTTTGCAGTCGAAATTGCCTAAATCAATGGTTGTGATAGTACAGTACAGCAGCGGTCAATTCGCAGACATTCCCCAGGTATCGGTCGTCTCCATCTATGGTTTATGTTGCCCCGCGGCATTTTCTGTCGAATTACACGCGACCGCGTTTTGTGCAGCGGAGTTCTCTGTACGCGGAAAAGACTGCAGAATGAATTTATGTAGCGCTTTGATTTTAATGCAATCGTCATCATCATAAATCGCTGCGCGTCAGTAGGCATGTGAAGCCCGAGGTACCAGCTTTTCGTCATTGACAAATAACCGCCTTGAGGCCTTGGAGACAGGCTGTCTGAGCGCAAAGCCGGAGTTTGAGTATAAAAACTTTTGGATCATTTGAGGGTCAATGGAAGAGTCTATAGACTTTCAAATAAAGGTAAAAAAATACCTGCTGTAAGAATGGCTAAAACTTGCAGGCGAAAAAGTAAGAAAAGCAGCAGTCTTATCAATATCGAATGGACAAAAGCTCTGATAAAAAAGTGGGGACCACCCAAGGGCCAGGGGCATGGCACCCGTGCCCCCTTCCACCAGTGGTCCCCAGTTGGGTAGCATTAAACAACAAAATGATATGAAGTTGCCCCCAACGGCCCCCCACTTGCCAAATCCTAGAGCCGCCACTGCTTCCACCTTCCTATGGTAGCCTCTCAAAATGTTGGGGCTCGAGTCTAGAGGCCTAATAGAAGTTTACGACTATGATTACACATGCGGTTTAACCACATAAGACATTTATTAGTTTAAAAATTCAAGCATCACAAATCGAGCATTACAAATTTGCAAAGGGTTATGATTTTCATGCCTTTAGAGTTTCTCTTCGATCCTTACTATGTGCCCATTCGATCCAGATCAGTTGCGCTTCCTCTAAGATGACTCTCAATGAGCATCATCATGTCTAGACGGCATTCCTCTAATTCAGTGTTTCCCAAACTGTGGGTCGCAACCCAAAGTGGGCCGTAGAGCTCAGTCTAGTGGGTCGCGGGATAGCGCGAAATTAGATTCAAACGCGTCATTTTCTAACCAATACCACAATGTCACAAGCCTTGAAAGTTGCAGGTAGACTTATGTCCAGAGATATTTTTACACCCCCCTAACGCCCCTCCCCAATTTGAGGTCGACACCCTCCCAAAATTTCCTAATCTAAGAATTATATGTATCCAAAATAGCCCCCGAACACCCCCCCCCCCACAATTCGAGAAGTAACACCCCAACTTTATTTCTCAGATGACCATTTTTGCTTGTCAGACTTTTTGCGACCTGATAACGTTTTTTTGCTTGTCAGAATTTTTTTACACTTGATAAGCTTTTTGCTTTTTTGCCTGTCTGTCAGACTTTTTTGTGAGATGACTTTTTCACACTTATTCGGCAGAGACCTCAAATGTTACCGACACCCCCTAAATTTGCAATCCTAAAAATAACCCTGCTTATATCTTCAGAAATAATTTATATGCATGCAATCCTCCATACACAGTTTATAGTAAAATGATTAGTGTTTTATGAAACTCTTATCCAATTTTAGTCCGGTCGACAATAAGTTTGCAGAGTCACGGCATTTTACAAAGCCGCTGACGTGAGTCGCGCAGTTCCAAGCAGTTTGGGAAACCATGACCTGTAGTACATTTTAAAATTAATCTTATTTCGCATTAACGCGACCATTTTTGCTCTGAAACTCCACTAACCATAGGGAACTTCCAGAGTGTGAACTGGAGGTCAACGGTTAAGCGAGTTTGCCGTACTCATAGGATTTTTAAGATGCGTAAGAAAGGTATGTTCGTGGCAATATTTTAAAAAGATAATTTTCAAGAAAATTATGTCAATAACCTATCTATTTCTCTCATTTTGTCTTATTTGGAAAAAATATGAATAATTATGCCTAATCAGGGCTTTTTGGGCCGGAAATATGAACGGCGTTCCGGAAAATCGGAAGACTGGTATTTTAAAAAATAGCTTTGACGACTAAAAAAGGTCATCACCTGGAAAATGGAGTGTTTTATAGGGATTTAGGGATTTGAAAACTTCTGTGACGACTAAAAAAGGTCATCACCGAAATTTAGAGGCGCAAATAAAAATCTTGCCATCTGGCCCCGTTCCGGAAAATATTTTTTACAAAAAAGCCCTGTGCCTAATATAGGCCTATTCGCCATATTTTCATCCAAAATGAATGAGAGCTTTTGTTTTGCCATTTATTCGAAACTCAGAAGATTCCTTTCAACCAACGTTCGCCAGATGGCGTAATGCATTTTTGCTATTACATGCTACTATTAGGTTCGCGGCACGTTACAAAACTGCGGAAGTGGGCCGCGGTTCCAAAATGTTTGGGAAACCCTGCTCTGATTGATCCATTCTCTTGTTCGTCAGCATATTCAGTAAGCTAAATTGCGGTGCACAGTTTGCGCTGAATGCCAGACATAGGCCTATTCCTCCCATATCCATTCGATTTGCTAGATCTTGAAACTGTTCACAATCACGAGCAACTATGAACTCTTAAATGAAGTCGCTGTTAATTTTCATTTCAAACATAGGCGTAAACTTCTATTAGACCTCTAGGCACAAGACCCCATTTTTGCGAGGCTACCGTAGGAAATGGAAAAGGTATACAGGGGTCGGATCTTCCCACTTTTTACGTTTACATCATCGATTTCAAAATATATTTTAAGACATTTCTATTGCTAGCTTTCTGTTCTTTTAATTTTATCGATTATTTATCGTCAGGCTGACGGTGCGGGTTCAAACCCCGTTAGCGCCCCTAGTGGCTTTCACATAGTCACATAGGCCTACGCAGTAGAGCCTCTTAAGCCACTTTAAATCATGCTAAGTAAATCCTCGAAGGATAAATAGTTAACGTTTTTTATCATTTTTCTTAACTCACGTAACGTTGCAATGCGGACCGCGGCAAAGAAACTTTTCTCGACTCACGTTGTGGACTGGCGGCACCGGTCCGGGACCTGGCGGACCGGCACCGAGTCCGCGGACCACAGTTGGGACCCTAAGCACTGCATACATTAAACTAAATATCTAAAGACAGCTTGACCACAAAGAACACTGCCGAAATATCTAAAGACAAGTTTTCCACCATTTTACACTTAGACCTATAGTGTTATCAAGATACGACCGTACGCTAGGGCCCACAATAAAGTACGCATGTTATACGAATATACGTATTATATGTATGGCCCAAAACACTGTTAATGACCTTTTTTGTTTGTCAAAACAAACTTTTTCGGCATTTCGTTGCATCCCCCATCAACTTCCTAGAAATTCATGTTATCCCCCCACAAAGAATTATTGGGACCGCCACTATCCACAAATAAAATGCGCGTATTGTATGTAGGCCTACATGGGCGTCGGAAGGGGATGCAAGGTTGAGCAACCTCACCTACCGAATACCGCAGACTTAAGTTCACTGGACGTTCTAGCATTACCAAGGCTCTTATTAAGGTATTATTGCTATGGGACCTCACTTATATTATTATTATTATTATTATTATTATTATTATTATTATTATTATTATTATTATTATTATTATTATTATTATTATTATATTAGGGGCTGCCCATTAATTATGTCAACAAATTTTTGTCAATTTTTGGCCCCTCTCCCCCTAGTCAACAACTGTCACCTTTCAGTTACCCCCATAATTATGTCGAAAACCTTTGACCTGCCCCCCAAGATCAATGACAGGTCCTAATAACAAGGTTATTATTTTTGCGGTGATGACCATTTTTTCCCCTTTTTTTCCTCATCGAGTGTCAAAATATGGCGGCGATTACCTTTTTTGCCATCCTTTTTTTCCATTGTAATAAGTAGTATTCCATGAAATTTCCTATTTTTGATTATTTGTAAAAAGTGAAATAATATCGTTGACGTCAACTTCTCTTTATCATCCCTCCCCTGTCAACAACTGTCAAACTTTTTCAAACCCCTTCCCCTAAATTGTTGACGTAATTAATGGTCAGCCCCTTTAAGAAATCTTAGCAGCTACCTTTAAGCAACGAAAATGAAAAGCCAATGAAAACTACAGTAGATATTAAAAGTTGTGAAGGAGTCGATTGGGGCAATGTTATGTAATATAATATAATAATCATTTATCGAACGCCTCGTCGGACCTAACTAAAAGTCACTCAGAAGCGCCCCTCGCTGTCTGTCGACATCGTTAACACGTAACATAACGTGAAAGTAATTGTGGGTTAAATCAACAACAGCCTCTCTACCTCCCTAGATTTCCGACATTCACCTTTCATTTCCCTCGGGATTTAATCAGCTCTGTCTTGTCACAGATACAGATTAAGTGGAACTCAGCAGTTCTGAAAGATCGGGTGCAGGAGAGCCCTTCATGGTTATAAACCTAACCGACCTTTCCATTCAGAATACTGCATTTAAAGCAAATGCCTTGCTGTCTTTCTCAAACATTGGCTCAAAACAGCTGATCTCTGCCTAGGAAGTCATTTCATTTTCCTCTATTGGATTATAAAAAACAATGCCATCTGTGTCTCAGCAAATAGCCGCGCGTCGTAAGTTCCTGTTGCAACTTTAATTGTTAAATGTCGAATAATTAGGCCTAATTAATTACAGTTTATCCAAAGTATTTTAAACAAATAATTTAATGAACTAGAACAGCATTACGAATACGAAGTAGGAATTTATGGGAGATGGTCTGCAATTGTCGCTCATCAACCAATTGTCGCTCATCAACCAATTGTTGCTCATCAACCAATTGTTGCTCAACCAAATATAAATCATAAGGTCTGAAAAATATACAGCAAATCTCAAGATTTGAATCTAATAGGGCCTATTAATATAAAACTTCTCGGCTGCGCAGCCAGATCCCGCTCAGAGAGCTCACCTAGTCGGGGCTGGAAATGTCGGTCCAGCGTACGAAAAGGCTCGTTGCCCCATGACTGTCCGAAGACGATGTTTCTGGTATTGGCTGGTAGAGGGTGATCGTAGGTCTGGTCTACCACTGGCGGTTGATGTTGGCTGGAGCAATTCGGCCATATAGGTCGGACAGAGACCATTCCGTGCACAGAACATCAGCGTGCATAGTTTGTGTTGTAATCCGTGACTGGACTATAAGCCAATGAAGTTCACGTAGCGCAGGATTGGTTTCAGGTCCAGCACCAGACGTGCAGCAGCATTTTGTACGCGCTGCAGGTCGGCCAGTGTAGACTCTGGAAGGTCGGCGAGAACGAAATTGCAATAGTCTAGTCTGGACAGAACAAACGCGGAAACCAGTTGCGAGGCGACTTCTTTGCCAGCGATTCGACAAATCTGGCGGATACGTCGTATGTGATAGAAACAGCTCTTGGCATGGCTAACAGTCCAACATGTTGCTTCATGGTCAATTCGTTGTCGAACAGGACTCCGAGGTCTCTGACGACGGAAGAAGGGCGGACGATGGTGCCATGAAGTGCCAGGCTGCAATCGGTGTTAGACAGTCGACACACTGTATCTGTCAGAGCTACTCCATTCTCGTAGCTCTATCGCTGGCCGGTCATGTCTTTTGTCCACTAGCCTATTCAAGATCACCTCAGTCACTGTAGCAGTTATTGGCAATTGCATTAACTGAGAAGAGAAGGTGACTTAAATTAGTCGCGCATAAATTAATTTGTATGGTCAAACCAACCGCGGTTTCGGTTCGGTTCGGTTTTAGCCATTGACGTCTATTAATAATATTAATAACCTAGACTGGTCATAGGCTCGTTAGCTTAATTGAGGCCACGGTCGGAGAATCGTAAGATGGCTGCCGACCGCGGCAGCCTCACTATTGCCGACTTGAACTTCCCCGTTTTGCTATTTAAATTCTTTTTTGGTGATTTTATATATATATATATATATATATATATATATATATATATATATATAGAGAGAGAGAGAGAGAGAGAGAGAGAGATTCCTGATTATATAAGCTATCTTTTTGTCGTAGGAATTAATTTTAGGTCGGTTATTTTAGGAATTAGTGGCCGTTCTGTTTGTACAGCTAATCGCTGTGCATAATGGCATTTTCAACGAATTTATCACATTAAATCATTAACGATAACAGACTTCTGATCTTCGCAAGATGGCGGAATTTTAGCCTCAGTGGTTGCAATGACAGACTATAGGCCATGACCAGTCTAGGCTATTAATAAAAGTCAATGGTTTTAGCCGAAAAACCGCGGTTTCGGTTCGGTTCGTTTAACCGTAACAGCACTAGCTAGTAATTACTTTTGTCTACTGCTGTATGTTAACCACTAACAATATGTATGCTAGAAAGTTTCCAGAATTTCCCGGAATTTTTCCGGAAAAATTCCGGATTAATTCTGGTCATTCTATTTTCCGGAAAAGTTACAACCATACTTGCAAGTTGCAGCTCTAATAAATATAATTACAGAGTCGTCAGATTCCATAAACATCTGCATTCAAAAATTGATTATGACTTACTGAACTCTCTCTTTCCTAATCTATCTTTCTCAAATTGCATCAAAAACCTTGGTATTTACTTTGACAGTAATTTGACCTTCAAAGAGCACTTTGCTAGACTCTCTCGATCCTGCTTTTACCAACTTAGGCAAATTAGGGTTATTCGCTCTTCGCTTTCTTTATCTGCAGCCAAAATCTCTGGTTCATGCTTTTGTGGCTAGTAGGTTAGACTATTGCAATTCTCTTTATCTTGGCCTGCCCAAAAGCTTACTTTCCACTCTGCAATATATCTGTCCTAAATGCTGCGGCTCGTCTCGTGGCTAAAGCTCCTCGCACTAGTCTAGCATCTCATCGCCTGCTCCGCTCCACTGATCAGACTTTATGCAGATTAACACCCTCCACTGGCTTCCAATTTCTGACCGCATTAATTAAATTCAAACAAGTAATTATTGTTTCCGCAGCACTTTCGAGGTCAGGCACCATCTTACATTACTGATGGGGGCTTTTCAAATCACCCTCTTCTGCTTATTGTTGCTCATCGCCTGCTCGTATGAGAAAGCGCGGTTGCTCCACTGATTTCAGAAGAATGTTTATGTCCCCAGATCACGCACTCATTTTAGTGTAGTGACTTCAGTATTTACCCTGCGACTCCAATTTTGAATTGATTGTAATTTATTGATGGCGTTTTGGGAGTTATAGAAATAGAATGGAGGCGCTATACAAATGTCACATTACATTACATTACATTACATAAACATCCTCGTCTAACACAATATATCTATGGTATCTGGTTCTCTGCGTGTTGCATGCTGTGTTGTCTCGGTGCAGCAGGGTTCCATAAGACCATAAGACCATACTCCATAGTCATACTCCATAACATTAAGAATTTAGTCGTCTCGGTTCTTCGTAACATTACTGTCGACGATGACAGTGTAACTGATAAATCTTTATTATTTTTAAAAATGAAATTTTTATTTAGACTGCAGATATAATCATACTACGATGGACTGTCTAGCCGTTCCGCTGTCGACGGTGGGACTCCTGCTTTTCGCTTTAAATTCGTATGAGGCTTCGCCGTCCCAAAACCAGGGCGATGATTTTGGAGTGGGCGCCCAGAAACATACCTTGGCTATGGTTAATCTCACGTACATAGACCCCGCAACGGGGCTTCTGTCAACGGAACAGAGCGAGATGGGGCAGTACGGGTCGGAAAGTCGCACGGAACCCGAATGGGGCTGGGTCGTCCACGTTAGGACCTCTGATAACAGAAGCCACGGGTGCTCCCGGCCCGTCAACGCCCCGTCGGAGCGCTGGATCGCCCTGGTGGAAAGAGGAATGTGTCGATTCCAGGACAAGATACACAACACGGCAGTCCTTTTGAACGCCTCTGCAGTCGTCGTCTATAATTATGTGGCTTCTGACGACCTACTTACGATGAAGCACTCTGGTAATTAATTATTTTTTCTAGAAACATTTCCATCGGTTAAATTCTTCCAGAATTTGATACTTCATTATTCGTGCTTATTTTTATTAGTCTGTAGTGTATAGGTAATAGGACTTTTGGGGCTGAAACAGTGGCGGTTCCACCATGTTGATGACTGGGGTGCATTCCCCCCCCTACCGGCAGTGGCGTAAACCTGGCGTAAACATTGGGGGGGATAGAATCGTCTATAAAGTCAGGTCAGACCCCTTTTCGTCTCCAAAAGAGTCTTGACGAGCAAAAAAAACGTCATACTTATATTTTTCTCTGTTCAAAAAATACTCTGACAAGTAGGGCTGGTCTGAATATTCACTTCGTATTCACTTCGGCGCCGAATAGTGTGATGAATAGTCTATTCGTATTCATTCGAATAGTGCTGGTCAAAATGAACACGAATAGTGGTCACGCGACATTAAAATCTGCATATAGTTTAATACTTCAGCTTAGTAAATTCAAGCGCCAGAGATAACATTTTTTCTATTGGCCAGCACAGATAGCTCTATACAAATCTATTATTCCAAACTTGCGCTAAAACAATAATTCTGCCCGTTTCCGGGTAGAACAGGCTTATGTCAATCTTTTAGTTAAATCATAGCCTACGGTAACGTTATTAAAACGTATTTCAATTTAATTTCTTCTGTGAATAAAAATTAAGCTCAAATATCGTTGCTTCAGCTAGCAATGAATAGGCAAAGCCTGATTTGGAAGTTTTTAATTTTGTGAAGATGAAATTAAAGCAACGTGCATGTTGGGCAGTATCGTCATTTTTCGCGGCCGCGGTTCCTTGAGGTCATTCACAACAACTGCGATGCATAGGACTAATCATGTCGTACAAACACCCGGATGAGTAGGAACATCTTAAAGTCTTTACTTCTACTTTGTGTGTTCAATTTGTCTTTTGTCCACAATGGAAGTTGTTAAGCTAAACTTACATATAAGCAGTGGCGTCGAGAGGGGGGTGCGGGGGTGCGGACCGCACCAGGTGACACCATCTAGGGGGTGACACCAAACAAGGATGACCTTTTTTTTGCTTGTCACGGTATTTGAGAAGGAAAAATAAGAAAGATTTAGAAGAGGTCCCAAGTCTAAATGGGTGACACCACGATTTTACCGCACTGGGTGACACCGACCCTAGTGACGCCACTGCATATAAGTTATATATGAGGATTCTTTATACGTAATAATAGTATTATAATCGTATACACTATATTCGTATTTGTTATTCGTCGAATAGTGAACCCGACTATTCGTATTCGTCCGAATAGCCCAGAAGCCCTATTCGGACCAGCCCTACTGACAAGCAAAAAAAGGTCATCCGAAATGAGTGAATGAGGTCGGTTTTAATCCTGGCATCAACATCACAGGGGCGAGAATATACATTTTTTACCATACACTCAAAACATTAGGGGGATAATTGATACTCTGTCCCCTCCTACTAATTATTGGGGGCCGTTCCCCCGTGTTTTATGCCCTTGCCCACCGGGGTTCTGGATGACCTTTTTTTGCTTGTCAACCTATTTTTCGGTGAGTTCTTAAGAAAATTTAGTGAAAAATACTGCAAATGACCTTCTTTTTCTTGCTTGTCGGCTTTTTTTGTTTCTTAACATTTAGTGAGCAAAACACTACTAACAATGACCTTTTTCTTTTTTTTCTTGTTTTTATTCTTCACTTTTCATCCCCCACCAATTTCCAATAAATTTTTTTCATTCCCCCTCCAAGAATTCCTGGGACCGCCTCTGGCCTGAAGACTCGTAAATCCTGGTATACTTTGCCCCTGCATAGACAATTAACACCCAACAGTTTAAAGTATTACCTAGGTGTTTTTGCCCCACCCATTGTAGGCAGCTTGCCATTTCTTCATTCGTTCTTGGTGTTGATTCACTAGTGCCCCACGCAACCACCATTTTCAGGGCATTTTTGCTGACACGAATGACTTGTGCATATAAGTTTTTTAATATCAAAGGGATGGTATCATTATATGTAGTAAGGCTATCTTATAAAAGTAGGTCTTTTCATCAATCCTCCTCATATTAGTGTTGATTTGGAGGGTGACGATAATGGGAAAGTGAAATGTTTAAGTAGGGGAAGAGATTCCAGGTTACAAAATGTTGGTGGGCCTGGTTGTCCTCACCAAGGTCGAAACACCTCAAGTGTGAAATGTCTAGCAGCCAATGGCTAGACTATTTGGACAAAAGGTTATTTGTTGATGGAGCTTATATGCTGTTTTTGTCATCATTGTCTTCATCATCATTTCTTGAAGTGGCCTAACTAAGGTATCTAGTTCTAAGTGCAGTGTTCTCTATGAAGGTTAGTTAGTTATACAGTGTGATAGGCTTAAAAGGAACAGCAGAGCGTGACTTTATTATGACTAATTTTTGTGTTATAAATAAGCATTTGCACTTGGCTTATTCTGTTCGTTGCAGATTTGTGTAAGTAATGGAGAAATGTATGGTGGCATTTGTTGTAAATGATTTGTATTTGGAGAAATTTGTTTTATCTGGCAATCTATATATATATATATACATATATACATATATATATATATATATATATATATATATATATATATATATATATATGACTGCCTCAACTTATAGACAAACTGAGCAATCTGTAACCGATTTCTATGGGGTGCCATAAAAATATGGAATGTGATTGACATTGGTAAATTCTTCCATGAAATCGTTTTCCCCTGTGATTGTTTTTGCCATTTG
Organism: Metaphire vulgaris; assembly: GCA_018105865.1. NCBI lineage: Eukaryota > Metazoa > Annelida > Clitellata > Crassiclitellata > Megascolecidae > Metaphire > Metaphire vulgaris. The sequence goes on from CM030837.1 coordinate 15,735,275, forward strand.
ATAGAAGTCATTGAAGAATTTCTGCATAAATCTTTGGTGGCTGTCAAATGCTTGGCGGGCATCTACTGCATGTTATAAAACTTGCCTTCGTTTAATGCAGTGGTTCTCAACCGGTGGTCCGCAGACCAAAAGTGGTCCGCGAGAGGGGTCTAGTGGTCCGCGGCAAATTCTGAAAATGTTAATAAAAATTAGACATATATTTTCCACTGAGCAAGCAGCACAATTAAGTAAGGTGATGACGTTTTTTCTTGCTTGTCGGGGCACTGGAGAAGGACGAAGATCACACACGATGACCTTTTTTTGCTTGTCATGATTTTTCTCAATTTTCAGGTAGTCCGTGACAATTTTTGATCTTCGAAAGTGGTCCACGAGGCAAAGGGTTCTGATTGAACCACTGGTTTAATGTATATCTTCTTAAGCCTTAAATCGTACAGATGATGCACTGGGTAGTTGGATGTAGAAAATGTATTTGGTTTGTAAAATAAGACATCGACTATTTGCATGAGAAATGCAGTAACTGAGCTTTTTAAGATATGGAAATTTTACATTGTTGCTCCTCAAAGCATCAGCTATGTTTGTTTGCCTTTGTTATATTGTAGTCCCTTGCTGTATGCCTGACAGTCAGACTTGGGCTTTGGTGTAGATGTGATATAGTGATTAATGAAATGTCCTGCATTTAGGGTAAAATGTGTAAATTCTTTCAAGTAAGTGAATTTTATTGGGAGACAGAGTGATTGAAACAGTTAAATTACTGAGTCATTCCAGTTAGAAATTTCTAAAACTACATTCCAGTCAAATCTGGAAGCTCCAGTCAGTTATAAATGTGACAGTGTGCCTCATGTATTATAATTTTCAAACATCCCTGGTGGCCAAGTCAAAGACTTCACTTGTGATGATCTGCAGTGGTTTGCTCAGAATGGCTGTAAAATGTGTCTGCTAGCATGGAAATTATTGGTTGCACATGGAACAATCCCACAGCAATCTGAGACCAGATAAAAGTGGTTCGGAAGAACACTGCATTTGTCATCCAGTTCTATTCTAGAAATTCTGTGAACACGCACGAAAGCACACACACACACGAAAGCACACACGCACACACATGCACATGAGTGATTTGGAATACCGGTAGTCATTTGCATTTGCTGCCTGATCATTATGGAATTCCCTTCTATAGACAACATGTGAGCGGTAGCCTTGATCATTGACTGTTAAATTAGGCTAAAGACGTTAGTTTGTTTTTCAGAAAAACGTTGAACAGATTGCTCTGACTATAATGTTATATGAATTATTGGCATGGAAATTAGAGAGTGACACGGGAAAAACTTTTTATCCCCATCTCCACCCCACACCCAAACATTTCTCCCCATCCATGCTCCAACCCCCACATTGCTTCTCTCAGTTCCCACCCCATCACTGCTGCATTTGCAATCCCCGCTGCATTTGTTCCCATGCCTTCCCACCCCCACCCCTGCACCAGCAATTTATGTCCCCTAATTGTCCCTGCAGTAGACCAATTCATGCATTAACAAAAGCACAATTTACTAAATTACTATTAAGTTTTGTTTCCATGTTATAAGGTTCAGGTTTCAACTGTTAAATGGCAATATAATTACAGTTTAAGTCCTCTGGTACAGTCCTTCAATAGTCCACCACAAGTCACACATTGCAAGTGAAAGCTGAAATTGCCGTCCATTAGAACCTTCTCATAATGTGGCCAAACATCACTCCATTATACTTTGTGAACGATATTCGTTCACTTTTACTTTTGATCGATTGGTTGATGTTGTATTTTTCCATTCTTGATTGTGAGCAATGAGAAATAAAAATTCAGGTGCTCAATACGATACAAGTTAATAAGAACACAGGAAAAAGAAATACTAGACCGCTTATATCCGGTACACTGTTGGCTGCTCTAGTGCCATGTTTCAGGGCACTTTGAGTCCCATACCTACATAACGAATAACTTGTTGGGTTACTAAATACTTTACTTACTTACATGCATTCATACAGATAAACATGAATGCCTACACAGTGGCATTGATATTATTACTATGAACTTGATAATACTGCTACCACTACTGCGGTAATACCATAGTAAATGTCCTTGTCCCCACGGTATTACCGAATGACAAGGACCCATTACCGCTGTAATACTGCATATTTTGGCTAAATTTTCCCCATTCCCATGGTAACCGTTACCGTGTCACTCTCTAATGGTCAATACAATAATTGAATGACATGACTCTTTAATTCAAAAGAATTGTCCCATTGCTCTACAGTTTTTCAGCAGCTTATCTTGTGATGCTGATTTTGGCAGTTCATTTTATGCTATTTTGTTCATTTATAAATATTTATATCCATTTTGTGTTATTGTGTTATAGAGACAGATCCTTTAATTGCTAGTGTATTAGTCTACTCCTGTTGATATTAGCTGCATATGATTTTCCCTCATTCCGTGCTTTTCATTTGCTGTTGGTACTTGTAGCAGAGGAAGGGAGGGAACATTTCTGGTCACTGCTTACTAACTTTTCACTCTTTAAATATTGAGGGGAAGAGGAAACTGTGGAAATGGCGATCTTTCCCTACTCTGGTCTGACACTCAAACACCGCCCTGGCTTTACACCTACTGTACATTTGGACATATGCAGTATGAAGGAGTGCCATAATCTTGCATAGACGTATTGGTACTGTATAAATTGTTTCAAAGAAATTGAGCAGAGTAAATTGCAAATATAGGTTCGGCGGAATGACTGGTCACCGTCTGCCAATGAATGGCTTAGCCACCTATGGGCTGATGGTCATGATCAGCACCGGCACCTACAGGCACTGAGCCTACGGATGAACTTTACCTTTTTAAAAAATTGCAAATGTAAATAAATGAACTTTTAAATATATACACAGAGATAAGATGTTGTACTAGTATAATGTGTGAATCAATTGTACCTAAGGTCTACAGTTACGATAAACAGATATTTTCATCTATTGCAAGATCCTTGAAATTTGCCGTCCAGAATTGATTATTTCCTGTAATTGTAATTACCTGATTACAGTACCAACAGTCGTAGAGGGAATGGGAGCCTGCTAAATTATTTAGAATCAGCTTTGACCTGTGACTGATGCCACTCTTGTATATTGGTATATGCAATTAGATGCCTGAAGCTTTCTAGTTATCCAAATCGACTTTAGTCTCTAGACAGCTGCTACTTATAATGGTAATGAGAAAATTGAGTTTAAAGCTTGAGTCATAGAACCTAGTCACGGATTGATAGATGTCTATGGCTTGATGTTTCCTTCTTCTTCTACTTTATGTGTGTCCTCTATCAGAGGAATGACAGTCATTGTCCTCCAATTCTCTCTATCTTCTGCTGCTCTTTTTAGGGCTTCTTAGTTCTTGGTGACTGTCCAGTCAAAGATGTCGTCCGTCAAGCTTCTTCTTGGTCGCCCCTTCCCCTTATTCCTTCTATTCTACCTTTCATTATTATCAGTGGTAGATCTCTGGCTGAAGCTCTCATGATGTGACCAGCACAGAACATATTTCTTATTATTTCCCATTTCCATTATTATTATTATTAAACGACAATTTATATAGTGCTATCTGCCTGACAAGGCCATAGTCAAGAGCGCTTTACAAAGACATCTGATATGAGATTTTAAATAGGTGCATCTTAAGTTTCTGTGCAAACCTATCTTGTGTCGTCTCCCTGGTAATTTCCTCGGGGAGGGCGTTCCAAAGTACGGGATTCCCCCTCGAGACGGATTGGTCCCCAAATTTCCATGGTGTTGCTTTTAATTTGCTTCTTTCTAGGACTCTTTTGTTTGTTACCCTGTCCATCCAGCTGATTCTCAAGGTCCTTCTGTAACACCATAATTCAAATGCTGTGATCTTTTTCATAATTTTCTTGCTCATTGTCCAGGTTTTGCATCTGTAAGTCAGCACTGGGAAGATGTAGCATTGGACGAGCCTCTTCTTGCATTTGATGTTGAGATCTCTTCTCATGAGCTCTTTCATCTTCCAAAAGGCTTCGTTGGCCATAACTATTCTCATTCTGATCTCCTTCTCATTTAGGTCATTTGGTGTTTCACTGGAGGAAATTGTCTCCTCTGTAACCCTGTTGACAGATTGCCTCCTTATAGGCAGTGAGATGTTATTGGTGACTACTGGTCTGCCTGGAGCCTGGTAGAAGCCGCATTGCATATTAAGTTATAGTTATGGCATAGGTGTTGCAAACATATAAAAAGAAATAAAAGCCGTTGAAAAAACGTTCATTTACTTTTTAGTAAAGTTTTCCCATGCCCGAGCTTGATCTTTGGGGCTGGTGCTGATCTCCGGTCTCTTAATCTCCGGTCTCCACGGGGGTCGAATGACATTGCCAGGGGTCGCCTGAGACCATCGAAATATGAGGTCTCTTTTATATGCCATTAACCGTACTAGTTGAGTATAGGTTGCCAGCCAAACGTCTAGGCACGTGCTTTTACAGTTTACAACAGCGAAAATAATGTTGCTCCTCAGTTTGATGTTGAGAACCGCTGACCTAGAGTATAGGTTGCCAGCCAAACCCTCTTTAGCAAGTGCTGCTCCTCAGTTTGATGTTATAACCGCCCTCTAGCAAGTAAGGCTGAGTTGACCTTAGGGGCTCTTGCGGGAGTTGAACCCGCAACCTCCTGCTTCATCGTCCCGTCCAACATTGTTACCACTCTGCTATCTTCCAGCCCCACCCCTTTTTAGCCAGCACAAAAATTAACATGTTAATTTTTTACTATGGTGGTGTAATTAGTTTATAAACGAAGAAAAGCCATATGAGAAACACTCATTAGTAATGCAGAAAATGCTAAGTGTAGGCCTATTTATTTATAGTGACAGTTTGTTAATAGACTTTTTGAATAAATATTAACATATGTCATTCTTTCATTCATTCATTCATTAGTTCACATGGACAATGGAGGTCCGTTGTGCCAATCTCGTGTTGTGCGAGTTGTGACCTCGCGACCGATGGCTGAGTGCCATTCATGAAGAATTGTGGAAGGAAGACAATCACCGATCTGCTGGGGCCGTGTACGGTGTGGTCTGCCAGGAGGTCTTCTCCAGCTCGGAGGAGGACGCGTCTCAGTGCGTCGAGCAATAGCACAGGCGAGAGCGCGGTGGGCCGGAATGTTATTCTACTGGCGAGCCACATGACCGAAGAGAGACAGACGGAAAATTAATAAACTCCTCTAAAAATCATAGACAGTCAAGACACGAAGCATTTATCTTAGGTTTAACATAAATGTTTCACCTTCAAAGCTTGTTTAAACTCATATTCTAAGGAATTCTAAGCAACTGCCGATAATATTTTAAAATATACTGCACCTTTTTGTATAAATTTTGTACAATTTACAACAAAAACAAGAGAATTCAACTCGACGTGGTTTGTATTTCGACTTTTCAATATTGCCTCGTTTTGGAGCTGAACTTCACGTAATTTAAATTATGTAGCACCTTGATTAATATTTGAAAATTTTGATTCACTGTTTGTCTGACCAAGGATCTAAAAATAATGGAAATATCATATTGCAAAAGCCGCTGAAAACACAATAAAAATTTTAAAAAACTAAAAAAGTAAAAAAAATGCTTCATTGGAGAGGGAAAAAAGAAAAATGTTTGCAACATCTATGGTTTATGGCTGTGATTTTCCAACAATTGCAGGCATTTTTTGATGCCACAGAAGCAAAATCTATGGCATAATATTAACAAAGAGTTGGAATTAACATCCAATTTCAAGCATTCAATATACCCGTATTCATTCTGATATTGACTGGAGGTTTTAAATTCTTCTACAGTGCCAAGAGTATGATGTTTTGCATTGTGCTAGTTGGCACATCTACCAGTAATATCTACTCACTCAATAGTTGATTGGATATTCATTTGGTTCTTATTGAGGATGTTTGCTTTTATCTTCAGTTGATCAATGTGAGCTGTATGCAAACAAGATGTAATCAGTAAGAGGATCGGGAAATTTTTTCAACATCAGAAATTAGACAGAAATAGTTCCGCAAGATAATCACACAAAGCACTTGGCCTAATTAAGATAGAAGGTTTTATGGGACAGTTTGCTTTGTTTTAATTGACTTTCAATGATACTGGTTCAGTAATGCTGGATATAATACTAAGAGAAATACATTTCCGGGTTCTTGCCAATAATTTCCGTAGATATTGGTTATAATGATGTTGTTGTTGTTGTTGATGATGATGATGTTGTCTGTGTTGTTGTTGAAAGATCTGCCATGTAAATTAGCATGCATAACTTACTGTAGGTGAAGGTAGACTGTTCAGTGTTACTTGTGCTTTGTAAAACCATATAGCCCCATGATTAGCTGGTGATTGCAACTGGATTGAGATTTGTCAGTTATATTAACAGCTTCCGATTACCAACCTGACCAATATTATATTTTCTCTGCTGTGTGTGATGTAGAGAGCAAGGGGAAGGAAGGGAAGGGAGGACAGAGCAATCTGCTTTTAGCATGTTCCCTACACCTAGATTAATTTAACATTACTTGCATTTTAAAACGATTTGTACTGAATACACAATATTTCCATTGTTTGGCACAGACTTTTATTCATTTATTTACTTGCTGTTCTCGGACCTTTTTGAACTTTTCTGTCAATATTTTGATTCAGTATTTGCTTGTATCTTAAAATTTATAATTTGTGAAATTTTTTTCGTATAGTGTCAGATGTAGTTTCCATTTTCATCGGCCGACGTGACGGTGAGCGACTGGTCGCACTGGTAGACAACGGAACTCGAGTACTCATGCACATTTTCTTCAGCCGCACTCTTTATAATCCTGCAAACAGTGTGAATCGAACATCGGTTATGTTCGTCACAATTTCCTTCATTCTTCTTATGGTGATATCTGGCGCTTGGCTCATTTTCTACTACATGCAACGTTTCCGATATGTGCACACCAAAGACCGACTTTCGGTACTAAGCCTTGGTCTCATATACGAATGTTGTAACTAGCAGGACGGTGTCAGGTCGGGGATTGTTGAATGTAGATAGGTATTAGGCAGGTCTTCGAAATTTGACGTTGGCCTTTAAGTTTTCGGTTCACTATACTTCACTGTTAAGTCGTGGAATATTAAAAATTTTGAACTTGGGTTATGCTGATATTGCATGTACTGATAAATGCAGTTGACCTGAACCTCTCTGCATGTGTATGTAGTGTAGCACACAGAAGTGCTCCATAATTATCTAATCTAATCTTAAGCTTCTATAGTGCCACTTCATAATGCACAGGAGCGTCAGCCGATGGCACACCAAATCAAAATCATTTAAGATCCAGGTCAAATCAAGGGTATCAGGCCGGACAAATGGGTGACAGTCTATGGTGGATAAGCCAAGTCAAAAAGATGTTTTAAAACAATGATGTTCCATGGTTTTTCAGTTTGTTGATTGGCTGCTCTCTGGAATTTGGCATAAGTGGACAATTGTGCCAGCGTCCTTTGTCACTGCGGTTTCCTGACTGTTCCCTACATCTGTAGAGACTGCCGATACACTCCTATGTAATTTCTTGCACATGACCAGAACTCTCTTTACAGACTTGCCATCCTATACTTGTTGATTTGCTGCTACCTATATCTTGTTATCACGTTTGCATTCTATGCACCAGTGCACACCTATATGGGCTGTATGTGTGTGTGTGTATATATATATATATATATATATATCAGGAGAAACAATTTAATTGTGTGTCCTACAGGATCATAATACTGTGAAGTGTGTAAAAGTTAAGTGATCAAAATTGACACATAAGTGTAAATCATTCTGCCCCACATAAGTGCTACTTTGCTTAAGTGCATTTTGATCAGGACACCTGATTTGAGATCTCAGTCCTCTGCGCTTATCCATGTTGGTCATTTATAGAGAAATTATTGTAGGTCAAAACTACCGGTATATTGGTTGCACTGTTCTTTGTTGGTATTTTGATTTTAAAAAATAAGAAAATGATAGCAGAACCGTTGGATTTTTTCAGTGCAGTGCAATACAGACTGTTAAGGTTTCATGAAGTTCTTAATTTTTTTCTAGAAAGAGCTGTGAAGTAAGTTCTCTGTAATTTTTCCAGATTTTAAAAGCAAAGAAGGCCATGAGCAGAATGGAACAGAGAAAACGCCGTGGAAATTCCATATAAGGGGCGACAAGGTTAAATGGTCTTTTAATACTGTGAAGCAATTGCTTCAATGCATTTATGTTATTGTATTGCACTAATACGTTAAAAAATGTTATTGTATTGCATTAATACGTTTTTAAAGATGTTATTGTATTGCATTAATATGTTTGAAAAAATGTTATTGTATTGCATTAATACGTTTAAAAAATTTCTATCTCCTCAGCAAACTTATAGAATTTTGTTTTGATCAGTTTGACTTGAACAAACCTTTACAAAGTGCATTCTTATCACACAGGCATGCAGACAAGTGCACAGGTACCACGACCCATGTGAACGTAAAGTTGTTATTGGCAGGAACAGAGTTGGACATCCAGGTTTTTGCTAAGAAAACACGATGGTGAGATAAGATTTCAAATGAATTTAATTATAAAGATTCCTTTTAACAGTCCATGAAGAAATGAAAACCGGAAAAAGAATACCAATTACACAAGACACTGCTCACTATACAACTGCCATCTAGTGGTGCAATACCTCTAAATATAAGTAAAATATTCAATAAATACAGCAGAAGGGCCATCATATAGAATGCACACTGTAATCAGTTGAACCTGATCTGGTACATAGTGTATTACCTGCCCCACTTGAAAACTTGATACCAAGATTGGCAGCCTATCGGTTTGTTGAGAAGATGGCTACAACGGATGAAGTTGAGTTGACTTTTTTGAAACTAGACTACTTAAGTGTTATAATATTCTGTTGTGCTAGTGACAGACAACTAACTGTTCTTTTGTTGTAGGAAACTAATCCAGACTTTGATCTGTGTGCCATCTGTGTAGAAAGTTACAGGATCTCAGAAACAATACGTGTCTTACCTTGCCAGTAAGGGAAGGATATGATATATCATGAAAGTTTCTCAATTTCTCTTCAGTTGCTTTCATTTTGTACCGAAATATTGCAACGTTGTTAAGTATTGAGTTTCTTGTTTGTGTGCAGAGAAAGATCACAAACATATTTTGGACTGTTCACGTGTTTGCTGTCGGTAACAACCACTGTTTGACATTAGTTGAATGCCAAGCATTTGTCATCCTCAGCACAATGATACAGTAGACCTTCGATATAATGGCCTCGATTATAACGTACACTCGGTTATAACATACCACAATGTACTGTCCCATTTGATGTGCTACCTTAATGGATGGTATTGGATAAAATGTGCCTCAGATACAATGGTGAGATAAGATTTCTCAATTTTTTAAAGATTCCTTTTAACAGTCCAGAACTGTTACACAAGACACTGCTTATAATGAAGTTCTGCTGTAATTTCTTTTTACGAGTGAATTTCAGATTTGATGAATCTTTGCAAGATTTATCATTGACTCAACTCTGACAGACAAAAGTTCAGTTGAAACTAATCCAGACTTTGATCTGTGTGCCATCACAGATGGTGGAGATGATTTTGATAAAATGTTTATAGTGACTTTTTACTGTATTTTTGTGAATTTTAACGTTTTATTGAGCATTCTATCGACAATTGGATGAATAAAGTAGCAGTATTATTGTTAGACATTTTGTCCTTGACATGTTGATTTAAACTCACATTTACTGTGTTTGGCATGTAGCATTGTAGCTTCTTTGTAAATGTCACAAAATTTGCTGGGATTTCGCTTTTTAATGTTAATTCTGACTTAGCAAAAAGGAATATTGTATTATGTTACATATAATGTATTATTACTCACAGGCATGTATTTCACAAGACCTGTATTGATCCATGGTTAATTGAACGTCGTAATTGTCCAATATGCAAGCTTGATATTCTCCAGGCATGTGGAATACACGTAAGTACAATGATTGCTTTCTTTTCATTAAGAAATTCTAATGTCTTAAGCAAATGTACTATGTACCATTCTATCTTATCTATCTGTTGACAAAAATTTGCCTCTGGTTTGTGTATCATAATTATTTTTCGATGAGTTGTCCAACTGCTATCATTTGGGGAGTGGGCTTTGATCTAACCTGTAAAAGCTTTTATTTTCCATGGATGACTGGAAATCTTTGTTTCTAAACATTTAAGTTTCAGAAATCTTCAATGTGTAATGGATTTAATTTGACCGATTAACTGGAGAGAGAGAGAAAATTTACTGACCCAGTTGGCAGGATGTAGTTGCAGCCTTTTAGGTCCATTTAGACATCGTGCATTTCAGTTTCTCTAAAGCTGTTTTAGTGCAACTTTTTCTTGATCTGTTGTTAATGTACACTGTAGGTGAACTGTCTGAGGGAGAACCAGGGCTCACACATTTCAACCAATACTGAATTTGAGGTGCCGTACTTTCTAACCGAAGCCAGTGAACATTTATTGCATAGCAATGCGCGATATTCCAATGAACCTCAACAACCAGAACCCGAGTCCGAGCGACAAGAGGCAACGCATTCGTTAATAACACCTACTACATAAAACAGGGAACTAAGTGATTAGAGCAAACTTCTTCAAAAGAAGTTTGCAATTTCTTAAATGTTCCTATTGTTTTAGCAGCCATCCATGTTTGAACAGGATAATCAACAATTTTGCTTTCTGTGACATCAGACATGTAAAAAATCCTGTGCTTATTTTTGTGCTTGATAGGCATTAATTTTGATAAGTATTATTTATCTTGTTGTGATTGCTTGTGGGCATAATACTGTATATTCAGTTATGCTTTTTGGTCGAAAGTGGGTGCATGGTGATCTTATTGGAGCACACACTTGGTCAAATTATCATGCATCCTAACTTTGAAAGTGTAGATGAGGAAGGGCTATGAGGAGTTATGCTTTGAATTTTTTTATAAAAATGTTTATGCCATAGACCAGGGGTGGCCAGCCTTTTATTATGAGAAGGCCATTATAAATATTGATCAGCATGTGGGGGGCTGCATGTTTTGTTGCCCATTGTACATAGTGTTTTCAGCAGAAGTGACAATCACTGCAGTCACATAACGGTAGTAACTGGTAGCAGCTACCATTAAACATCAGTTTAAATTTACTAATTTACTAAATTAGGCACAGGAACTAAAAGTCTAACTCATGATTCAATATTGTATGCATTGCTATGCATAAATAGGAATAAATTTATTTAGAAAGATGCCCTGCGGTAGGCCAGTTGGCCACCCCGCCATAGACAAATCATTCATCTAGTTGACTGCATTTGCTATCATTGGAGCATAATGTCCCAATCGATACAGCTGTGCTAAACAGGATACGACTTTGTATTTTTTTTGTAAAAGTGATCTGCTTTTAAGCAGCATTTGATTTGGGATAGTTTGAGTGTAACCCAACCCCACTCATGACATATACTGTATAATCCATTTGAATCCCTTGCCAAAGCTCATGTGAAAAATAAAACATTCCTTTGAGCAGACATATGGTTACTCTTATGAATTAACATTTTTTAACATTAACTTTTAATAATAATTATGTTTTATTTTATCTATTAGACGAGTAGTAACCTTATTTTTCATTTTGGCAAAAGATACTACAGTTTCATTGCTATAAAAGATGATTAATGATTGCAACAAATATGAGAAATATGGAACATAGAATTGCCAACCGACTTTTCAAGACCATTACTGAATTTTTTGGCGGCATACTGTTGCCTACATAACCTGTTAACAAAAGTGTCCAATTAATGGTATGTTAACCCTTTTATCCCATAAGGCCAATATTTTGGCTTCATAACCTACAGTATTGGTTATCTTGAATGCCAAGGTCAAAGGGTTAATGCAGATGTAGGTCACTTTTATATTTAACTTTATAGTTGCATAGCAAATACAGATGGACCAGGCACTGAAAATTTTGATGCTTTAGTTACCAGAACCAAACAGTTAATATTTATACTGATTGAAATGTTCTATTTTATGCAGTATTTGATATGCCATTTTACATTTGCTCAGTAGCTATTAAGAAAATACAATATGTAAAGGTCAGGGAGCAAGGTTCTGGCTTTAGCATTTCAAAACCCCAATGCAAAGCACAAGTCAAATAAGCAGTTTTATGCTTTATATGTGTGGCCTTTAGGGACTATTTTCCTGATGTATTTAATAAATAAATTTTATTCATAGATTTTGTATCTTAGTGTTGGACATACATTTAATTGTGCTGTAAATTTTTCAATATTTTAACGACAAAGATTCCACCGTTTTAACCTGGTAATTTTTATTCAGATAAGACAGTTGTAACATGCAAAGTTGACTTTAAAATGACTTGAAATTTAATGTTACCATTTTATTGTGTTAGTACGGTAAGCAACCCTCTTCTTGAATCTTACTGTGCATCATGTAAGTTAATAACACATGTGGTGTTATGTTTTTTATTAGTTTTTTTAGGTATTACTCAGTAGATCATGTTTTCTATTCAATTTAAAATGACACTGCTCAATATATGAATGTAATTTATTAATTAATACATTCAGCTGCATCTGTGCTGTTTTGCATGATCTGTAAGCAGGGTTTTTAAGAGAAGTAATTCAGTCTTTGAAAGTTTCAATTTCAAATTTGATGAGTAAACAATAAAACAGACAAGTAGCTTCAAAGACTACTTGTACCTGAATTTCTGAGCAATGCAAGCATTATAACCTAGATTCCTAAAATTTTATGTGCTAATTTCAAATATAACAACCATTTTTTGGTATCACATAAGGTTTTTTTGGTATAGTCATATTGAGCATTCAATTTTTATCGAAATTAGGCTAAAACTAAAGTGTCCATACAAGACCATGCAATTTGTGCTTGTAACAAAGAAAAAGTTATAATGAATTCTGATGTTGTCAATTAATTACTATACTGTACTTAGTAAAAAACCGAAATGTGTTATTTGTTAAGAAAAAATGTGACTTGTTGAGAAAAACTCATATTGGTAAAAAAGCATGTTTTCTGTATTTTCTTCCTTCTATGCTTACAACATACTTGTTTTAGATTGCAATAGTCTGCCATTTTCTAACACTCCAGTATCCATGATATGTCCTTGATATCCTGGTGGAATTGTTCTTGTTCCTCATTAACATAACCAAGGTTTTGAGAAAAATCAGGTAGGAATTGAGGGAATGAAGCTTAAGACTCGTGTTGCATCCAAGGGCAAGGTAGTGTTGCATGGTTTCAACATATATTCTGTAATCTGTCTATAATTCCCAAGGAAATTGTCCACAACTTCTGTAAAAGAAACCCAACCTTTGTGTTCAAGATACGTCATTGTTTTTTTAAAACTGATCGTCAAAAATTAACTTCTCAATTTGTTGGCCAACAAATACTGTACTCCTTTCACTGTTCATAGCTTACTGCTGGAAATTTGTTGCGAATGTATTTGAAGCTCTCTCCTTTGTCTAGGTCTTGCCATCTTCAGACATGCTGTCTGCCTCAGACAGTTCCAGTTCATCAAGCCCTCCACTGCCACATCAACCTATCTGATCGGTCATCCACCTGACTGCTCGCATAAGTGCTGGCATGGTTGTCCCAGGAAAAGATGGATCGACCACATTCGTACCCAGACTTGCGAGATTCCATTAACTCTCTGATGACGTGCCATCCAGCGGGGTCATGGACAGGGCGACGCAATGGCCTCTGCTGGCCAAAACTGACTAGGAAATAGCCATAGACCAAGAACAATGGAATGACAAAGATTCAGGTCAGGTCTTCGTCCTCCAGCTGTGTCCAGTCATATTTCTTCCAAAGTCATTCGATGTCTTCCATCAGTTTTTCCATTGAGGTTCAAACAGTTGAGTTGAAAAGGATGATGAGTCCATTTAACTATAATAAATTTTAAGTATTTGTTTAGACAACTTAGTATTCTTCTAAAATTTTTTGCTACTAGTTTTTTCTCAAATTCCTTTTTTATGGTCCAAGAACATAATGTATTGGTATTACACAAGTGTTGAAATTCTTAATTTTGGTTTAATGTCATGTCTTTTGAAAAAAAACTGTTGAAGGTTGATCATTGCTATCGTTTAATCTCCAAGTCCGAGCCTCCTTTTTCTTCCAATTCACTTCCCAAGTAAACAAAATTCTTCAAAATTTCTTTTCCGTTGATTAGTGTCATTCCTGAAAATTATAAATTAGTGTTTAAAGAAAATAAAATACATGTAGCATCAGATGATTCAGATCATTTCAAAATCAAGACCATCTGCATATTGCAGAAACATTTTAGAAATATAAAGTTCTAAATGGCTGCTTTGCTGCATCAGAAAATAGACCTTCTAAATACAGTAACATGCTAATACCATAAAAAAGATTTGTTGAAACTGTAATTACCAAAGCACATGAAATGATGTCATAAGAAAAATATCTTAATTCTACTGTACACTGATACGATATAAAATGTTCCTTGCAAGAAATAGAAGTTAAAATGAAATTAACACGAAAAGCTGTCACTATGCTGACAGTCGGTATTTCTACTTGCATTTTCATTCATATTTCAGCTTTACATCACCACTCGCACATTAATATCAGCTTCACCACCAAACTGACCGACTATAATCATACAATGTACATAGAATACATAGAGAAAAACTTGATATAACCAATGATACTTTAGATACTTCACAGATTGATGCTACAAACGTAAGCTGAAATTTTTAAAAAAATGATACAGAAAAACATTAATGAACACTTTCTGAGAACTATTCATGATGGCAATGTAATGGAAATCATTTATAACAGCATTTTCTATGACTTCTATCTAAGTTTGCCAAGACGTGAGTTGAAGTTGAGCGAAAGATGAGCTATGCGTCATCTTCTTTCCGATAGCTTCAACCTTAAAGCCAATTGATGTCAGCGCAGCATGATCCAGTAGCTGACGCCCATCAAATATAAATGCAGGCTTCATCATTGACTCAAATATCTTCACATAGTCGTATGTCTATAGATTTTACAAATAAAACAAACAATAGAAATTAGGATCTCCTAAATTAAGCTATGTGGATACATTTTAAAATTACATCTTCACACACACATACACACACACACCACAAGAGCCATTTTCATTTCTGTGTATCATTATCTGGCAACATCCAGCTCCATACAAGAAATGAAGAAATTCAATTAACAAATCACAGATATATCTTTGCAACTTAGAAGCTCTTTGACAGACAGAGAGAATAAAGAGAGGCAGGTCTACTAACAAGAAACTCATCCCACTCAGTACAGATAACAATTGCATGTGCTTCATTGGTTGCTTCATATGGACTCTGGCAGATTGTAAACAGGTCTTCCACTGTAAATACAATGACATTTTTATGTTACAGAGGTGATATAAGCCCTAATGGTTTATATAAAATATATTTATGTAAAATTAGATCATGAAACACATGCCAAACAAAAACAAGTGCTGCTTGAAATATATGCATTGCCAATATAATATAATTAAAGATTTATAACATTTTCAACTTATTTTTTCTACATGATCATTTTGCTTATGATTTATGTTCTATGATGTAAAGGTAGGTCCCGTACTTGAGTCCGAGCGTTGGGTTCTGGCGCTTATCTCCGGCCTGGGCAATCAACTACATAGGTGGTATAATCCATTAATCTGGGGTAGGTTGCCATTACTTTCCCCAGACCCACGTTTTATCTCGCAGCTTAACACTGCTCCTCAGTTTACCACCGCCCTCTAGCGAGCAAGGTTGAGTCGACCTTAGGGCTCCTGCGGGAATTGAACCCACGACCTTCTGCTCCATTGTCCAGCGCTGTTACCATTCTTCTAACTTCCTGCCCCTCTCTATGATGTTTAGTTAGAAATAAACAGCCTATCAGATTAAAGAAAGCCATACCTCTGTCTGGAAACTTTTTGTTCGACTGATATGACAGTTCCCTAAGAAAAGAAATCAGAGAAATCAAATGTCAAAAATCGCAGCTACTATGAAATCAGAAATTTCATACAGATGCCTCATGCTTCTGATTTTGAAAACATTCCTATTAAAGGGCAGGCAACACTTAACACCTTTAACCCCTTAACCGTGTATTTAACTGTAACTCGATGTAAAATGGATGGATATATCCAGGATCCCCAGTTAAGGGGTTAATTCACACAGATGCACCCGTATAAACATACAGCTTTCTCTCGTATCTTTAATTACTACTTTCACGTCAACTAGTAGGACATGGTCTTCTGTGTGGTTATTTTTCTCCCATGTTTAATGGCAGACAACCAATTATTCAGTCATCATATCATTCCTGCCAGGCATGTCCAAACTAATTCAGTTTCTGTTTAGTAGTTACTACAACTTCAACAGCTTCCATTACAAGCTGTTTAGAAAAGTCGCTGCTGGCTAATCTCTTTCATTATCTGATCACAAACAAGCTTTGTCAATCTCAATTCTGTTGTCAAATTTTCAGCGTCTAGAGTCAATGCCTTTAACTGTGCTTGATATTCATAAACTGCTCAGCAACAGATGAATAATTAAACTACTATGTTCTCATGCATATAAAGTGCATTCTCTTATAATATTCAATTCATCTTTTATCAAGCAATTCTAAAACTGAGAGCGCTTCTGAGTAGCAATATAAGAAGTGCTATATAAGTCCTCTATTACATTAAATTACAATCATTTATAAAGTGAATTATGGTATTCATTTAATTACTGTCATTATTGCACTAGACAGAGCAACAATGGGTAAAAACAGCTTATAAGAGAAATGAAACTAATCTTCCCCCGTTGTTTCAATGATAAAATTAAAAGATAAGCAAACTAAAATCAAATAAAGATTTACTGTTTAGTTTTCACTTAGTTTTCCAACTGCAATTAAGCCCAGCAAAAATGACAGAATAAATGAAAAAGAAATTAACAGGAAAAATATTTACAATCTTATCTGCTCAGGTTCAACTTTTGGGTCGTAAATATGAACCCTGGCTCCTTCCTCCATCAGGTAATTAGAAACAGCAATGCTTGCAGATTCTCTTAAAACAAAAAAAAACAGCATAGCAAAAAATAATTCAGACGATGCTAATAAGTGCAATGGTGCAGCCAAACCAACAAAATTAGCAAATTTGCATGAAGTAGGCATGTGATGCCTCTAGCCCATTTATTTGGGTCTATATTAATGGAGATGGATTTAAGTAAAACAGTTTTGATAGAACATAGGACATGCTTAAATATGATGCATAATTTGAAACAGTATTTTTTAATAGTGCACACAGCAAGTACTATACTAAATAAATTTTTAGATACAATACATCCAAAAAATATATAAATTAAATAATAAAAATACAACCATTACCAATAATGGTATTCACATAACTTAATTCAATGGTAATAAAACTAAATAATTTGTCCTGCAATTATGATAATTTCCATTTTAAAAATATAAACAATTATGTTAATGTTTATGACTATTATTGCAATTATTTTTACTAACAATCAATAAGAAAAGCAACTTGTATGAAAATAATAACTAAAATTTATAGCATCTTATGTAACCTACAGCGACTCAAGTTAATCAATTCTATTCAATTATATTATTTAAAATAATATCTGCATAAATGCATAATGAAATGACATTTTCCCCTGACCGTGTATCACCCGTATCTTTCTTAAATGCAAATCCAAATAGAGCGATCTTTTTGTTATTGATTGTGTTGAACAGAGCAGCAACAATTCTATTGACAAAACGGCGCTTCTGAAATTCGTTCATCTCTACAACCTGACATTGAAAAAATCGATATAATTAATAAAAATGCAGAGAAAATATTATTTAAAATATCAGATAAACTACAATTTGTGCCAAATATGCCACTGTGCGCGCGCATGTGTGTGTGTGTGTGTGTGTGTGTGTAGTACTCTTCTTGATTCAGCTACAACAGAAAGTGACAGGTCTACACACTTTTATTTAGTCATGGCTTATCTTGCTTGCTAACAATCCACCTGTTACATGCTCCAAGTTGGAAGTTCCAAATTTTCATAAACTGTAATAAATTTAACAAAATTCTATTGCACCCAACAAAAAGTTCACGATAGACAGATTTTTTTGCTGTAAAATAAAAATCAACGTTTTGAGTTTCGGATGGCTTCGATCACAAATAACAATTAAATTTCAGTTTTGCATTTACAGACAAATAGGTGAATTTCTTTGCACATTCAAAATACAAAATAAAGGCCACAGACAAAAAGGCAGTTTAGAGACCATACTAACTTGCTGCCAGTAATTGGCCACCTCTGGTAAATTCAGGCACTCACTAAGATAGACCAGATTAAGTA
Organism: Metaphire vulgaris; assembly: GCA_018105865.1. Lineage (NCBI taxonomy): Eukaryota > Metazoa > Annelida > Clitellata > Crassiclitellata > Megascolecidae > Metaphire > Metaphire vulgaris. The sequence goes on from CM030837.1 coordinate 15,753,633, forward strand.
CATCTTTCTGGAAGCAACTTCCCCCAAAACCTACAAGAAAAATCACAACTATTTAAATTCATATATAGGACATAATTAAGTTTAAAAAAAAAATAAACTTATTAATCTGGAACTGATATACTTTCCAGAAATACATCTCACAAATCAAGAAAATTGAACTAACTGGCTGGCATATACTAAACACCCAAATAATCAACCATAAAATCTCAAATAAAATGTAAAAAATTCTAGACCAGGGATCTCCACAACACGGCCTGCCAAGTGATTTTTTCAACCCGTGAAGGTGACCATAAAATGCTTTAAAATTTTTGATATATATATATATATATACATATATATATATATATATATATATATAATATAATCCAATATATATATATCATTGAATATATATACATAGCCAAGCTGTGCGCCACGTAATATATGTACGTTAAAATATATATATATTTTATTATTAATACCTCAACATCAATTGTTCATTATTGTTATTCTGCACATCTTGCTTGATTTGCTTCCACTGAAAGGTCAACAACAGGTCATGATATATTCGAAAAAGCATCAGACTTAATTACAAGAGTTTTATGAAAAATATTATTTCAAAGAGTCAGACAGAGAGACATACATTTTTGCATCATATATTGTTATTCTGCCATCTTGCTTTGATTTGCTTCCACATTCTTTGCCTTAATTACAAGAGTTTTATGAAAAATATTATTTCTAGTCAAATGTGTAGACACCAATTCCGATGTACAGAACAGTTAAGAGAATCTGATTGAGGGTCATGTTCTACACCTTATGATTGCAACTCACCAACACTGGCTTTCAGAAACTTTGGTCCAATACGCGAGTCGGTTCCGATTGCGTTGGACACCTCAGAGACGTCTGCTCCGGTCAACTCGCAGATGGCGGACATGGAATTGATACTAGAAATGCGCTGGGCGAGGAATGCATTGGCTGCCTGAAAATCAGAAAGTCATGCAACCAACGCCACTGCATAACGACAAACAGAGGTCCTGCTTACAGATGCCACTGTGACATCTACTTTGAACAAGTCCTAATGCCTGTATCAAATTAAGTAAAGCGAACAGCAAGATTAACAACATCTTTCAGCCCAAGTAAGATTCAATTATTTCCCTGCTGACACACATGCACACACACTGCACGCACACACGTGCGCGCGCACACACGTGCACGCGCACACACACACAGTATTCAAGGTTGCATTCTTGACTACATATAATAGTTATTCAGCCAGTGTAATATTGTGCAAAAACCCCAGACTAGTCACATTAGGTTTGGCATTTAATATAGTCCGATTTTTTTGCACCATCCTGTACATCCTAAGCAGAATTCTTGATCAGTTACTGTCTTTCAAAAGGTCTCACCAGTTTAGACAACTCCGAAGACCACGTATTCATCGTGATAATTTTTTCCTCTGGAACCCAATGAGCATAAAGTGCAGCCAGTGATCTGATTGCTTGCTGCCCATTTTCAGTCTGCTCGCCACCAATAAGAACTCTATCGGGATTCAACAGATCAATAATGGCTGTTCCCTCTGCCAAAAATTCAGGATTTGATAAGACCTGTCACATAACAGAGTCACAAAATTCAAGCAAACAGATTTAAGCTAAAATATAATCACGAAAAGCTTCTCTAAGTATCAGTTGAAAGAAATATGCCAAACCACCAGCTTAATTATTTAATACTTGAGCAGATATACTTATATTAAAATCTTTTAAAAATATATATATAATTCTAAATATATTATTAGAAATTTTCTCACAATATATACAGCAGCACACCATCATCATCAAAGCAAGAGAACCAAATGTCTTTTTTTAAAAGGTTCACTTTTTACATTAAGATTTAATAACCAAATTCATTAAAGCTCAGTTATTCCAGTTCCAACCTGGAACTGTACGCCTGATTTGTGATTTGCTCTCAGTATATGGGCCACACTTTCCGCTGCTTTCACCGGAACAGTGCTCTTTTCGACCACGATTTTATCTGACTCAGCAATGTCAGCGATCATTCGAGCTGCCGACTCCACGAAGCTCAAATCAGGTGCGCGGCCCTGGAAACAAAATAAATGTCACATATTAGCTAACAAGAATAATCAAGAAATGTTATTAAAACCAGTATTAAGCAAGTAGATTTGTTCGAACATACTCACGTGACTCCATCACACATGCTACAGCGCAAATACCACCTGTCATCAGGGTTGAGTCAGAACAGTAAGTCAAATGTCAAACTTTATTTCATTCAAACATGATGAAAACCTGCAGCAGAACAATAGGTTCATAATAGCATGAAATGAGAAAGACCGAACTTGCCTTTCCCAATCCGTAGGTCTTTGTCGGAGTATTGACACAGATGAAAATAAGCTCTGACTGCAAGATAGCCTTCCGGATGTCAGTTGAAAAGAACATGTTCACCCCACGACACTTCTCAACAATCTCGTACAATCCTGGCTGAAAAAGTCTAGCTCATCAGTTCTTGAACACAGCTGCATTTAAATAAATTCTGAAAATCAGTTCTTAGTGATTAATTATTATCATCATCATTACATAGTTGCTGATGCACATTAAGTCACTCACAAAGTGAAAAAATGCAAGTGTGGAGCAAGTCAGGGATGAACAACTTGCTGAAGGTTGCTCCACAATAGCTATGGTCAGATTCTAACCCACTAACCCCCTGTGGCACGGCAAGAATCCTACTGCTTATCCTCTACTTCACTGACAAGATAATTGCAACACGAGTCTTCTGCAGGAAATAATATCAGAAATACAGATCTTTTTCAAGTCCTTCAACTACAGAATGGAATTGATTAGTCATAAATAAGTGCTGTCCTTCTTCAGCTGTCCATCCATATCCGATCGATCATTTCAGATTATTTCGTTCATCTCTTCCGTCATTCCTCAATATTTTAATAATAAACCATCCATCAAAATATGAATGAAGTCAGTAATTTTGATCAGCATTGAATAGGTACACTTTGAAATAACCTCAAATATTGGCAGCTTGTCGGAATTCCATTGGTTGATTCTCTCGGCACTCAGGTCAACAACAGTCATCGTAATCTCTGGACATTTGTAAGCAAGAACCGCACAAGTGGGGCCACCAACATATCCAGCACCAATACAGCAAACACTATGGACCATTGTTCTGCAAAATTAATAGACAAACAACTAACTAGACATTTATTCATAGCCTATAATTGAAAGACTTAACAAAATCAGCTCACATTTCAGGATTAAACTCAGTGATAAAAATGAGCAACAATGGCAACATTGCGGAGGTAACCATAGGTTTGGTGGAAAAGGCTGGCCACCATCCGTCGATGTATGGTTTAGTAATCACCGGTAATCACCAATGGGCTGATGGCAAAGAAACCAGGGATCCGCACCGGACACTACGGGCAATGAACCTATGGGTGAACCTTTAACTTAGTTTAATTCCAGTGAAAATAGTCTTGGGTTTACCCAACAAAACACAATTCACTGAACATGTACAGTGAGTTTTTTCCCTGCTGTACCATCAAAATCCTCTAAGATACTTTGCATAAATTACAAGCTAACATATACTTAAAATTGGTCCAAATTAAATGCGAATTTAGGTAATCCTACAGTTTAGGGGCCCAAGTTATTTCTCATTACTGACAGCTGATAATTATCACAAAACTCACTGTGAAGTACTGTTACATATTCAAAACCCATAATTGTCAGCAATAGTACACAATAAACAACAAAAAAGTCATCATTTCTGAACTTGTTTCGGAAAATGAATTCATATAAGTAGGAAGGAAACATCTCGCTTGAGGTTCCAAGCTGACACCTCAGATTTCTTTTAATCCTCATCCACAAATTCTCAACACTCATCCGCCGATTCTGCCAACCCTGTATAGCATGTATAAATACTTTTAACATTGAGACAGTTTGGACCACAGAACTGTAGGATTACCCAAATGTATCCAAATTCAGGTATCAAATATGATTCCGAAGGCATTTTTAAACTAATAAAAAGCGAACTGTTAATGTAGGGGAGTGCAATGCTTTAATTTAAGAGCAGCGCTATCAAATTTGTATTTATAGTGCTATATGCACAGGAGACAGCTAAAACAAATTGCGCAACCATAAATAATAAATTATATTGCATCTACTTGATCGATCTGCAATTATAATTTTAATCCGGTCTTTTAACAAACATTAAAAACAGAACATCAGTGACTTGAACAGAAATTCATTTCTCTACGTCCATATCATAGAATTCAATAAAAAATGCATTACACATTCTATGGTCTACACTACACCTGTAAAAAAAAAGTAAGTAAGTAAATCTCGTGGATTAATATAGCGCTTTAGAGGCAGCACAACAGTAGCTGCTTATTCTTAGGCGCTCAGCCTTTCCTAAAATAGTTATGGAAAAGTGAATTATCAACCAGAATAGTCAATATCCGAAGGGCAGTGCGGCTAGGTTGGCATGGACGTCCGCAGAAATTTTTCCAAAGGGGTGCAAAACAAGGTCTTGTGGCGAAAGAAACAACTAAGAAATTTTACTTTTTTCATGACTCTACAATTTTTCCAGAGGGGTGCAATTGCACCCCCTTGCATCCCCCTCCGGACGCCTATATGTAGGATGGTACAGAATCAGATAGGCTATTAGGCTATTATTCGTGACAAAGAAAGAAACTACTGGGAGTGTCAAATTTCACGTAATGCTCACTCCTCTCGTAGACTCTGGAAAACATTCAATGATATTCTCGGTCGTACAAAGCCTTCGAATTCACAACTGAATGCGGATTTATCGTTTACTGCAAATCAGTTCGTGGATTATTTGATATCTAAAGTTCGTCGTGTGAGGGATGCTACAGCTGGGTCGCAGCCGCCAGAGTTTACAACCACAGATGTTTGTCTACAGGACTTTGACGAAGTTACGTTGGATGTTCTTCGACGCGTCATCCTCTCTATGCCTACGAAAACCTGTGAACTCGATCCGATTCCGACTTTTATTGTGCATGACTATATTGACTGTTTCTTGCCTTTTTAACGTTACTCTGCAATAGGTCTCTTAAAGAAGGCTGCCTACCTGCATCGCAGAAACTGGCAATAGTTAAGCCTAGGCTTAAGCAAACTGGCCTTGATGAGTCTGAAATGTCAAGTTATCGCCCTATCTCAAACCTCAGTTTCTTATCTAAGGTCCTTGAGAAGGTTGTCACTCTTCAGCTGCTTCCATATCTTGAGGCTAATGATTTGCTGCCGAAATACCAGTCTGGTTTCCGTGCTTCACACTCCACTGAAACGCTTCTCTTGCATCTTCTCTCAGATCTCTATAGGGCCATCGATCGGTCAGAAGTCACTCTTCTTGCCCTATTTGATGTCAGTGCTGCTTTCGACACTGTTGACCATGATATTCTTCTACAGCGCCTCTCTGTCTCATTTGGTGTCTCTGGTCTTCCTCTGGCCTGGTTAAAATCCTATCTCTCTGAACGCCGCATGATTGCATCACTTGGTTCTTCCTACTCCCGTGAAGTGCCAGTCACTTGTGGAGTCCCTCAGGGTTCGGTTCTTGGGCCGCTTCTGTATATACTTTATACTGCTGATGTTGCACGCTTGTTTGCACCATATAATTTTAAAAACATATGTACGCTGATGATATTCAGGCCTATTCACATTCCAGCCCCACTAATGCGCTGCAGATCACTCGTGAATTTGTTGAAGCCTCTGACTTACTTCATTCATGGATGCACTCAAATCGTCTTTACTTAATCCAGCTAAAACTCAGCTCATCTGGTTTGGTACTCGAGGTCAGCTCTTAAAAATTGATCATATGTCTGTGCAGGCTGCCTTCCCCGGCCTCTCTTTCTCCTCCTCTGTCCGTGATCTTGGTATAATTCTTGACTCTGAGTTAACCTTTATGGATCATATTAACTCACTTTGTCGCAGTTGCTTCTATCATCTCCGCCAGCTTAGAGTGATTCGACGTACACTAGACATGCCATCTGCTTCTACTTTGATTCATGCATTTATTTGCTCAAGGCTTGACTACTGTGGTTCACTTTTGCTGGTCTTCCATCGGTGCGACTTGATAAACTCCAGATGGTTCTTCGTTCAGCAGCCAGGGTGATTGCTGGTGTCACAAGACGTGATCACATTAGTGATTATATGACGTCTATTTTACACTGGCTGCCTTATCCTGCTCGAGTTGAGTTTCGTATGTTGAGAGTGGTTGCACTCTCTCTTTATGGTGCCACTCCATCTTACCTTTCAGAGCTACTCCATCCCCTTAGCTCTATCCCTGGTCGGCCATGTCTTCGGTCCACAACCAATGGTCTTCTCAGTGTGCCCCAAGCACGAACTTCCATGTTCCTGAAGCGAGGTTTTGAATCAGTTGGCCCTATCCTTTGGAATGCTCTTGACGCCAGTATGCGAGGCTTAGCAACTCCTAATTCTATGGCCCTCTTTTTGAAACGACTTAAAACTTATCTCTTTGTTAATATACAGTAATTTGCTGTGGAAGCGCTTCTGAGTGATCTTTCAGAAGAGGCGCTATACAAATATCTTGTTACATTACATTACATTACATTACATAAGCGTAGACCTGAAGACTTGAGGAGATAGTGCAGGAATTATAGGAAATGAGGATTCAAATTTTATTGCTTGAAGTTGAAAGTGTCCACATCTGCGGAGGGAAGCTGGGGGTCGAGTTCCAAAGTTCAGGTGCGGCGCATGAACGGCACGGTTACAAATTTTCAAACTGTAAAATGGCGTCTCTGGCCACCATGTGTGTGTCTATGCCATGGAGTTATTATTAGAGGAGACGGCATTACGTCATTTGGCTGAAGCCAACTTTTTGGGAAATTCCCAAACGGCAGCCACATTGGTAGACCCAAAAAATCATCAGCTGAGCCATGGGGAATAGCTGCGGATATGTTTTATCAATGATCTAAGAACTTTTTATTAGTATGTATTGAAAATGGAGATTCAGATCAGTGGAGGTTCCAGGATTTGGCAAGTGGGGGGGGGCGTTGGGGTGGCAACTTCTAATCATAGGGGCCTACCGCTTGTTGTTAGGTGTATGTAGTATTAAGTATAGGGTCCCAACAGGGAGGCCACAGGGGCCAGACACCAGACATGGGTCAATTACAATTGTAATTGTAATTCAATTGTAATTAATTACATTTTGCCAATGTAATTGTAATTGTAATTGAACTGTGGAAAGTTCAATTACATGTAATTGTAATTGTAATTGTCATTTGTGTAATTGTAATTGTAATTGAGCTATTGTAATTGATTTACCCAATTACAGGAATGTTTTATAAGTTCTAATAGCGTATTAGCATGTATGAGCCGAAGTCTTGTCAGTCTATGAATGTATGGCAGTGAATACATTGGATGGTTAGTGAATTGTCAAAGCACAACGGTTATTGGTAAATGGACTCACTGCTCTGGTCAGTTGTCATGCAAAATTTACTTATTTACTTTTTGCTGCCTTTCAAATTGGAAGGGAACCAGCTTATCATTTGTCTACCGGTACTTCCTGTGTTCTGCGGCTGCGCTTTTTGTGAATGAAAGTTTAATGCCAGTAAAGATGAGCGTAAATCAAGCAGAAGTATTATGGAATTATTCTGAAAAGTCTGATGACTTTAATAATGCTGTTTCAATGCAAATGTTAAAGTGAAGTGCTGGTTTTGTGGTGAATTAGTGTCATGCTTGAAAAAGGCTACTTCGAATTTGTTGACTCATTTGCAGGTTTGTGAAACTTTGTGTTACGGTTTTTGAAATCGGCCGTAGCAAATGACTTCGTTGAACTAATTTATGTTAATTATTTTAGACACTTAAGTTTATTAAAAGAAGCAGAAAGAGTAATGAAAAGTAATTGTAATTGTAATTGTAATTGACACGTTTGTAATTGTAATTGTAATTGATCCCAATGTAATTGGCTGTAATTGTAATTGTAATTGTATTTGACAAAAATCCGTATAATTGTAATGTAATTGTAATTGCTTAAAACGTAATTGACCCATGTCTGCCAGACACCCAATAGGGGCACTGACCCACCCTGGGCCCAGTGGCGGCTCCAGGATTTGGCAAGTGGTGGGGGGTGTTGGGGGTGGCAACTTCTAATCAGGGGGTCCTACCGCTTGTTGTTAGGTATGTAGTATTAAGTATAGGGTTCCAACCGGGTGGCCAATGGGGGCCAGGCACTCAATAGGGGGCACGGACCCACCCTGGGCCCAGTGGCGGCTCCAGGATTTGGCAAGTGGGGGCAGTTGGGGTGGCAACTTCTAACCATGGGGCCTACCGTTTGTTGTCAGGTATGTAGTATTAAGTATAGGGTTCCAACAGGGTGGCCACTGGGGGCCAGGCACTCAATAGGGGCACGCCCCCGGGGCCCCTGTGGAGCCGCCACTGAGCCGCCACTGATTAAGATGCTATTGTTCGAAATTTGTGTCTGAAAAATAGCAAGTGGACAGCCTATTGGATGACATTAATCGTGTTTTCAATAAGGCATGGGGCTGTCCATTAATTATGTCAACAATTTTTGGGCAATTTTCGACCCCCTCCAGGGATATTTTTACACCCTCCTAACACCCCTCAACACCACCACCCCATTTGAGGTCGACACCCCCAAAATTTGGTAATGTGATAATGCAAAATGGATACTAATTAGCTCTGAACACCCCCTCCCCCAATGGAGGACACCCTTCCCCAAACTTTTATTGTCGGATGACCTTTTTGTCAGCCTTTTCCGGGAAGAGACTTAAAAATTCCGACACTTCCCCCATTTTCCCGACACCCCCACCAAATTCAAAATCCTAGAAATAACACTGCCCCTCCCTCCTTGTCATCAACTGTCAACTTTCAGTTACCCCCACGTCCGATTCAACCACAATGGCCGCTAACAATGGAAGTGCTATTTTTAGCCTACGCGCTACTGGCTTCACGCAGCCTGGTTAGAAATGACGTAATGCCGTATCCTCTAATAATAAATCCATGGTCTATGCGTCCTAACAACAGGGGCTCTAAACCAAGGAGAAGGAAATTTTTCTCTCTGCTCAACAGGCTTAATTAATAACGCATTAGTAGAAAATCCTAGCGATAAGAGAATGTTATCGGGTTTATCAATTCCACGTGATAATACGGTGTACTAAATAGCATAAACTGAAACAAACTGGCATAACATTCAGCAAAATTTTCCGAAAAAGCTAAACAGATCGGCATTGTTGAAGTGGGACCGTTGCTCTGGCTTGATCGAGTCAGTGGCGGCTCCACCAGGGGGCCAGAGGGGCGGCCCGTGCCCCCCTATTGAGAGCCTGGCCCCCCCAGTGGCCCCCCAGTTGGGACCCTATACTTAATGCTACATACATTAAACAACAAATGGTTGGCCCCCCATGATTAGAAGTTGCCCCCCAACGGCCCCCCCACTTGCCAAATCCTAGAGCCGCCACTGGATCGAGTACAGAGTCCCATGGGAAAAAGTCTCCCGTAGGAAAACGATGTAAATTGTAACTAGATACACACACACACACACACACACACACACACACACGCACACACGCACGCACACACACCGCACAGTCGACAAAATTCAAAGAAATGTGGCCGTCTAAAAGCCTCATAAAGAAATATTTGACGATATCATCCATGTGACGTGCCTTTGTGTCTTAATTAAATTACAGTATGCATACTGCCAGTGGCGGCTCCACATGGGAAGCCCGTGCCCCCTTATTGAATGCCTGGCCCCCGAGCCCCCAATTGGGACCCTATATTTGCTGCTGCATGCCTATCAACAAAATTAATGGTTGGCCCCACACTTAGAAGTTGCCACCCCAACGGCCCCCAACTTGCCAAATCCTGGAGCCGCCACTGCATACTGCATAGTCACTTAGCCTAAATATTTTATACTTTTATATTTCACCTATTAATTGGCATAATTTAACCTGAAAAATTTACGACTGAAATTGCGATACAATCAAGACCACAGTACAATATTTCAGAGCCTCCAATGAGTCTTAGATCTCAGACCTAATACAAGAATTTGCGACAGAGACTAGGCCGGGGGCGTGACTAGGGTATCTGGTGCCAGTGGCGGTTCCAGGAATTCTTGGTGGGGGATGACAAAATTTATTGGAAGTTGGTCGGGATCGATGCAAAGTGAAGAAGAAAAACAAGAAAAAAGAGAAAAGGGTCATTGTTAGTAGTGTTTTGCTCACTAAATGTTAAGAAACCTTGCCAAAAAAGACCGCCAAGCAAGAAAAAGATGGTCATTTGAAGCATTTTTCACTATTTTTTAAAAACTCGCCGGAAAATAGGTTGACAATCAAATAAAGGTAATCCGGAACCCCGGTGAGGGGGATGCATCCCCAGTCATCAACATGGTGGAACCGCCACTGTCTGGCGCCCTGTACGTTAGACAAAACACTCTGCCCGCTAAAATTGTTCTGACATTGATCTGCCATTTACTGTAATATGGCATTATTAAGTTTGGCACATCTAGGCCCAGTGTTGTACTAAATACTTCACTGAAGTATTGAAATACTTTCATAAATACTTGGTTCTCATGTAGTATTTAAATAGTATTTAAATACCCAAAATCCAAATACCAGGGTAACTATTTAAATACTGGCAAATAAGTTTTAAATGCTTTTTAAATACTTGATAATGTATTTGACACGTGATTCGCCACAACTGTATTTTTGTGTAAAGAAATGTTAGTTGAAATTATTTCTAAAAATGTCAATGTAGCCTTGTAGGCCTACTTAATGTTCCACTGTCTAAACCATCAGTAAAGAAATTGTAAAAATGAACATAGCAATAAATCAAAAGTATTTAAATTTCTTAAATGCATCCAAATATTCTATGGTATTTAAATACTATTTAAATACTTAATTTTGAATGGGTATTTCAATACTTTCTTAAATACTGGACAAAGTATTTAAACAGTATTTAAATACTAAAGTATTTAAATAGGCCTACTTTACAACACCGTCTAGACCTATGATTTTTTATCCCCTGCCGTTTGCCAAGGAGTGACGGGGATGCAAGAAACTTGGAAGCCATGTAGGCCCCTATACCATTTCCTTGTATGAAATTCGAATAAGAGACTAATAGTGACTTTAGCCTATACTCTATACAAAGACCATTTTCTCGTTGCCTAAGCCTTACTTGGGCTGAGAACTTATAAATATCAACGCTGTGGACCTAATTAATCTGCATAAATTAAATTCGTTTATCTCTGGGCCATCCATAAAGTACGTCACGCTTTTTGACAGTTTTTGACTCCCTCCTCTGTCACAAAGTGCCACAAATCTCTGACCGCGTCTAAAGCGTCGTCCGCAAATTACGTCAAGCAGATTTTCTATTTAATATATTCGAGTTATCTTTCAATTTTCAACAGCGAAACTGATATTCGACTTCCGGCAATGATAGCGATTATAATTGAGACATAAAATTTTATGTATCTCGGGCAAAAATATTAATAAGCAGAAAAGTCCTGCTCTCTCAAACGCTTTTTACTTCATCCTATCAGACAGATTAAAGGTTTTATTCATACTTAAAGTGTGATGTCACGGTGATCCTAATCCCCTCCCCCTATCATAAGCTGTCACATTTCTTAAACCCATTTCTCTCTCTCTCTCTCGTGAGCATGATGTATTTTATGGACGGCCCCTTTTATTCGCTCCGTTAGTGACTGCCTGGCGATCGCGACGCCGCCATCTTTCGAACGTCACAGTTTTTTCCGCAGCTTAAATTGCGCATGCGCAACGACGAGATCGGTGACGTCAGACTTGGACGTGAGTAAGTAAGTTGCTGGACTCTTCGCGAGCGCCTCCAGCGGCTCGCTTGGCCGCGCCTCCCTTCCGTCTCTTGCAGCAGCGAAATCGATCCAACAAAGAAACGATCTACGATCAAAAGTATTATTTACGATTAAGTCTTGCTGTGCGCGCAGATTCCTAGCAAGATTAAAATTACAAAAACGGCATCGTCTCGTGCAATTCATGCAGTCCATCGTAGCCTAAACCAAGAATTTTAACCGAGCTTAGGCCAGGGCAGTGGCTGCTCCACATGGGGGCCGGGGGCCCGTGCCTCTAGATTGCCTGGCTCTAGTGGCCCCCTGGTGGGACCCTGTACTTACTACTACATGCCTACCAAAACGTGGCTGGCCCCATGCTTAGAAGTTGCCACCCCAACGCCCCCCCACTTGCCAAATTCTGGAGCCGCCGCTGGGTCAGAGGCGTGCCTAGGGCATTTGGCACCCATGGCAGAGGTGGGTGAGAAAATTACATAAATTGTCTATTTAACGAATCTGTAATTAGCAAATCATAACATTTTACTGACAAGCGATTACAACTAGAAATGCGCATTTCTTGATTTTGCCGATGCGAACTGGTCTCTGTGATGTGCAGCATCATCATATGTGCTCAAAGTCAGTTTTTTCTCGGTTTCTTCTCTTGCTACGCTCAATAGAGCAAGATCCCAAAAGTTTTGACGACCCTTCACGTCGCGCCCTGCAGGGAATCTGCCCTATCTGCCATGCCCTGGGTACGCTACTGGATTAGGCCCGTAGAAACGGCCAACGCACCCCAACCCCATCAAATGCGAAGATGGTTTTAAAGAAAATATTTACGAATCGTTTGTATCTGGCGATGGCGATGGCCAATACGACGAACACGATAGCAGCCAACACCCAGACGAATATGGTGAAGTTGGTAACGAAGGTATCGCCGTCTATCCAGTCCAGACGAAACACGTGACTTCTGTGACCTTGACGCTCTTCCACGACTGGTCTTTCACCCCCTTCTCCTTCTCCCGCTCCTCCTTATAAAAATAATAAAAATAATAACAATAATAACTGGATTTTACGTGGTTTAGTGGACTTTTTCCTGTGTTGAAAACAGGGATGTAGCCAGGATTTAAGATGGGGGGGGGTGGACTGAAGCCCAAGATTCACTCCCTCCCTTTCTTTTGAACCCGCAACGCCATTTGGGTTTGAATTCATTTGGGGGAGGCTAGCTTCAGGCTTGGGGGCTTGAGCCTTGTCCCTCGTACATCATTGGAAGTCGGCAACGCTTTGATTCTAATGCATATACGTACATAATTCGTTGTGCACACTATCATTTACCAATAAACTCAACTTCTGTTAATATCAGGGCGCGATTTGTAGGGGGAAGAGAGGAATATCCCCCACTGCCCAACTGCATCCCCCTACTGCTACATCCCCCACCACTACGTCCACCCACTGCTACATTTCCTAACAACTACATCCCCCAAGCTCGACATATCCCCCCACTGCTCCAGGTCACAAATCGCACCCTGGTTAATATTGCAAATATTAAACGGTCCCTACATCACAGATCGGGACGAATATGAACGGGGTTTTAAAGCCGCAAAATTAACGCAAAGTAATTGTCTAGGATTGAATGCCGTTTTCAGGATAGATTGGAGTAAAGCTGACAAACAAACCTAGATTAAAAACAAGGTGGAGCCAAAAACTGTTGTGTCACTCCTGGCAAGATCCTGACTAACATCTAGATAAATCAGAGTTGGTCGTCGTTTGTCCCGAGAGTGAGATTACAGTTTGGTCGCAGTTACCGAACCGAGGTGCGTGACAGAATATTACCCAACCGTTTATTGACGCTAAACATTTATAGCAGTGATGGGCACAAGTTTTTATCCGAGGGCCGCAAAAGTGTCTGTGAAGAAAGCCGAGGGCCGCACAAATTTTTTCGACATTTAGAATTAGACCTACATTTTTAAGTAGTCTCAAAACGACTTTACCATAACGTTTTATATAAGCCTACTGTGCTGTGTAGGCCCAAGTAATTATTATTATAAAATATACTTGAATGTACAATATTAGAATGTAGATCAAGAAACTCCCAAATATATAGCAGTAAAAAACAAAGTGTCAGACATAACATGAATAGGTCATCATGTAATCGTAATAAATAAGAACATTTTTATTTAGACTCTAAGTGGGGTTTCATGTCACCAGTGCACTGTATGCTGTCGTAACGTGGACAGTAACTGTTGATACTTGTGCGTAGCTGACATACCAAGTGGTCTTGAGTGAGTCTATTTCTGAGTTTGTTCTTTACAAAATTTACTTGTGATAACAACTGTTCACAGCAATAAGTACTCCCAACCATACAAAGCAGTTTGTTTGCTGCCATCTTAAGTGTGGGATAGAGTACTGATTAACAGTCTGCCAAAATTCAGCTGGAATAAGTTTATCATGTGATTGTGCAAGTTCATCATCTATTTTAATCGCCAGTAGTTCTAACTGCGCTAGACTAATGTCATTCACGATGGCCTCACTAAGGTCATTCGGATCAAACGTGAATGGATTCCTGAAGAAGTGTAGGGGCCTATGTGCAGTTTCATGTTAGAACAACCATTAAACCTTCCTTCAAACTCCTCCAACAAAATGTCTAACTCAGCAACAAAATCACAGTTTTTTGATAATTTTTCTCTCCTGCATTATTTCTCTGAGACAAGGGAAATTTGTCCAGTTCATGACAGGTAAATGTGCTTTAAACAATGTAAGTTTACTTTTAAAAGATTCAATTGCCATAACCATATCTGGCAGATATTTATTATGGCCTTGGAGTTTCAAATTCAAGTCATTGAGATGTTTTGTGATATCTGTCATGAACGAAAGCTTCGCTAACCAAATGCGATCACACAACACCCCATGCTCTCTATTATTGTCATGCAAAAATGCAAGAATTTCAGTTTTCAAACTAAAGAATCTTTGAAGCACATTTCCGCGTGACAGCCGCCTTATTTGATTGTGATAAGTGAGGTCAAGAATATCTTTCCAAGTCGGGGGCCGCACAAAAGGGCTTCGAGGGCCGCACATTAATGCAATATCTTTCCAAGTCGGGGGGCCGCACAAAAGGGCTTCGAGGGCCGCATGTGGCCCGCGGGCCGCACGTTGCCCATCCCTGATTTATAGGCCTAAAGGATGGCGTCGTCATGAATGCGTCGCGAAGCATAAAGGCTTACAGGGTTTAGCACGTGCTTACATAAAATATAGACATTGATTTTCTGTATCGTCCATTAAAAGAGAGCAGTTAATGAGCTATTTTGCTGTTATGCTTCTGCCTCGGTTATTAATTAAGCGCCAGTGCCTGTGACCGATCATAACTTATTACTGTCAGTTTCGCCTTCGCCAGATGAAACCAGTTTATATACAATGAATTTTCGAAGAAGCTAATCTGCTGGTCATCTTATATACTGGGTCGATATGATGATGATCAGCAGTTCCAAAAGCTATTCTTCGTCTTCTTTTTTTTATCTTCCAGCATCTAAGATGACGATGAGTTTGAAACGAGATGACTCCGGGTCTTCCTGTCTCTTATCATTTACGTTGCTTCTTCTAAGTTCAGATTTTGTTTTCCGACATCTTGTTTTATATTATCTATATCCACCTCCTAGCTTGTCTTCATCTACAGTACTTCTAGTTCCTACAATATGACAGTGCAGAGCTCTCAGAGGTAGTCTTTCTTCTCCCATTCTCGTCACGTGATCAAACCACTGTAGTCTTCTCCTTCGGATTTTGTCTATTGATGTGTCCTTCATATTTATTTTTCCTCTGGTTACTTCTTTCCTGATCTTATCTCTTCTAGTAATTCCTAACATTCTTCTTAGGCATTCCATTTCGAAGGTAGGCTAAGCATCTTTATTACATCTCCTTTCTTCATCTTCCAGCAATCGGATCCGTACATCAAGATCGGTACTAATATCATTGTCTTGTAAACCAGTGTTTCCCAAACTGCGCGGGTCGCGACCCAAAAGTGGGTCGTAGGACTCAGTCTAATGGGTCGCGGGGTAGAGCGAAATTACATTCAAAGGAGTCATTTTCTAACCAATACCACAATGTCACAAGCCTTGACGGCTTCGTTCCTGTAATCGGGTCCAATTGGTTGTACCCCGGGCCCCTCCGTCTAAGACAGTGAAATTTGGGGAGAGGTCTTTCACCCGGGCAATCCCCTCCTCTGGAATTCGTTGCCCGACATTGTGACCAACGCGACTAGTCTTGAAATGTTCGCTACCAGACTAAAGACGCACTTGTTCAATATCTCATTTAAGTGCAATGTGTAAAGCGCTCTTGATCTTGACCTGCTATGACTATAGCGCTATATAAATTGGCTTAATAACTAACTAACTAACTAACTAACTTGAAACTTGCAAACAGGCTTAGGTTGTAAGAAATTTATGTGCCTGCAATCCTCAGTACACGGCTTATATTAAAATGATTAGAGTTTTATCAAATTTAAGTTGACAATATTTTTGCAGGGTCACCACGTTATGTAGGTCTACTTTTAAAAATTAATCTTATTTCATAATAACGCAAGGAAAGCGTATTCCGACCATTTTGCTCAGAAACTCCAATAACTACAATGTTCTTCAATGCTTATTCGCCTAGCGGTTAAGCGATTTTGCCATACTCATATGATTTTTAAGACGCGTAAAAAAGGTATATTCCTGTCAAAATTTTAAAAAAAGATAATTTCAAGAAATTTAATATTCATTTCTCTCCTTTTGTCTCATTTGAAAAAAACGTGAATAATTCCGCCATACACACTTGCCATATTTTAATTAGAATTGAATCAGAGCTTTTGTTTTGCCATTTATTCGAAACTCAGAAGATTCTTTTCAACTAACGTTCGCCAGATGGCCTAATGCATTTAAAAAATAATTACTACATGTTATGACTAGAGTCGCGTTACTTTACAAAACCGATGAAGTGGGCCGCGGTTCCAAAATGTTTGGGAAACCGTGTTGTAAGCAATAATTTTTGTGTCTATAGCCAATACTGTGGCCCTCTATTTCTTTACATTCGTTTCTTAACCATGCTTCCTTGCAGTGATTTTTGTTTTATTTCCCTCGAAAGTCTATTATATTTTATTCTGTTTTCTTCACTGTCGTGCTTTACAACCTTTATGCACTATTCTCTCCCAAAAGCTGTATTAGGCCATCAAATGGATTGGTCCCGGTTTTTTGACCACCATGTACTTTAAAAAAGCAGCCTACTAGCGCTATACATACATACATACACATACATACATACATACATACATACATACATACATACGTATGCGTACATACATATGTATACATACATACATGCATGCATGCATAAGTATGTACAAGTATGCACACACGTTCCTATATATATATATATATATATATATATATATATATATATATATACGTGCGTGTGTGTGTGTATGTGTGTGTGGTCATAGAAGCGGCAATTGTTGTTAAGTTTTTCGTTTATCGTTTTGCCTTTGAGCTGTCAATGGCGGCTGAGCGCCGTTGTTAAGAGAGATTCAGTGGAACGCGGAAGTAATAATTGTTCCGACTGAGTTTAGAAGCAGAAAACCCCGTTATTCAACAGTGTATAGGAGATAAAACGAAGCAGAAACCAACGTCCCCTTAGAACATAAACGACAAAACGGAGAAGCGCGCTGTCGGTCTGGGTTAAGCACAACCAGATAACACACACGGGAATTCATCGAGAGCAAGAGAAGACGACGACGACGACGAAGAAGAGGAGGGAGAAGGAGGAGAAGAAGAAGAAGACGAGCAGGAGGAGGAGGAGGAAGGAGAAGAACAAGAAGAAGAAAAGGGGGAAGACGAAGAAAAAGGACCTGGAGGAGAAGAAGAGGGAGACGAAAATGAAGGAGAGGAAAAGGAAGAATAGGAAAAAGAAGAGAAGAAAAGATGAAGACGAATTATTAGGAGAGGAGGAGGAGGAGAGGAGAAGGAGGAGGAGAGGAGAAGGAGGAGGAGAAGGATGGGAAAGAGAAGACTACGATCAGGAGGAGGGGAGAAGAAGAAAAACGAGAAGAAAGGAAGGTGATGAAGAAAAGGAAGAAGAAGAAGAAAAAGAAGAAGAAGAAGAAGAAGAAGAAGAAGAAGACGAAGAAGTAGCAAATGTAGGCTGACGAAATATACATGAGAGTTGTGCATTAGACTGCTCGCCCAAAGCCATGGTAAGAAGTAGCAACATGCCAATAAAAGCATCAACACAAATAAAAATAACTACACGAGATCAGACGCCACAACAGCACTTATGACCTCTTCTGAGTGGCGTAGCAATATATATATATATATATATATATATATATATATATATATATATATATATATATATGTATATATATATATATATATATATATATATTCAAAAATTGCTTATTAAACCCGCAGAACCACTGGACGAAGGAGAGAAGGAGAGAGGAAGAGACGGAGAGTAGAGACTTGCAATGTTCCTTCTAATTTTTTGTGCGCATGAAATTTCTTGTATGCAGAATTGCACGCGGAAAGTCAACTTCTGTGTGCGTCGACAATTTGTCCGAAATCAACAGTTCTTATTTGCTAACAAGCTAATACGTCACAGAACACTGTTATCGGTCAGTGATCCGGTTTTTTTGCAATCTTCTTACCAGTTTATAATATAAACGCATGCATTGGCGTAAACTTGGCTGAAAAATTGGGGACCCCAAAGCCCAATAGCTTCCTTTTTCCTACGGTAGCCTCTCAAATTGTTGGTGCTCGAGCAGTGTTTATTCTAGCCACCTTGACATTGAGGGGGGGGGTTTGAAATGTTTGGGGGAGAAGGTTTGTCTCTCCAAAAACCTTGCCGAGCAAAAAAGGTCATCCTGGTATTATTTTTCCATTTTTCCTCGGAAGTGGTGACGAGCAAAAAGAAGGTCATCACATCCTTCCCTATCTTTCTTCCCCTTCTTCTCCACATGCTCTAATGCTCTTCTGAATATGGTCATATCCTTATATTCTTATATTACAAATTTACAGCAAGACGTGAATCTTTATCAGTAAGTACAGTACGTGTATGATATGAAAGCAATGGAAACTATTTCAAAATATCGTGCGCTCCAATTTGTCCTTTGTGCGCTTGCCTTGCGACCTCTGTGTGCGCGCACACGCGCACAGCTTAGAGGGAACATTGAGTCATTGACAGAGTGTCAAGATGAGTCTCCATGAGAGTGCATTAATGCAGAAACAAAGGGAGTTCGCAGTTGATAGAAGAAGTAAAATTATTTAGTAGAGAAAATTCCAAAAGCATGCAGGAAGAAAGGAGAGAAGCGTAGCGTTCTTTCTCTGGTTCTTTCTGTTTTCTAAAACTTCTCGTTTAATAACTTAGTTTACAATATTGTTTGCCTTCATTGTGGGAATTGCTCGTTGCATTTTGTTTTGTTCAATAAAATAACTTAGCCTCCTAAACCACTTTAAATCACATTTTTATCATCATCATCATCATCATCATCATCATCATCATCATCATCATCATCATCATCATCATCATCATCATCATCATCATCATCATCATCATCATCATCATCATCATCATCATCATCATCATCATCATCATCATCATCATCATCATCATCATCATCATCATCATCATCATCATTATTATTATTATTATTATTATTATTATTATAGCTGCGTCATCATCTCATAAGTTCCGTTGACTGGTCATTATTTCCCTCTATCCCCTCTCATTATCAGGTCCAGACTGGTTCCTGTCTTTCCACCGGCAACGTCCAAACCAGGTTGACCTCTTAATTGGCAGAACTGACCCTGCCTGACCCACCCTGACTTTATTGGCTATACAGCTATTTCAAATTTAGACTAAGCGCCTAAGAATAAGCAGCTACTGCGGTACTGCTCCCAAAGCGCTATATAAATTCACGAGATTTCACTTGCTTACTTACTAGCTTAGTTCATAAAGTCCGTCTTCTGATTCTCGAGAGTCTCGCAAACGAAGTCACCATGGAAACCAACGGCGGTCGATATTAGCGAATCGTTTCCAAGGATACGCCCCAGTCGATATAAGTGCACGATCTTCAAAGTGCCGTTGCACTGCGTGCACTCCATCGATCCCAATAATAAAATTTCCGTCGATAGATGGCCACGGGAATCGTGTTTATCGTAACATCTTTGCCGTAAAAATTCGATATTCGATCCTTGTAGTAGGCTTGTACCGTCGCGACCTTTTACGCCGAGTCCCTGTTTCAATAACTAAATAGATTTAACCGACGAATTATTGCCAAGGAATTGGATTATAAACTTTCAAGACGATACAAACTGCACTTATTGCGTATTCTCTGGGTGCGACTGTCCCCACCCCGTGGGCGCCGTCTTTTCGCCCCCCCCCAATTCCTCAACAGCCGTAGCAGCTGTCTAGCTTCACTCTATGTGCTCTGTGCAATGCTAAACGTTACAAACGTCATTCCAGAGTCGTTCTTAGCCTAATCCACGAGAAAGCGATTTTTTGTGCTGAAGTAGCGGACGAGGAGGAGGAGGAGGAGGAGGAGGAGGAGGAGGAAGAGGAGGAGGAGGAGGGGAAGAGGACGATGGGGAGTCATCCGGACACTGGGTTCATCGATCCGTTCATCCGGGACTTAAGCCAGAGACGTCTGTCTGAGAGACACTCCACTGTGCGACCAACCGACCGACCGACAGACTGACTGACTGACTGACTGACTGACTTAGTGTCCGAACTGATCTCACGGAAACGGTTAATTCATTACTCTGGTTCGTTCGCCTCTCCTCGTCCTCCTCTACCTCCTCTTCCTCCTCTTCCTCCTCCACAAGCCTCTTCATCTTCCTTGTCTTCTTCTTCTTATGCCTTTTTTTCTTCTTCTTCCTCCTCATCTTCCTCCTCCACAAGCGTCTTCTTTTTTTCTTGTTCTTGTTCTTCTTCTAGGTTCTTGTTCTTCTTGTTCTTGTTCTTCTTGTTCTTGTTCTTCTTCTTGTTCTTGTTCTTGTTCTTCTTCTGCTCCTCCTCCTCCTCCTCCTTCTTCTTCTTCTTCTTCTTCTTCTTTCTTCTCATTCTTCTTTTTCTGCCTCTTTTCTTCTTCTTCTTCTTCTTCTTCTTCTTCTTCTTCTTCTTCTTCTTCTTCTTCGTCCATTCCTTTTTCTTCTTCTTCTTCGTCGTCGTCGTCGTCGTCTTTTCTTCTTCTCCTCGCTTAATCTCTGGCGGCTCAAAGCCTGCCTCGTCTCTTGCATACGTCACGTGACTTTCGAGATGGCGGGGCGGCGGTTAAATATGTGGTGAAATTCGATGTGGCGGTCGGTGGGTCTGGGGGTCGGTTCGACCATTGACAAATTAGACCTCGGCGTGCTGGATCACGCATAAAGAGAGAGAGAGAGAGAGAGAGAGAGAGAGAGAGAGAGAGAGAGAGAGAGAGAGAGAGAGAGAGAGAGAGAGAAGATGTGAAAGAGACAGAGACAGACAGAAGGAAATAGAGGGGAGGTAGAGAGGGACAGAGACAGAGACAGAAACATAGAAAACAGAAACATAGAAACAGAAAGAGAGACGTTTGAGAGTGAGGGGGTAGGGTTATGGCGAGCACGTTGAGGAAGTCTGGGGCAGAGCATGGACTACTAGATTACCTGGACGCCCAACTGAAAAAGGTGCCTTACATCAGGGGGCTGAATAAATGCAGCCTCCTGTGCATTTGCATGTAATTTTGGACTTTTTCAACTTGCAATTGCTCGGATTCTGTGAAAGCTAAAATGATGAGGTATACACCAATGTTTTGCATTTTTATCCCTCTTTCAAACAATACGTGCAAAATTTAATAACAATTGGGATAAGGGTCCACAATCTGGCCTGAAACAGAACCCCCTCCAAAAAATTTGTTTTCTGTTACAAGCTGTGCTGCTAAAATTTTTGAGTGGCAACCTAACTTTTGTAAACGGCAAAGTTGTAGGGGAATGTAATTGGAACAAAATAAATCAAACATTTTGAAAATTGGACAATATTTGGTCGAGATATAGCAAATTATAAAAGAAATACAAGTGATCGTTCTAAACTGATCGAAACGACAATTTATCGGAAGGAGAGTGCTCGGGGTAGGAAGAATATATATCGACCAAATATTGTCCAATTTTCAAAATGTTTGATTTGTTTTGGTGGTACGGGTTTTCGTAGCAGCGTTGTGTAAGTACGGGGGTTGGGAGGGGGTGGGGGGAGAGAGAAGGGAACGGAGGTTTGGGGCCTGTCGGACGGGGCAGGGGCGGGTATGGAAGGGAACGGGGTTTGGGGCCGGGCGGGGAATGGGTTGGGGCCGGGCGATTGGGAGAGGAATGGGAGAGGAAAAGGGATGGGGAGAGGAAGGTGAACGGGGTTTGGAGCCGGGGCCGGAATGGGTTGGGATTAGGGCAATTAGAAGGGGGGTGGGGAGGGGAAGAGGATGGGGAGAGAGGGAAGGGGATGGGTAGAGGGAAGGGGAAAGGGGGTTTGGGGCCAGGGCGGGGAATGGGTTTGGGCCTGGGCGATTGGGAGAGGGATGGGGAGATGGAAAAGAGATGGGGAGAGGGAAGGTGAACGGGGGTTTGGGGCCGGGGCCGGAATGGGTTGGGGCCAGGGCAATTGGGAGGGGTGGGGAGAGGGAAAAGGGATGGGAGAGAGGGAAGAGGGATGGGGAGAGGAAGGGGAAAGGGGGTTTGGGGCCAGGGGCGGAATGGGTTGGGGCCTGGGCGATTGGGAGAGGGATGGGGTGAGGAAGGGGACGGGGTTTAAGCTGCAATTAAGACGCTTCGTTAAACGCTCCGTTGTTAATACAGTTTTGATTAAACAATATTTGGTTGTCAATGACAACAGCGTCTTGCAATACCCGCCGTGTTGCCGTCCGTCCGTCGGACATCGAGAATTATATATATAGACTAGGTGTTTACCCGTCAAAAATGACGGGGGAGATTGGCTGCTTTACCACCCAATTTTGTGCAAATGCAATCAGGGGCGGCGCTGGGTTTTGTAATTTGTTGACTGGGTGGGTCTAATGCAATCTACACAGCCAGGACCCGCCGGCTCAGACTACCCCTCACCCCCCAATCAACATTTTTCTGCGTATTTGAACGATTTGCTTGGGTGCCCCTGCCCGAGGCTGGGTGGGTCCGGACCCGCGGACACCCCCCCCCCTAGCGCCGACCCTGAATGCAATAGGATTTTGCGCAATTAATTTCTTTAAATCGCCGCCTTTTCCTTCAACCGAGTTAACGCCCATTCGCAGGAATTTGCTGAAACTTGATAGTCAAGGTAAGAGTACTGATTTGGCAGTGTCGAACGACATGCAGTGCTTGATTCTCTTGTTTGCTGTGCTGCTTTTCACCCCGAGCAACAGCCTGCTCCTCATTCTCACTTGATTGTCGAAAAGCTCGTGAACGCTGGACTTTTTTTGTTTTGCACGGACGGTTAGAAAGAGGAATAAAAAACCTAAACAATGGTGCAAATCTCATCTTTTTAGCTCTTATATAGCCTGAGATATAGCAAATTTAAAAAAATGGAAACTTTCTCAGAATTCAAAACTTTCACGAAATTCACCGATAATACTTATGTTCAAACATCGGGGTCATCGGGTTAGAACGGATAGATCTTTGCCAAATGTCGACCGATTTTCAAACTTTTGGTTTATTTTGTTCCTCTGACATCCCTTTACAACTTTGCCGCTGAGCACAGTGGGGTTACCGCAGAAAATATTTTGCTAGCGGGCTTTAAAAAAATTTGGGGGGAGAGGGTGATATTTTAGGCCGTAAAGTGGACTCTACCACCATATTTTTTTGTTTTGCACGGACGGTTAGAAAGAGAAATAAACAATCTAAACAATGGCGCAAACCTCATCTTTTTAGCTCCTATATAGCCTGAGATATAGCAAATTTAAAACGTTACAGCAATCATTTCTGAAGAACGCTTTTCCAAAAATTAAATCCCCAGTACGGTGACAGCGTCTGAAAATTTAATCCACACTTGAGGGGGTAACATTTAAAAAATAGGGTTTGAGGTTAGGAAAGAGTAAATATATATAATAACGAAGGGGGCAGGGCATTGGAGAGGGAAGGGAGATTTGGGAGGAGGGAAAGGGTTGTACGGGTTTTCGGAGCAGCGTTGTGTAGGTTTGGAAACGGGGTTTGGGGGCCGGTGGGGTAGGGCGGAGCGCTGATGGGTTGGGGCCTGGGCGATTGGGAGAGGGATGGGTAGTTGGAAGGGGATAAGGAGAGGGAAGGGAACGGGGGTTTAGGGCCAGGGAGAGGGAATGGGTTGGGGCTGGAATGGGTTGGGCCTGAGGCGATTGGAAGAGGGATGGGGAGAGGAAAAAGGATGGGGAGAGGAAGGGAAACGGGGTTTGGGGCCAGGTTTGAGGAATGTAGGGGCAGGGTGATTGGGAGAGGGATGGGGAGAGGAAAAGGTTGGGAGAGGGGAAGGAGAACGGGGTTTTACGATTGGGAGAGGGATGGGGAGAGGGAAAAGGGTTGGGGAGACGGAAGGGGAACGGGGGTTTGGGCAGGGGCGATTGGGAGGGGGATGGGGAGAGGGAAGGAGATGGGATAACTTTGTTTGAGGGAAAAGGGGGTTTTTATCTATCTGGGAATGGGTTGGGCCTGGGCGAACAGAGGTATGGGGTGAGGAAGGGGGACGGGGTCCCAGCTGCAATTAAGACGCTTCGTTAAACGCTCCGGTTTGATTAAACAATATTTGGTTGTCAATGACAACAGCGTCTTATAATACCCGCCGTGTTATCGGACAGACGGACGGACATCGAGAATTATATAATAAGATATTAAAACTTGTTATGTAGATATATAGAGAACGCTTGATACTTAGACTAGTAGAGCCGACCATTCCTCTAACCCCCTTCACAAAAAATTTCTCTGCAATTTTGCACGAATCTCACGGGTGGCCCTGATGGCAAGTGGGGGTGTTCAAACCCCCTCCCAACCCCAACCCCCCCGTGGCCTCGCCACTGGAGAGAACGCAGCCGAAGATTAGGTTTCACCGGGCTTCAATCTTTTAAAAAATTATTACAGTCAGGGACGAAGCAGCCAACGAAGCATTTCACTCTCACTATCTGTGTCCGTATCGTCTTTGTGTTTGTGCGTCTGTCTGTCTGTTTCTCTGTCTCTGTCTTTGTCTCTGTCTCTGTCTGTCTATCTGTCTCTCGCTCTCACACGTCTCGTTTCTGTTTTAAAATCGATGGAGACAGAATTCGAGAGAGAAAAACGTTTCCAATAGACTTGCTATTCAGAAGCAAATGATTTGATGAAAACAATCGAATAAGCCACAGCAGCAGCAGCAGCAGCAGCAGCAGCAGCAGCAGCAGCAGCAGCAGCAATCACGCGATCTCTTTTGTAACTTAGGCTAAATCAATGACAGTGCTGCAAAAGACGAGAGTCGCAAGTCTCGAATTATGGACAGTAAGACACGTTTTTTCCCACTCGCACAAAGCAGTTCTGCTCAGTGAACAAGAACAAGTATAACCTCTATTCATATAGATTACATTTATCGTAAGTAAGTAAAATATCGTAAATTTATATAGCGCTTTGGAAAGTAGTACATTAGTAGCTGCTTATTCTTATGCGATTAATCTAACGTGTACAGCCAGACACGAAAACCTGCACCGCTCGCAGATTTTAAAATTACACCCAAGCACGGTTTAAAGCGCCCTTGACTTTGGTTCCTGCGCTGTTACGGCGCCATATAAAATGTCATGATCGTTAACAAAATAACAATAAAAGCCATCGATAATGATCAATTCACAATGTTCGCAGATTTAATACTAGCCTGGAGCATCCAAACTATACATGGTGAACAAAAATCTGCTAGACGCGTCGTTTATAGGCTACCCATACAGCGGAAACGCCATTGATATCGACTGAATGGTCAAAATGCTCTATATAATTAATAAGATGAGATTGTGCACGCTAATTGCCATGGTGGCGGGAGATGATGACGATGATGATGATGATGATGATGATGATGATGATGATGATGATGATGACAATGATGGTAATGATGATGGCGACTAAAACAGCGATACTGATGCATGATGGTGGTGGTACTGATGACGACGACGACGATGATGATGATGATGACTGTGATGATGATGATGTTTTTACCTGTGCTGTTGTTTGCGTTAGATTTCTCATGATTTATGGATCTTGAGTTCTGGACCGGCAGTTGAAAATAATGATAATTTGACTTCATTATTTCGTCGTCATCATCAACATTGCCATCATCATCGTCGTCATCATCATCACTATCATCTTCATCATCATCGTCGTCGTCGTCGTCTTTGTAGTCGTAATCAAAGAATGTGTCTCGGTAGCTCCAGTCTAACAAAACAATCATCGAATAGTTTGAGAATTTAGCTGAACTTTTAAGTTGTCTTACTTATTCTATTAAACCCAGCGGATGACTAAATTGCACGTATAGGCCTATGTTAAAAATTATGCGACGTGCAGAAACGATTAGGTGTACAATGTGTACATAAAAGAGCGAACGGGCATATGCAACAAAGATGACTCCCACCCCATATTTTACCTACAGCCGGTGGGGGCTAGGACGGCTAAAACTCTAACTTTTCGACCCGCTCTGAGCCGGGGAAGGGGTGTTCTCCACCACTGGAAGTTAAACCCTCGCAAATCCTAACAGGCTCTACAGCTGCATTTGTTAATGCCCAGGAACGCCCACAGAAACTTTTCCAAGAGGGGCAAAAGACTTTTTAACACAATGGCCACGTTTAATATTTTAGCAAGGATTTCAAATTTCAGTGCATGTGAAATATTGATATTTGCATTTTCCAAGGGAGGGAGACAAATGCCCCCTCTTGCCCATCTGTGTCGGCGCCCATGTTAATGCCGTTCGACAGCAGGCGTTGGTGGAAACTTACCTGTTGCCAGAACAGGTGTCGCGTAGTTCGATTTATCATCGTCTGTCGATGAGATTCTGCTCTGATCCGCTTCTTCGTCTACTGCGTCGTCCACCTGAGGACCTTGTCCTCCAACGATTCCAGTGCCATTGCTTCTTCCATCCTCCATCCATCCATACTCTTTCCTCTCCTCTTCCTCTTCCTCATCATCGTCTTTTTTTCTTCTTCATCATCATCATCGTCGTTCTCATCGGAATAAACATCGTCGTAGTTGTTGTTGTTGTTGTTGTCGTTGTTGTTGAGATACTTGAAATCGTTGGATAATTCGTTGACGAGTGAGAGCAAAGACGATGATGATGATGATGATGATGACAACGACGATGATGACGACGACGACAGGATGTATTCATCGTTGTTGTTCTCAGGCGTGGATTTTGTTGGTGGTTCCACAGGTTGGTGCTTATCACTCATCTCTCCCTCGAATTTGCTGTAACTGTCATAGTCACTTTCGTCGTCGTCATCATCATCATCATCATCACTGATATCTTCGTCGTCGTCGTCGTCATCATCGAAGGAAATTGCTTCAGACGAAATGTCGTCGTTTTCTAAATATCTGCAGAGCTTTGCCTGTCGACCTGGCGTTTCCAAGGAAACGGGACCATACTCGGTCTCCGTGGCAACCAGCGACGATTTGACGTCATCAATAAAATGACTGCAGTTGACTTCAGGTCTCTTAGTTGGAAGCGAGACGCCATTTTCTGGCTCCTTTGACGCAGAATTTTCTAAATATCGTTGTTCTGTAAAATGTCAGAACAAACAAGTAGAGTAACAACTGCAGATTATTAACCCCTTAACTGGGGATCCCGGATATATCCGACCATTTTACATTGAGTTACAGTTAAATACACGGTTAAGGGGTTTTAAGACAGTGCTGAGTGAAGAGAAGTTGACATCAACAAGTCCACTTTTTTTACTAATTATCACAAAAAGAAAATTCCTGGAATACTATTTATTACAACGAAGAAAAGCCTGACAAGCAAAAAAGATAATCATTTTGACACTTGGTGAGCAAAAAGGGGGAAAAGGTCATCACCGCACAACAAATAATAACCTTCAAACCTTTTTAGGGTGATCCGTCACTGATCTCAGGGAGAGGGGTCAAAAGTTTTCGACATAATTATAGGGAGGGTCACAGAAAGCTAGCAGTTGTTGACACGGGGAAAGGTGTCAAAAATTGCCCAAAATTTGTTGACATAATTAATGGACAGCCCCAACAGGATTTTTCTAAAATTTGGTTCTACTAGAAATCTAAGGCTGGGAACTACGCTTTATACGTAAGAAACTCTCTCGCTTATTCTAGACCAACATTAATACGCAACACGAGGAATGGAGAGAGGGGGCGACAGACAGACAGACAGACAGACAATGAGAGAGAGGCAGACAGACAGACAGACAGACAGACGAACCTTTATTTACTACGTACGCTCTCTGGCGATGATCCCGTAAAACACCTTTACGGCATTCTAAATTACCGGAGGCGACGGGGGAATGGACCTCTTGACCTTCGCCTGTGTTCCTGTCGTTATATCGATTGACCGCAGTCGACGTCGACGGGAAAGGGAAGGGAAGGTGGATGTCTACGAGAATTTATGGAAGCGCATATATTGTCAGCAAAGCTTGGGCTGAAGGCGAGAAACAAATTTCCCCACAGCTGAACAAATGCTCGCTTGGCTGCGAGAGGATATATACATATATACAGTGGCGTAAACCTGGCGTCAACATTGGGGGGGATAGAATAACTTTTTAAAAGTTGACCCTCCCCGAAATATAAAAATCCTCCTCCATTATGGGGAATATTGCATATTATGGTGGGGACTTAAAATTGCCCATGAAATACGTTTTGACAGGTAAAAAAGGTCATCGTGGTATTTTTCTATTTTCCCTCTCTTCGAATACCCCATGAGAAGAAACCAAAAAAGGTCATTTCCTAAATGATAGGATGCGGATTTGGCAGGATTGAAGGGGATTCTGACTTCAACATCATGGGGGTATGAGTAGGCAGAGGCGGATCTAGGGTATTCGGCGCCCGGAGACAAAGTGTACGTTGGCGCCCCTAACATAGCTGACAAGCAAAAAGAAAGGTTGTCACTTGTGTTTCTTCTTCTTTATTGTGTATTTAACTTACCCAAATATCCGATTTTGGCGCCCTCTCACCTCAGCGCCCGGGGACATGTGTACCCCCTGCCCCCTAGATCCGCCTCTGTGAGTAGGATAGAATTAAAAATTGTTTTTACCAAATAGCCCAAAACATTGGGGGGATTATTGACACTCTGTCCCCCGCCAACTAATTATTCGGGGGACCGTCCCCCGCCGTCCCCCCGTGTTTTACGCCCATATATATATAATATATATATGATGTGTGCATAGGCTACAGTGGATTTGTCATCTTTGTTCGAATTTCTAGTATCAAGAAGGGAGGATTAACATGAAATAGACATTTCTTGCTTTTAAGACATCAAATGCTGGCATTTCAAATGACGAAATATTGCGTCTTATTTATTCTCAGACATTTGCGACCGCGAAGAGGAAAACGATGGGGTGGGGGTGGGTGGGCAACGAAGGACCGCGAAAGATAACGAATAACAACGAAGGACAACGAATAACAACGGGGGCCTGACTCACATTTATCTGCGAATCGGTCGAGAAACGACGGGCGCGATCGAGCAGCGATGCCACGGACAGAGGGGAACGGAGCAGAGGCAAAGCGTTTCGATCGGAATTTAGGATAATGCGGAGGTGGAAGGAATTGAGAAGCGCTGAGGCGCAAAATACGAAAATTATTCGTCTGCGCTCGACTGCTCCGAGTAAAGAACTGGAAAGAGAGCTTGATCGAATTTAAACGAAACAAAATCCATCGAAGGATTATTCCTCGAAAATGTATAATAATGGTCACAGACGATTTCTCCTTTCTCTCTCCCACCTCTCTCTATCTCTATCTCTACTCTCTCTCTCTCTCTCTCTCTCTCTCTCTCTCTCTCTCTCTGTCTTTTGCTCTCTCCAACTTTCTGCCTCTCTATGTCTCTCTGCATCTGCTCTGTCTGCCTGTCTTGCCCTCTCTAAATCTGTAGATAAAGCAATTTATATAAATGCGTGCCTCTATATTTGGGGCTGTCCATTAATTACGTCAACAAAATAGGGTGAGGGTCTGAAAAAGTTTGACAGTTGCTGGCAGAGGAAGGGGGTCAAGAGACGTTGACGTCAATAATTTCATTTTTTTACAAATAATCAAAATTATAGGAAATTTCATGAAATACTACTATTTACACTGTATTACAACGGAGAAAAGCCTGATAAGTAAAGAAGGTAACCACCACCAGGGCCATCTTTTGACTTTTGGACGCCCTAGGCAGATTTGAATTTTCGTTCATTCACAGAAATCGATGATTACGATAAAAAATCACACAGCACCATGAAGATCAAGGAAAATTGAAAATATGCAGACATGCTCTATGACTCTATCTATGCTCAGTGTTCATATTTGATTTGACTATATCAGAAATTTTGAGCATTTTCATCAATAACTCCTTCTCGTACATCTCCTTTTTCTGCTGTTCAGCACGTCTTATAGCTCCACTAACCTTCTTAGGGGCCTAATATGGAATATCCGACATTTTTATCTTAATTTTCTGCAAATAATGCGATACACCATTATACACAAATTGTGATAAATTGCAAATGATTTGAAAAATAGTGAGAATTACAAAATGGCAAAATCTAAACAAACGATATGATCTTGAAAAAGTTGACTGAATTTAATTTTAACTATGAAACATAATAACTTGAATTTAAGTTTAAATTTTCCAATGCGTGAACCCGGGTTCGTGTGACCGACCGCAGAGATCTTTGCGGGAATTGCGGGAAGGGAAATTGCGACTTCGAGTCTGTTCATAGTCCACAAGTCTATTGACATTTTGTCTGTGGGTCTGACACTCAGCCGATGGCTATAGCTCAGTGTTTCCCAAACTGTGCAAGGAAAGCGTATCCGAATTCCGAACATTTTTGCTTTGAAACTCCACTAACAATAGGAATCAGTCTCCGACATTTTCATGAAACCGAACTTGCCGAAGCGGTTAAACGATAATGCCATACTCATAAGATTTTCATGACGCGTAATAAAGGTATGTTCTTGGAAGACTTTTAAATAATATAATTTTCAAGAAATTTCAATATTTATTTCTCTCATTTGTCTTAGTTGGCAAAAATATGAGTAGGATAATTCTGCACAATATATTTGCCATATTTTCATTCGAATCGAATCAGAGCTTGTGCTTTACCATTTATTCAAAACTTAGATTATGTTCAACTAACGTTCGCCAGATGGCCAAATGCATTTCTTTATATTACATGCTATGATAATGTTCGCGACACGTTACAAAACCGCTGAAGTGGGCCGCGATTCCAAAATGTCTTGGAAACCCTGTCACAGCCTTATATATTATAGCGGATAATAGTGCTGCTATTGCCTGTTAACCTGGCCAGCAGAGAGCAGTGTAGTGCTATTGCACCCACCCATCCATCAATGACCATTGACCCTTTTGGGAAATTGCGTCCTTAGCTAGCCTCTAGGCATTTTGGTTGTCATTTCATTTGGTACTATACGGACGGTACTGCAGTCTGTAGTCTGATACGGTACCGTAGCAACTGCCAAACGCTAATACGTTATGCCTACCGTAAGACGATATTTCACATAACAAACAGCAAGTCCGGTACATAGGTAATAAAGGTACCCACTAATTTCAGTCTATGCGTTATGCCTAACATTATTAAAATTATGACAAAAGTGCTCGTGTGAGTGACGTCATGCAGCCCGCTATTATTTATGCCAAGAAGAGCAAAGCAATTAACGAATATTACATTATATTCGTCCACTCATTATAATTATCCTATAAAAAACGCGCCTCCAGAAAAATTTTGTCCCGTTTTATTTCGCCCCTAAAAATTTTCGCCACCAGGCAGTGCCTAAACTGCCTAAGCCTTAAGGCGGCCCTGACCACCACATATTTACACTTAATTGATTAGCAGAAAGGGGGAAAAGGTCGTCACCAAAAAGGGGAATCGTCATTGATCTTGGGAATCAAAAGTTTTTGACACAGGCCCTAATTATAGGGGCCACTGAAAGTTTGACAGCTGTTGACTAGGGGAGGAGTCAAAAATTGTCCAAAATTGTTGGCGTAATCAATGGACAGCCCCTTTGATAAGGCTGTAGGTAATGATTATAGGCCTGCTGCTCGTTTCATAGGGCTCAGAACACCCTCTCTAAAATTCTTTTCAATCGTTTCATGAAAATAGATTCAATGCATGATTTGCTGAGCAATAAACACACACACACACACACACGTGTATGTGTGGGCGTTTATGTGTGGGCGTGTGTGTGTGTGTGTGTGTGTGTGTCTGGGCAAAAGAAAACTGAACAAATCAATCGGTCACGATAAAACCCTCGGTCGAGAGTTTGTCCTTCTAGTCTTATCTGCCATTCGATAGATGCAGAGAGCTTTCGACTCTGAACATTAATTAAGAGTCAAAAGTCGTGACAGTCCTCATAAACAATGAACTGGAACATTCGACGCCGTATAGCCTGTCCCTTGACATTCTCGCTCAGTATTTCCAGTACCTGTAGTTACGTAGTTACTCTGGGAAGCAGTGACGCCAGAGCCGCCGAGAGGGGGGCCAGGGAGGCAAGTGCACAGGGGCCCGGCGGTCTGGGGGGCCCGGGTCCATGATGAATACGTACAATTAAAAATAATAATTAATATGGATAATAACACTAAAGTAGAGGAGGCCCGGCGTGAAAAGGTTGATAAGCAAAAAAGGACGTCAGCTAATTTTAAGATGTAAAAGAGACTGACAAGAAAAAGCTCGTCAAGAAATTTTAATCTGCACAGGGGCCTGGAATTTCTCTCGGCGGGCCTGATCGAGTGACGCAGACTATAAACATTCAAATTTTTATACGTTGGATTTTGTTTTAAATTGCAAATATTTTCGTAACTGTCATGAGAAATTTTTAGTCTTCTCATTAATGATAACTAGATATATTCTGGATCATATCTGCAAGCTCTCATTTGGTTTAATTTTTTAAAACTTTATAACTGAAATTCAACCTCTAATATCGTTCACTTCATTACTTTGCAGACAGTAATATAATACTGTATAGTTATTGCGGGTCATTTCTTTGTTGCGATGTTATTTAACTCTTCCACGCGAATCTCTACATCTTCTGAAATGCAATGACCTTCTGTACATTGACTACACTATGAAATTAAGACAGCTTTCGGACGAATTTTGTCTAGCAATAATACTATGGCACTATTAAATCTAGAGTTAAATCGTGTCTGATTCTTTTGTTCATATCTGCCTAGTTACTTCCTCGCTCTCACTTTGGCTGATCTCTGGAATCAGTGTTTATTCTAGCCACCTTGACATTGGGGGGAGTTTGAAATGTTTGGGGGACAAGATTTGTCTCTCCACGCTTTTGGGGGGAAATTTCCACCCCAAGCCAGCACATACAAATTTGGGGGATTTTTAAAACTTTGGGGAGGGATTTTCCCCCCTCCCCCCAAAAAACAGGTCTAGAATAAACACTGTCTGGAATTGATTTTGCCCACTGACCAATACACTTCGGATAGGCCCTATACTAGCTTTTTCAACGGTAGTTTAAGCGCCTTAGGAATAAGCAGCCATTATGGCGCCTGCTTTCAAAGCGCTATAGATGATTTCACGATTTTACTTACATACTTATTTACTTACTACTGACCTTCAATCGTGGAACAACATTGCTCCTCGAAAACCGAAGTGATTTAGGCCTATTGCCAATCTTGTCATCGGAAAGCCTTTGTTTGAAAGTCGGCACATTCAGTCGTTTGGTAATTTAAAATCAAGCGTGTAGCTAAATTCAAAATAATATTATATATGCTGGAATCAGTGTTTAATCTAGGCCGTTTCCGGGGAAATTGCCCTTCCTCCGGAAATTTCAAATTCCCCCGGAAATTTTGGAATACTACATGAACTAATAGACTTAAAACACATCTATTCCTGACTGCATATCCGCCTTATTCCTTAACCTGGAATCTGGAAGTACGGACTGACCTTTGGATTACAACCTCGATTCACAACGGACAATGATTCACGACTACGATTATTCACTGAAGCGACCATCGACTGGTACAGATGTACTACTACAATGGCGCTAAAGAAGTCTACTACTACTACTACTACTACTACTAGTCTACTACTACTAACAGCGGCCCCTAGCAGAATCCCCCCCGGCGTTTTCAGTCCCCCCCGGCCTTTTCAGTTTCCCCGGAGTCCAGGAGTCTAGATTAAACACTGACTGGAATGCAGTTGGGCATAGATATTTAAACTATACTGTTTCGCCACAGAAACATGTCTTAACTGATGTCGAATGAAGACGAGCTTAGCCTTCTTATTCCTAAACAGCTTCACTTTTGCTCTCCTAAAAGGGATATTTGCGCTTATTAGCACCAGATTTAAAAACATCGATAGATCCCTGCAAAAGCATTCAGTATATGGTGCATTTAATGGTCGTGAATTGTGCATTGTGTCTTCTAAGCACTTGGACACTGGACAGACGCCTTTATCTGCAAGACTCAGTCCTACAGCAGCTGGTCGACTCAAATGGATGGATCCGTAGTTCCATTGTTAATCACTGCGGCGATTAATGACATTCGACTGAAAAAATACACTGTGAATAATTCATGCCAACCGACCGTCTATACTCTACAGAGTCCGACGACGGTTGCACGAAAAAGCTCAGCGTGAGTTCCCTCGCTTGTTTTATTCAACCTTTTGCAGTCACTACAATATTTCCAATCATTACCATCATCACTACCATCATCGTCGTCGTCGTCATCATCATCAGCATCCACTTTCTATCTGCACCTAAATCCATACATCCATGCTGCTTCATTTCCTTCTATCATTCATTGCTTTATGATCCTTCTAAAGTTAAACATTCCCTGTAATTACGCGCATCAAATAATATTGGTCTTGCGTATATTAAGTTGCTTGTAAAACGAACAAAAAAGAATGGGTTTTCATGTTAGGAATGCCATAATCATCTGCCTTGCTCTTTGCCGTGCTTGAGAAATTGTCTACAGCCACGATGTCGCCATTCCAATATCCTCTAATTAACGAAAAACCGATTGGTCGTCGTATAGAAGGCGCGAGTGCAGTGACTCCAGAGTGCGACTGCATGTTCAATCCGATAAGTGAAGTGTTCGAAGGTCGGACGGCAAACAGGCAACAGCACTTAGCACTGAATGACTAATTACTAGTGCAACGCCGTCAAACGAGTTCTAAGCTCTGATGATATGCGAGTAGGCAGCTACTCTTAAAGCTACTTGTGTGTGTGTGTGTGTGTTCGTGTGTGTCATCATCGGCGTAAATTTCTTCTAAACGATTTTGCTCATCAACATTTGAAGCTGACTACAGCTGCAATCCCTGACCAGTGGCGTAGCCAGGATTTCGAAATAGGGGCGCATCGACGTACAGTGGTCCGGTTTCAGGTGAATAAAATTCTTGACGAACAAAAAAGCATCGTCGTGTCAAGCTCCAGGGCTTTCAACTTCTTTCCTTCATTCTCGTCGCTTAGTACTACATAGTACATATTGCCCTACCCCCCCCCCAACTACTCAACGGATTTGAACACACCTCACGACCGGTCCCAGGCCAAACAAATAGGGGGCCGGGCCTCAGCTTCCCCTTTGTGGCTACGCCAGTGCCCCTACCGCTTCCCCGCTACCGCTACTGTTATTGCTGCTGCTGCTGCTGAATTACTACTACTACTACTACTACTACTACTACTACTACTACTACTACTACTACTACTACTACTACTACTACTACTACTACTACTACTCAGTGATGGGCACTAGTTGGAAAAAAGTAGTTAAACTAAACTTTATTTTTAACTAAATATTTGTAGTTAAACTATTATTTTAACTATTAGTTAAAATTTTCCAAAAAAAGTTTAACTAAACTTTTTTCAAGTAGTTAAACTATTTCCAACTATTTTGCAACTTTTTTGTAATTTTTTTTATTATTCGACTCCTTTCAATGTAACAAAAAGAACTCGCCGTAATCTATGAAGGCTTACAGTGGCGGCTCCAAGAACTCTTGGTGAGGGATGTAGTGAATTTCTAGGAAGATCCCGCCAATTGTCAAAGGAATGATATGCAAACGGTTTAGAAGAAATCTATAGATCTGATTTATAAAATATAATGTTCATAATTGACAATGCATAAAAGCGATTTTAGTCTGGTTGTACAGAGTCATAGTGCAAAATGAACTGTAGTTAGTAAGTATACTGTTAGACCAAAGCACTACC